>BSBM01000762.1:6217500-6625000 GCA_027924585.1 Larix kaempferi | reverse complement strand
AGGATGATGATGATGATGATGATGACTAGGATGAGGATGATGATCATGATTATCATGATGATGATTAGTATGAGGATGATGATGATGATGATGATGATGATGATTATGATGAAGATGAAGATGATGATGATGGTGATGGTGATGATGATGATGCTGATGAAGATGGTGATGATGATAAAGATGTGATGACAAGATCTTTACCTTGGTATTCACTAAATTCTTCTGAGCTTGGCAAACATTATAATAGAATGGTTATGAGTGAGTATTCACTCCTATAAAGAATGCACTTTATAGAACTACCAAACTGCTCAGTTGGGATCTTCCTCTTTTAAGACATCGGACTAGGTCCATAAGTCTTGATTCTTCATGTGCACAAATCTAAGAACAGGAGGCTTCACAGGGCCCAAAAATTTGTATTTTTTTTACTACTTCCTCAGATCATATTGAATTGTCAGATTAGTCCTTGGAATAGGTGTTAGGAGCAATTCTTAATTTTCACTCAATTGGCTGCTCCCCCTATCATGTAGATGTCTTCATTTACTGGGCTCCCCCTAAAATTGTGATGATGATGATGATGATGATGATGATGATGATGATGATGATGATGATGATGATGATGATGATGACGAATATGATGATGATGATGATGATGATGACGAATATGATGATGATGATGAAGATGGTGATGATGATGATGAAAATGATGATGGTGATGATGATGAAGAGGATGATCATGATAATGGAGATAATGAGGAGGAGGAGGAGGATGCATATGATGATGAAGATGAAGATGTTGATGATGATGATGACGGATATGATGATGATGATCAATATGATGATGATGATAACGAAGATGTTGATGATGAAGATGATGATTATGATGATGATGATGAGGAAGATGATGATGAAGAAGAAGATCATGATGACGATGATGGTGATGACAATGATGATCATTATGAAGATGATGATGATGATGATGAAGACGACAAAGACAATGGTGATGACGACAACAAGGATGATGATGATGATAATGAGTATGATGATCATCGTCGTTGTTGTTGTCATCACCATCATCTTCCTAGCCTTCATCATCATCATCATCATCATTATATTTGTCCTTGAAGGGACTTATGTATAGGATCTCACTATAAGCAATGCAACCAATACAAATTATGACAAAATCGTAGTTAAATTAAATTACATTAAATTAAAAACATAGAGTTGTTTAACTAAAATTAATTTAAAATGAAACAAAATATAAAATATGCAAATAAATAAATAAAATTAAACTAAACAAAAAAATAAATATGCAAATAAAAAAACAAAACAAAACAGAAAATATAAAATATGTAAATAAAAATACAAAAAAAAACATAGAAGGAAAATACTCTCTCGCACTAGATCATTAGCAGCATCAAGAGCAAAACAACAAAGAATAAGTTCACTCCTGCGCACTAGTTCAGAGCAAAACAACAAAGAACCAATTCACTCTCGCGCACTAGTTCATTAGCAGCATCCAGAGCACTGGTAATTTGATGAGCAGAGCAGTGGTAAATCGAGGAGCGGGGGATACTGGTACAGAGGATACCGGTGTTCCCAGGGGAGGCAATCCGGCAGCAGTCCAAAGGATAACAAAGGGCCCAATGAATTCAATAAGCCCATTAACCATAGAAACATAGTGATGCGGGCCCTGGGGAAATCCAATGGACGTATGCGCTTTGCACATGAATCCTCTACCCATTTCTTATAGAAATCAGCTTATTCGAGCATCTATTATGATTTAAACAGGAATTCACCCCCAATCAGACTATACCCGTGAAGTCTGTAAATTATTTAGATACATATTCTTTGTGTATTTGTATTGTTCAACAATACTTGCATAAATTTTAGGCATTTGATTAGAAATTCACATACCCAGTAAAGAAATCAAAAGTTCCTTACAACAATTCGTCTATTCAAACACAACATATACATATACCCCAAAATCACTCTGTTTCTTCATAAAATATCTTGCAAAGCTTTGAAATTCAATCACGGATCGATTCTCAAAAACAGATGCCACAAATTTGTTTTTGTTTGCTCCAGACAACCAATAGGCACTGAGCCCTCCTCTTTGATCCTTCTCTCAAGTTGCTAAAACTCTCCACCCTACTCAAGGTCTGCGAGCTATCCAAAGAAAAATCTTATGAGAATTATCTCCAAGCTATGTGAGCTATTCCCCCAAGCTTTGTGAGATGTACTAAGTTTCTGCGAGCTATCAAGATATTGAGCTACTCTCATCTCTCCAACCTACTCCAGTCGCCCTTCCCATAAACCTTGATTGTCTTTAAATACAAATAAAGTTATGTTTCAGATCCATGAAGATAGGATCGAGACTTATGACTCATCTATTGATTGCTAAAATTACTCAACGGACTAACCAACCCTATACTAACTATTACACTTGGAAAGGATCGAATCCTTCTTCACTTTATTCAATCTTTTATGAAAACAAGAAATTTTAAATGAGACTCCAAGTCTCTTCTAGAAGATCACACTTGTCTTTATGAAGTCACTGATGACTTCATCCTTTGAGCCTATGCTCCTACATCACGTAGGAATTTGGGAAAAATCCCATGGTTTTGACTGTTTCCACACTAAATACGGACGTTTCACTGTTTACTTCATTTTTTCTGAGGGTTTATATGAAATATAGGCCGTATTTGAGGGGAAAAATGACCCATGACGGGCATTTTTCCCATCAAATTCCAGCCTCGAACCCATCCATCGCCCATTTGATAGAGAACGGACATGAACCCTACCATCACGACCAAACAAATTCGGGATTTCCGTGTTGCAGAACACCGTAGAAATGGTAAGAAAATGGTCTTGGGTAGTGTAAGACGATTCAGGGTAGTGTAAGACGATTCAGGGTTGTGATAAGACGTTTCAGGATCCAACATCACCCTATCCGCGTCCATGTGCAAAACCACTCAAAACTACCTAAAATTAGTCTAAATTTGGTGACATTTCACCATGTTATACTATTTAAAAAAAAAATGAGGCATGGAGGGAGGGAAAAAATCGCCAATTTTTGTGAGTTTTCTTGCATGGAGAGAGGGGAAATTATGTCTAGAATCCTCCCCCTCCACCAAGATTGATTCTTATCATTTAAACCCTCTCCCCATAGCTCAAATCACTAACAAAATGTTCCAAATTTGTCCAAATCCTTTAAAATTTCAAACATGCATGGTAAGGAGTGGGAGTCATACCCAATGCTATTCCACCTCATTTCATGCTTGAAATTAAAAAAAATGGTGTGTTTTTTGCAAAATTGACCAAATCTAGCCCAATTTTGGACAATTTTGTGCATGGGCCCACTTTCCCTCCATGTATGAAATTGCATGAAATTTGGAAAAATGGGCAAAAGATGGCCAAATTTGGTGTAAGTTAAAGCGTTCTAAGCTATTCTAAGGTGCCATATTATAGGGGTTTCTAATTGTTTAACATTGTATACCAAGAAAACATACTGACCCCCCAACCAATCAACCAATATGTTATTGGAAGACACCACTTTCATGTGGTTGTCTCCGTTAGTATAAGGGTGCAAATACGAAAATCGGTAATACATTTTCTTGTTGACGATTAAATTTGTAAAGTTTTTTGTGTGAAAATTCTCACAGTAGATCTAAGAGCTGATGTATACCTCACAAGAAAGATTATGATTAAGTAGGAAGATAGAAGAAGAGTGGTCAATTCAATGTAAATGAGCAACAAAATAATAATATAGTAGAACTCGGATAGAAGCAAAATAACATCACACGCACTAATTCATTAATCACAAATGGACAAATAAATAATACAATGGATGAGGATTCGAATGCCAAGGTGGAAATTCGAATTAGCCTTCACGGAGAGATCAAAAGATCACTGGAGTGTCATCGGAGCACAACTAGAAGTCTTCACCATCATCAGTGGAGTCATCAATGCACAAGTAACTGACAATCATCAGTCAAACTGAGTCTAACTGAGTGTGGTAGGTGTAACTGGCACATGGAGGCACTAACTGAATGAAGGAGGCTCAGTGGAGGGTGCATGAGGAGCTAAATGGAGTCATAATGGGAAGTCTAGTTTCATCGGAGGTCCATCGGAGTGATACAGTTAGTTGAGAGTTAGTATATACTTAAATCAAGGAAGGAACTGAAGATAACTCAACTAACTGAAGTGCACCTGAGTGGTAGGTGAGAGAGGACGAGTGGATTCCTTAAATCAAGGAAGAAGGGCATACTAAGCTCTAGGAGGGATAAAACTGGTCAGTGAGAAGCTCTCGGGGCTAGCTAACTGAGGGCTAGGTGCTAGGACTGATGACTGGGATGCATGCAATTGCATGCATGCATGCAGAAATGTATGCAAGACTGAAAATCCAAATAATGAAAATGCTGGTAGGACTAGGATGAGTATAGAAATATCCTAACACCCCCCCTTAATCCATCCTGGGCCCTAGTAACTGAGACCAAAGGTCACCCAATACAATGAATAATAACAGTCAATAAACCGAGGAAATGGGAAAACCTCATGGGAAAAATACCCCCCCTCAAAATAGACTATAAGGCACACACAAAAATAAATGCTCCAAACTCAAGCAGGTGTGATGCTTGGTCATATGTCTGGAGGTATCTTCTTCTTGGGAAGAAGTGGTTCATGCTCAAAAAGCATGTGCTTGTACTTGCTCTTCAGATCGAATGTGATGAAAACAAATCCAAAAGTATGAGGATGATCCTTGAACCTGTGATTCGAATCAGCTGAGATAGGATCAAATCTATGAATATGCAGATAGTCTTTTGTTTTCTCCTTTGAACCATCATGGGTGAGATTATGCCCAAAAGAACCATCAAATATCAGTGATTGCTTGGAATCCGAATCAGATCCAAGACTTGAATCATGGTTGATTAAGATCTCCTTTGAACCATTAGAGGTGAGATCTAAACCAGTAAATGCATGAGAAATTATCCCAAGCGAATGGAAATGGCCATCATCTTCAATAACCTTCTGAAAGCATGAAATAATGATCATATAGTAGTACATAAGAGGTAAGTGATCAAGGAGAGCAAATGCATTACCTCCAATGGCTGATTTAACCTCTGAAACATTCATGAGATCATGATGCAAACCAACAGACTCTGGTGCAAGAGAGGATTTAGGAACCTCTGCAATTTCTAGAGTGTGAGCTGGCACATAATTCGAAATAGAAGAAATTTGGAGCATGAGTGTAGAATATGCATGTTCTTCTTCTTTGTGGCTAACTTCAATATGATATATGTTTGATACTGATTCATGAGCAATGAGATCATCAAGGAGGGCGAATGCATCACTGGGCTTGCTCTCGAAAGGGTTTGGACCAATCCCTTCAATCTGTCTACCAAATATTTCATCCATGTGGGCCCATAGCTCTTTTGGAGATTCAACATCAGGGAGGTTGATTAACATGCATCGAGGCATAGCATACATCATGCCTGTAATGGCTATTTCACCTTCATTTAACCAGTCATTCTCTTCTTCAGAGGATTTGAACTCTCTTTCAAAACAATAATCAAAGAGATCGTGGCTTTTCAAATATGCTATCATTTTTTGTTTCCATTCAACATAGTTGAATAGAGAAAGAGTAGGAATTCCTTCGAAATTCATGGAAGCTGTAGAAGACCTGCAAAAACAATAGAAAATAACTGCAACTGCTACTGCTGCAAAAAATGCAGAAACTGCTGCACTCGAAATCTGAATAATAACCTGCAAAAAACTCTCAGGAATGGAGATAGACAAAACTCTCAACATGCTCTGATACCATGTGAAAATCCTCACAGTAGATCTAAGAGCTGATGTATACATCACAAGAAAGATTATGATTAAGCAGGAAGATAGAAGAAGAGTGGTCAATGCAATGTAAATGAGCAACATAATAATAATACAGTAGAACTCGGATAGAAGCAAAATAACTTCACACACACTAATTCATTAATCACAAATGGACAAATAAATAATACAATGCATGAGGATTCGAATGCCAAGGTGGAAATTCGAATTAGCCTTCATGGAGAGATCAAAAGATCACTGGAGTGTCATCGGAGCACAACTAGAAGTCTTCATCATCATCAGTGGAGTCATCAATGCACAAGTAACTGTCAATCATCAGTCAAACTGAGTCTAATTGAGTGTGGTAGGTGTAACTGGCACATGGAGGCACTAACTGAATGAAGGAGGCTCAGTGGAGGGCGCATGAGGATCTAACTAGAGTCAGAATGGGCGGTCTAGTCTCATCGGAGGTCCATCGGAGTGATACAGTCAGTTGAGATTCAGTCTATCCTTAAATCAAGGAAGGAACTGAAGATAACTCAACTAACTGAAGTGAAACTGAGTGGTAGGTGAGAGAGGACAAGTGGCTTCCTTAAATCAAGGAAGAAGGGCGCACTAAGCTCTAGGAGGGCTAAAACTGATCACTGAGAAGCTCCCGGGGCTAGCTAACTAAGGGCTAGGTGTTGGGACTGATGGCTGGGATGCATGCAGAATGCATGCAAGACTGAAAATGCAAATAATGAAAATGTTGGTAGGACTAGGATGGAGTATAGGAATATCCTAACATTTTGTTCATTCAACTTCAAGCAATCAAAACTCATATCTACATTGATAATTTCACTTTGAAGCAAAAAGAATTTTTGTAGAGAATTATGTTACTCCATACTCATTTTTCTTTTATGGATGTGATGTTATAAATTTCATGTGTATTAACTGCATGCAACTAAAAAATTTGGTAAGGATAATGAGTGAGTAATACACATGAGCACCTAGTTTTTAGATATAATTATTCAGTTTAGGGAAAACTATGTGTTATTTTTTGGGATTACTCCAAAAGTGTTCTCACCTCGGTAGACGAGCAATAGGTCTCCTAGCCCCTTGTGATGCTTCATGGTCATATCAATGTCTCGGTTTGGGTGGATGCTTGTCCTTGGTTAGTGTGTTGAAATGGTACCCTTAGGATATTGTTACCTAATCAACATGTTGATAAACTCATTGGATGCACACAATGGGGGAGTCGATTGCTTGATCAAGGGAGGTACTTACCTAGGAGGAGGAGCATTAGGAACTTAACCCTTAGAGCTTGGGACCTACACGCCTTGCAGGTTGGACACTTGATTTGATGATGCTTGGGTTAAGGAGGATACTTCATGGAGGTTGGTGATGGAACCAAGGACCTATGTTGAGCAGGAGAGTTGGACATTTGTGACCACATTGTCATACAATAGAGTACCATTGCGCACATGTAGCACATAGTTAGAGAAGGAGTACCTTGCATGAGGAAACTTGCATATCAAACCATTGTGGAAGAGGGAGTGTTAGGCTAACATCACCGAGTTTCAGTGGGAAATCCATGAATGAAGCAATATGACCATTTCCTGTTCCAAATTGAATCCCCAACATGATCTATATGAGGGGGAACCCATACCTCTTTGCATGCATTAACTAGTCAAGTGGCCCAAGAAACACACTTCTATATCCGTGTTGTGAACAAATTCCAAATCAAATCAAATCATGTTTTATACTTAAAAATAATTCAAATATAAATAAATCTAAAATAAATTACACCTTTGAGAGAAAAATAGCTTTTGATAAAGTTTTTGGGAAGAAATAATTTTTGATATTGAAACATTACAAGTAAATATATTTGCACGCTAAATTATATCCACTTGGTAACTTATATTCTTGTTTTATCGAGTGTAGGTACCACCAAATAGGTATCTATCAGATCTATCTTCCTCGAGTGATGATGAAGATATACTCTGAGAGGTTGAAAGTGAGACGTGTTGTACTAGATATATCGGTTCTATATCAACTAGATCTGAAAAGGTAAGGAAAAGATTTCGTAGATGCATGCAATATTTTATTTCCAACGGAGGGTCATGTAATTATGATGTTGAGAGCATAGGTGACATTGAGTTGCCCTTAAGGTATAGACATCTAGTTCAACGATGGGTACCTAATAAGCTACCTCAAGTGGACACAGATTTCTTCATCAATGGGAGTATGTATCGCATTGCTCCTTCGTCCTTACATGGATTGGGGCTATTTTCCATGGATTGCATAAAGGTCGGCTATGGCATTGTAACTGAATTGATGGAGTATGTCGGGCCATTATACAGATGCAATAACTGATTAATCTTGGTCCAATATACTCGGAGTATGCGGAGATACGGAGTTGCCGCAAATTATATACAACTAGCAACAAACAATAAAAACAAAGGGGCGACTATATATATTGATGGGAGACCAAAAGTGTCCAGAAACATTGATGCCTTTATAAATAGTACATGGCCAGTGACAGCAACTAAGCAACCGAATTACAAATTTGAGGGACGCGAAGAACATCGTATATTTGTATGTGCAACAAAAACAATACTTCCAGGTGAAGAGTTGTTGATCGATTACAACTTAAATCAAATAGATGTGGATTCCACGGTCTAGGGTAACCGTGGAAGGTCACACTCTATGCCTCATTAGGTAAATTCTAAATATAGTAACTAAACATGACTACAATAACTAAATGTTTCTATTTTTTCTGTTAACATTCAATTTCCACCATTGACATTCGCTTTTTTTGTGCTTATTATGAATGTTTCCATGTGATAACATTATTATTACATTGTTATGCTTATCTCATTTTTTATGTTACAATTATTGACTCAAATTTTATTGATTGATTTATTTTGTCAGGGTGGCAGCAGTGGAAAGCCACATGTTGCTTCCATGGTCCACGGTGACCGTGGAAGGTCACAATCTATGCCTCATGAGGTAAATGTTAAATATAGTAAATAAATATGACTACAATAACAAAATGTTTCGATTTTTCAGTTAACATTTGATTTTCACTGTTACCATTCTCGTTTTTCGTGCTTTATGGCACCTTGAGCTCTATTTTGGCACGGTTGATCTAGAGTTTTCAGGAACACTTGTTTATGACGCCAAGGGTTTGAAGGTTGTCTCTGCTTGAGCTTGGGTCTACTTGCAACACCGAACCTGTCCTTACTTAGCACTAGGGTATTTTTTAAGGATTCTAATATAATACCTAAGTATAGTATTCTAGGTGATTATTTTGGATTAAAAAAATCATATATATAGATAGGTAGGCGAAAATTAATATGAAACATACAAGTTTCTACTGAAAATTGTAAATTTTGGCAAATATTACAATAAAAAAACATATTTTATGTAAATATAGGCGATATTAGAGAGTAAAAATGACCAAATAACGAATTTATTTTTTGAAAAAAAACCCAAAAAATAGCCAATTGGCGAAATTTCGCCCCTAAAAATTACCCTGCATAGCATTGTCCTTTATGAGGGTTTCTACATCAATTTTGGTTCTCCCTCCTTCATGCGTGCGATTCCATACTGCTACTTGCTATGGCTGTGTTTTCTGTTGCATTGACTGTCTTTGTCTGTTTTGAGGGATACTTGGTGTGTTGGTTGATTTTTTGGGGTTGATCTTTACTGTGCCATACCTCTTTGAGTGGTTGGTTCTTCTGATGTACTTGTATGTTCTTCTTATCAAAATTTATGGTCTCTCTCTGTCAACTATTTTTATTCCCTTTACTAAGGGCCAATTTGTTCTAGTTATTGACTTACCTCTGACAGGAAATATTTGATCTGAAAGTTAAAATTTGAGTACAAGGAAGGTTCTTCCCATCAGGTAAGTCATCAGACATGATTTTGACATGTTTGTTCTGTGATTTTGTTGTGTTGTTTGTTTTTTAATGGCACATACAATATTTAATGGTAGTTTTGCAGCATGGTATGTCTTGGTAGGTGGTAGTATGATTCCTTGTTATTGGTTTCTAATTTTTTAGGTGCTAAGGAATTTGTATATATAAAGACTAAGGTTTCCACACTCTTCATCAATGTACAACACTTCATTCATGGGTTCTCCATTTCAACACATAATTTTCATCTATTTCAAATTTAACACAAGTACCTCTTGGCCCTTGGGAGTATTAAGGTTGAAAGAGATGAACATTATGTTTTAATGGAGTAGTTGAAAGAGATGAACATTATGTTTTAATGGAGTAGTTGAAAGAGATGAAAAATATGTTTTAATGTTGCAACTGTGCTATGTTGGTTCATTAATTTTGTTGGTGCAAGTGTGCTTCCATGTTTGATTTCCCCTTGGTTGGGTATTTTGAAAGTCGGATTCCAGCAGAACCTAAATGAGGATGAGAGGATCACATCTTCCAAGTTGAACCCTTCCTATATAGTGATGATAAACTTTCAGTTGTTTCATGGCACATATGTGGACCATAAATTGATATGTCTATATCTTCAAAGGTAGTGGATAAAGAGATGTTATTACATGAGGAGTGTCTCCAAGGAAATTATGATATGGTTTCTAAACTACAAATTGCATGCTCAACTGTGCAACCTACTTCTTAGTGCCAAAAGGTAATTTATGATGAATTTTTTGCTACATGAGATCATTCCTAGTAATAGAATAGAAATAAGTTGTCAAATTTTTTGTTGATTAACATGTCTCTTTCCCATCATGTGCTCAAGGCACTATTTTTATCTTATGGGCATATTTGATACTAACTTGACCAATTTTAGCCATGCTTGAGAAGGTTGCATAAGAAGGATCAACTTTTCATATTCTGATGAATATGGTTGTCATTGATGACAACACATTAATGACAAAGACTAAATTGGTACATGAAGACATGGCACAATGGAATGACATGGTATAACACGCATGAGAAGGCAAGCAAGGATGGAAAAGGTGACAAGACAAAAGACAAGAAAAGCATGGAAATGGAAAAGGTGACAAGCAAGTGTTGGTGACCAAGCAAGCATGACAAGAAGCAAGAATGGACAAGATGACCAAGTATGACAGGTGTTGTTATGGAAGACAATGGAAAATGTGACAAAGGACAATGACATGGCATAAGGATGAACATGAAGGACAAAGACATGTGGTAATCATGGCAAGCAAGTATCGAGGACAAGAACAAAGGACATGACATAGAAATGGAAAAATGACAAAGAGAGGACAAGCAATTGACATGGAAACCATGAGATGATGACAAGGACATTGATGACATGACAGATGAAATGGATCATTTGATGACAAGGCATTTTGGAGAGTTGCGGGCATCTTAGTGCTCTTGCGGGCATTTGAAATACCTTGTTGCAGGAATTATTGAAGCACCTATGGGCATGTTGATAACAAGCTGCAGGCATATTTAAAAAGGAAGCTGCGGGCATTTTTGAAGAGCCATGCGGGCATCTTGGATGGCCCCATTGTGAGCATTGGTTGGATGGAAGGTCTTATTGACCCATTGCAGGCATATCCAAGAGGGTGTGCGGGCATTTTATTGAAGGCCTGCGGGCATTTTTAAATAGCCCATTGCGGGCATTTTCAGAGTGACCATGAAGAGCAGTGCGGGCATTTTGAGAAGAGACTGTTGTTATGGAAGACAATGGAAAATGTGACAAAGTACAATGACATGGCATAAGTCTGAACATGAAGGACAAAGACATGTGGTAAGCATGGAAATCAAATATGGAGGACAAGAACAAAGGACATGACATGGAAATGGAAAAATGGCAAAGAGAGGACAAGCAATTGACATGGAAACCATGAGATGATGACAAGGACATTGATGACATGACAGATGACATGGAGCATTTGATGACAATGCATTTTGGAGAGCTACGGGCATCTTAGTGCTCTTGCAGGAATCTTAGTGCTCTTGCGGGCATCTAAGAAAATGCATTTGCAGGCATTTGAAAGACCTTGTTGCGGGCATTATTGAAGCACCTGTGGGCATGTTGATAAGGAGTTGCGGGCATAAATAATAGCCTTGCAGGCATATTTAAAAAGGCAGTTGCAGGCATTTTTGAAGAGCCATACGGGCATCTTGGATGGCCCCATTGCGAGCATTGGTTGGAAGGTCTTATTGGCCCATTGCGGGCATCTCCATGAGGGTGTGCGGTCATTTTATTAAAGTCCTGTGAGAATTTTTAAATAGCCCATTGCGGGCATTTTCAAAGTGACCATGAAGAGTAGTGCGGGCATTTTGAGAGGAGACTGATGTTATGGAATACAATGGAAAATGTGACAAAGGACAATGACATGGCATAAGGCTAAACATGAAGGACAAAGACATGTGGTAAGCATGGCAAGCAAGTAGGGAGGACAAGAACAAAGGACATAATATGGAAATAGAAAAATGATAAAGAGAGGTCAATAAATTGACATGGAAACCATGAGATTATGACAAGGACATTGATGACATGACAGATGACATGGAGCATTTGATGACAAGGCATTTTGGAGAGTTGCAGGCATCTTAGTGCTCTTGCGAGCATCTAAGCAAATGCCTTTGTGGTCATTTGAAAGACCTTGTTGTGGGAATTATTGAAGCACCTGCGGGCATGTTGATAAGGAGTTGCGAGCATAAATAATAGCCTTGCGGGAATATTTAAAAAGGAAGTTGCGGGCATTTTTGAAGAGCCATGCAGGCATATTGGATGGCCCCATTGCGGTCATTGGTTGGAAGGTATTATTGGCCCATTGCGGGCATCTCCATGAGGGTGTGCGGGCATTTTATTGAAGTCCTACGGGCATTTTTAAATATCCCATTGCGGGCATTTTCAAAGTGACCATGAAGAGCAGTGCGGGAATTTTAAGAGGAGACTGCGGGCATTTTGTAATGACCCTTGCGGGCATAATAGTGGGGTCCATGCCAGCACAAAAATGGAAACCATGTGGGCATGAAGACCGATGATGTGGCTAAAAGACCAAATATATATTTATATATATTTGTTGAAGATAACATGGAATTAAAAAATATATTTGAATTAAATGTAATAAAAAGGACAAGTCGGCCTCCTAATATCATGGATAAGACAAGTATAAATAAAAATCAAATCGTTGATTTGAATGAAATTGCGTGGAAGATTTTGGATGAGTGTGAGTGAGCTCTGAATTTTGGGGGTCAGGATGAGAACAGTTTCGGTGATGGAGCAACAGCAGCATTAAAACATTTTTTTGTTTATCTCTTATTTCTAGGTTGGTTGATTGTTGAAGACATGATGCTTGGTTGATGATATAGCAGCATCATGATGAAGACTTTTTATCTCTGATTTCTTGGCAACAGTAAGGCTAGTTTGATGTGCATAATATAAATGGAAAGAATGAGAAGATGTTGGGCATGATGAAGCTTGGAAAGACTGATTGTGATGATTATTTGATGTGGATGTAAACAGTTTAAAGTGTATGGAAATAATTAAGATGAACCTATAGGCAAAATGATGACATCAGGATGATGCAATTGTGGACAGAGTTGTAATGATGTAATGTATGAGTGATTGATGTAATGATGATAAAATGATGATGTATGTGATTTAATGTGATAAATGTGTGTATGTTAAATACAAGCTGGGTCTTGTAGTTATTTTTCTTAGTTGGATCTAAGAAAAAGACCAAGCTGAGTCTTGGAATAGAAGTTGGTGCTTCTGATTCAGTTGTAGCTTATTAACCCCCCCGGTTGTAGCCAATTGAAGAAATACAAAAGATTACAAAACTATATCTTGTGTCTCTTGCAATGTGTTGATGATAATGTGTTTTACTTGATGAATGACATGTGCTTAGTTGATTACTGAAATATAGTTCATTGATGAATATGATATTGAAGTGAATTTGTAAATGATGATATAATATTTGAAGAAGAAGTTGAAATTGTCAATAAGTCCAAGCTCATTGATTCCCCCCCCCCTCTCAGTGAGTCATTGTGTCTAACAACCTCTTACAATAATGAGCAACATCAAAACAACTTACCACCAGTTGGCACTACAAAGATCCTACACAAATTTTCCAGGTGAACAACTACTCTTTTTCCCTAGGGGTTGAGTTATTTTTTTATTATTTTTTTATTTTTCAATAAAGATAAATTCAGTGCACCTTATGTTTTTTGTAGTGTGATGAATTCTCGCTAGTAGTTCTTCACATGTAGTAGAGCAAGCGATGCTATTTCACGAGGAGAATATAAAACTATTCTCGAAGCAGAGAGGAGCTCAATAAGGTATAAATACTCTTTTATTCCTATGTATTAAAGATGGTTGTAAATTTTTAAATGCATGTCTATTTCTTAAAATATTGTTAATAAATTTAACATTTCATGGTTCATTAATTTCTACAGGACTTTGTAGTAGGATTTAAATGACTGTTTATTTGCTTATATATTATTTACTCATATAAAAATTTTGTCTTTGATGATTTATGTGGGTCTTGGTGATGGACATGCATCTCGTGGACAACTCTTATCAAGTTGTATGGGTGAATGGATCTGGCAAAAGGACAATCATAAGGTAAGGGTTTTGACGTGTTTTTTAAAGTGGGTTTTGACATGGTTTTCTGCTTCTGCTTTCCAAGTTCTCCGGTTATTTTAGTGTTTAGAAGATTCATCTTGAAATGCATCAAATATATAATTATTTTATGTTTGGGGATCATAATCAGCATTTTGAATTTTGGTTTCTATTTTTTAATTGATGCTTACTAGTGAAGGATAATAGGCATCCATTGTGTTGAAATACCACTCTTAGTTCAAGACCATAGTCATCACACACTAAGACAAAAGTATTAGTGAAATATGACATGGTGAAAATTAGTTGTACCACTATGGAGAAAGGGTTCTCTAGGAACCAATATTTTGATAGTACGAGGAGTAATCAACTCAATAGGGTCTTATATTAACAAGAATGGCTTAATAATTTCATGGCCTAGCACAGCCAAGGACTCCATACTCTGAATCGTGGATCCCTCCCTCAGAGAATAAGATGAACTGGAATCCCTTGGAAACCCAAGGTTGTTTCCCATAATAATGTTGCAGAAGGACATTCAAGTACTAAGTAGCAGGGGGGAGCCTAATGGGAAGGGAATACTCCTCATGTCTTTTATTCTTAGTGTAAACTCGTACTCTTCCAAAGCTGTGATGATAAAGTATGAATCTGATTATAATTCCCACGATTATCACCCATTTCCCATGGTCTTTTCTCATGCGAAGGATGTACATGTAAGGGACCCAGAAGGTCCCAAATACTTGGATTTCCTTTCTTCTTACTCAAAATATGGCCATGAGAATATTTTGAATACATTATCCCAACAAGCATAGAAACTGACACTCGGCTCTAGAGATTTCTACAATGACAAATTTCCTATCTTTGCATAGCATCTAACAAGATTGTTTGGCTATGAAATGATGATAGAAACTATAAGAAAAAACTATAAAGCAAGAACAAAAATAATAAAAATGAAGAATCCAAATAGAGAACGTTGGCTACTAAGTTAGCTAATGGCATTTATCACTCAAATAACCCTAGTGCATTCACTTTCATAAGATATTAAGCATAGAAATCCCAACTATTTATCATATAAACATAGATCGTGACTGGTAGTTATCATGTCTATTCATGAACAATATATCATTAACATTTAACTTATCTCATTAATAATACTAAAACACAAGAAGTAGAAAAAAATATTGAAATAAAACCCCAACTCACAAAAACAACATGATTTACCATTGAAACATAATATGACTCAGTATAATTTAGTATGACATGTGAAAGCTAATCTAGAATAAACATACCATCATTAACATTTGGTATAGTTATCAATTATTCTATCAAATAAATCACACCACGAAAAAGAAGTACAAGGTTTATAGCGGGAAAAACCTCTTATGTGAGGGAAAAAGACACTTCAAAAATATAGTACTTGGTTGCAAATATAGTATTGCAATCCTCCCATTGTGCTTAGAAAAGAGAAAATTCAAGATAGTAATATGGATACAACCATATATCTAAGTCCATCTACTATTTCTATATAAGTAGATCACTTAACCAAGTTAATAAATGACTACGAAAGAGGCCCAGCTTTTGTTTTTATTAATAAAAAGTTCAAAGGTGCTCTATGAAATTCACACCCTTGTCACTAGTGATAAACTTGGACAATATATTTTGGAGACATTTCAAATACTTCATCCATTTCTTTAAGTTTGGTTGCCACTTCAAAACCTTGAGTATGCATGGGGTTCCAGATTGCTTATAGCTTTTGGTCAAATGCAATTTCTATGGGATTTTGACAGAAGAGTATCCCTTATTGCAACTTGTAGCTAAACAAAGGTGGTCATGTTCAGTTGTTCATTCCCTAAGGGAATTTCACTCGTGCCATCAGGTTGCTTGTGGTGCCTGACCTCTTAGGGCTTGTTGTAATGCTTGTATGTGAGCTTAAAAGAAGTGCAATTTCAAAAACAACATTTGCTCCAAGTTAATGATAAGTAGATTTGAGTTTTAGTCCTGTACAATCAATCTCTTTGTTAATTATTTTTCTCAGCAACTCGTTTAACGTCAATTATGTTTTCCATCCAAGATGTGGAGTGTCTTCACCTTCATTTTTAAGAGTACTCAATTCATTTCCCTTTTAATTTCTTGTTTCTATGGTCCACGTTGACCATTATTCATTACAAGCTATAAGGAGTAGTATGCCTTGTTTCTTGTTTCTGTTCCCAGCAGATGAAGGTGTTGATGCTTAACCTATAACTTGTTGTATGCCTTCTTATCAGCATGTGGATGACATTGATTTTGAGATCAGTTTGTTGTTGTTGTAACACCTTTTGCATGTGTATTTCTTATCGGCATGTGAGTGTTTCCATCAGTGCTAATTTTAGTATGAGATTAGCATACTTATATGATTATTTTTAGTACTTTTCTTGTGGCTTATTTCAGTATATGATGGTTGTGTTTAGTGCTTCTTTTGGAGGGTTCAAATCTATTTTAACATTGGTGCTATTTCTGAAGGTTTTTTTAATATTCTTCAAGCCAGAGTCAGCAAGTTATATATCAGCTACAGGGGTTCCATATTGCTGGTGATAAGCATTGACGGTTATTTTATTTTTTTTAAACTTCCAGGTATCGTCGATATAGCGACGCAAATTCGTTGCAAGTATAGCAAAACCGTCGAACGTTCTACCTTCGTTTGGTTTGTTCGACGAACGTTCGTCGATCGTTGTGACGGAACATCGTCGCAAGTATAGCAAAACCATCACAGGGTCTTCCTTCTTTTGTTATGTTCATCGAACATGCGTCGATACTTGCAATGGAACATCATCGCAAGTATAGAAAAACTCTCTCTCTGTTTGACGCAAAACCATCGCTAGAGAGATGGTTTTGCGTGGAAGCAAATTATCAAAATCGTCGGACGTTCTACCTTCGTTTGTGTTAGAAAAACAAGATCACAGAGCAATAACTATAAACAAGATGCAAATACAAATTACACAAACACATTACAAGAGAGACACCAATATATCGTGGTTCACCAAAGATGGGCTACATCCACACTGAAATTGCCAGTCCTTATTATTATACCATCCAGGAAATGAAGGGATACAACCTGCAGCACATCCGCTGCACTTCCTCTTCACTTTCTCATAGTCTCTCTTTACGATCTCAAAGATCTTTACAATGCATAATACCTAATACATCAACCCTAGTCATGTTAAAATGTCTTTCTTTTATAGGGGAAATACAATGGGAAAATACCACGAGTTACCCAAAACCATGGTCCCGTAAACTGTTAGCGAAAACAACCCAAAAAAAGTGGGGGAATGAGTGTACAATAAGCTTGGGGTACGAAGATGACTGAATAAAATCTCTGAATCTGGAAGATCGGGATCCACAACCAACAATATCCCACTTAGAGATTGATCATAGCAAATCCACTGCTGATGTACTTGTTAGACTTGGACTTGGCAAATTTCTCGTCTTCACCTTCATGCTAGAAGGCCAACTGAAATTGAACAAGAACTCAGTTTCTCTCTGGTCACTACCTTTCTGAACATGTATGCAGGATTCTAGCTAGTATGTATCTTTTCCAGCTTCAACAGTTCATCTTCCAAAATAGAGCGTATGAAATGGTACTTGAGGTGTATATGTTTAGTCCTGGAATGGAATGTTGAGTTCTTTGCAAGATGAATGGCACTCTGGTTGTCACTATACAACCTGCTATCCTTCTACTTATTACCCAATTCCTCCATAAACCTTTGCAGCCAAATCATCGCTTTACTAGCCTCTATAGCAGCAACATACTCTACTTTTGTTGTTGAAAGTGCAACAACCTTTTGCAGTTTTGAAATCCAACTTACTGTTGTTCCACCTACAATAAACACATACCCTGTGGTGCTCCTCCTGCTATCCTTATCACCTGCCATATCTGCATCAACATATCCCTGTAGAACAGTGTATGAACCTCCAAAACATAATGCCTAAGTGGTAGTACCTCTCAAATACCTGAGAATCCATTGTACTGCCTTCCAATGTTCTTTACCTGGATTGTTCATATATATGCTCACAACTCCCACTGCATGTGCAATATTTGGTCTTGTGCACACCATGGCATACATCAAGCTGCCAACTACTGATTAATAGGGAATCTTGGACATGTAATCTATCTCTTCCTGTGTCTTGGGACACATTTCCTTACTTAGTTTGAAATGGATGGCCAAAGGTGTACTAACTGGTTTTGCATTCTGCATTCTGAACCTCTCCAACACCTTTTGTATGTACTCACCCTGAGAGAATGTCAATTTTCAATTTTTCCTGTCTCTTGTTATTCTCATACCAAGTATTTGCTTTGCAACACCCAAATCCTTCATCGCAAATGAATTAGCTAGCTTCCTTTTGAGCACATTTATATCCTGCATGTTTGAACCTGCAACAAGCATGTCATCCACATACAATAACAAGATAATATATCTTTCATTATCTAGCCTCTTGAAATAAACACAGTGGTCAGAATGACATCTACTATAACCTTGTTCTGTCATAAACCTGTCAAATTTTAAATACCACTGCCTTGGAGCTTGCTTCAAGCCATACAAGCTCTTCTTCAACCTGCATACCAGATCCTCCTTCCCTTTGAACTCATACCCTTGTGGCTGCTGCATATATATATCTTCCTCCAAATCCCCATGGAGAAAGGTTGTTTTTACATCTAACTATTCAAGATGCAAATCTTCTACCACCACCAGACTTAAAATAGTCCTAATTGAATTCATCTTAACAACAGGAGAAAATATTTCATCAAAATCTATACCTTTCTTCTATGCAAACCCCTTTACAACAAGTCTGGCCTTGTACTGCTTCTTGTTGTTGATGTATATGTAACTTGGGAATGTATTTCACATATATTTATATTGTATTCATATAGAGATGTTATTATTCCTCTATACGGAAGTGGTTGTATTCCTATAGAGATGTTATTATTCCTCTATACGGAAGTGTCGTCATTTATATTGTAAGTGTTGTAACTTATACTTGATGGGTTATTAGACCACCTTGTTGGGGTCGGCCTTGTATAAGTCATGTGGGTCAAAGGGTTATTAGACCACCCTATTGGGGGTCGGACATGTGGGTCAAAGGGTTATTAGACCACCCTAGTGGGGGTCGGCCCAGTCAGCATTATGTTAAGTGGTTAAGTTGAGGCTGGCCTAGTTGAGTAAAGGTCAAGTCAAGTTAGTGTATAAATAGAGAGTGTGTCTCTCTCATTTTACACATTCTATTCTCTCACTCGCACTTGGGAGAGTGGCGCACTTGTGGAGGAGGAGGCTCTGCTGCTAGGAGAAGACTATCTCTTGTATTCTTGTTGTATCATTGCTCTATCTATCTCTGAGGAAGTTATTGGGGTTTTTCACCTTTATGGTTTTCCCCAAGTAAACTTTGTGTCTCTTGTGTGCTTGTATTATTATGTCCATGATTGATATGCTGTAGATTTGCTGTACATGTTGTTCTCTCAGTTAAGATCCTAGATCAGATTGAAGTAAATTTTGAAAATTTAACATGGTATCAGAGCTAGCCTGAAAGAAGGCATGATATGGCATGTATGACACTTGTTGCAGTTACAATGCTAGGGCTTGATATAGCAAAAACCAGTCATCATAGAACTTTCGCTATAAATCCATTATAGGTCGAATATAAGATCCCCATGTACCCTGTGTCCAAAGGAAAACTTCTAATTCGTTGTAATTTGTGATTTATGATCTGTACAATATAGGGTTTCTACCTCTTCCAGATCTCAGTCATAAACAGGTGACCTTGGAAAAAAGGTCATAACTTGGGCTAGGAAGATCCAAATGAAATTTCGTAAAAAGAGACAGGTAGTAAACAGACTGTACTATCTCATGAAACTTTTTTAGAGGCCGAAGTTGAACCAGAGACACGTGGCATTCCGTACAAGTTCGCTCTCCTGTTTTATCCCATAAACAGGTCACATTGCGACACTTGGCATAACTCTCTATCAGAGAATCCAATTGAGTTCAGACCTGTTGAGATGGAAAGATGACAGGTCGGGATATAGCAAGAAAAATTTTCAGACCCTGTAGATCGAAAAGTGCGGAGTTACACCAGAAACAATCAGGTACATATTTCTGTCATAACAGAATTATTTTTGAGCACCTTCATTCATGGCTTCCGGAATTTAGGGCTTCGGAGAAAGTTGGAATTTCTCTAATCGGAGACCACGGCTGGATGCTACTCATAAAAATCAAAATTTAGAGACCAAGATCATATTTTTTGGTTGGGAAGAAGGCCGGGTTTGATCAAACCCCAGTTCGGGACTTTGATCGGAAAGATGGAAAATTAGGGCTTCTGCAAAACTTGGAATTTTGGAAATCTGTGACCACGGCTGGAAGCTCCTCAAAAAAATCAAATATTAGAGCTTTGAATCAAATCTTTTGGTTGGGTGAAGCTCCAGGAAACTCAAACCCTAATTCAAGGTCCTCCCAGTGAATCTAGAAATCTAAAAGGCAATTTCGAGGGGTGAAACTTTGCAGTTTTCAAATTTTGAATATACCAACTTGATCAGCTCATCAAGGCGCATATTTCTATCCTTTCGGAAGTTTGAAATTCAAAGTTTGAATTTTTGGGGTTTCCTTGACAAACCCTAATCCAGCTCCAAGTCCAGTTCTTGCAAATCAAGTGGATTGGGTTAATCCTAGAAGAAGATGGATTGGTCACCTGCATAAGTGAAGAAGTTCCTGTCTCAGAGGGAGATGAGGCTAAGGCCTTCCATAAGAAGATTACAAGCAATATTGAAAGGTATGGCTTACAGGTATGTTTCATGGTTAATTTTATCATATGTTTGTATTCATATCATTACAGTACAATCTTGATTAATTACTAGACTTGTCGTATCACCTTAATAGAAGATATTCATTGATTAAGGTTTTGACACTTATGAATGTACTAATGCATTGTGATGTTGTATGAGGTTTATGTTGTTCGCTAACATAAAAGGTACACCAAGAAAGACAAATCATGTTCTACTTCAAGATCATATGATCATGGTCACATGAAGACAAAGATTCATCCATTGTCATGGATCACATAGAAGATCTACTTTCGAGGTATGTATAACTTGATTCTACAATGGTTAACCTATGAGACATGCAGGTTACTAGCACAAGTCACTGAAGAGAAACAGAAGACATTATGCGGGTATGTTATACATAACTAGCTAGCATGCTAGTCTAGGTATGTTTTTCCTATATCAAGCTAGAATCCTACCTTGTGTTAGGATCTTATACTGTTGTGTTGTTGATAATGATTATTCATGAAGTCATAGGTTTGAATAGTCATGGTTGTATGCATATTATGTTTCTTACCATAATTGATGATATAACTAACCAGAACAATCATGAAGGTATAGGTTTGAGTAATCACGGGTTTATGCATTGATGATTTAACTAATCAGAATAGTCCTATGATCAAATAAGAATATGCATGAGTAAAAGAAGACTTCCCTGAAACCTTGAATACTAATGTTTATTATCTGTGAATGATCATGACTATACATGTTTAAGATTATTGTGTTTTGATAGTATTAAGATTATACTAATAAATGTGTGATTATGTATGAGACCTCAAGGATAACACAATGATGATACTAATAAGCATGCATAGTGATTAAGGATGGATGTAAGTTCAAGGACAGGTAATCCAGGAAGCAAAGATCAAGAGGGAGCACACTCCAGTTGTTCCTGCAAGAAAGAAAAGGAGCACACTTCAGTAGTTTCTGCAAGGATGTAGATATTCAGAGGGAGTTGAACATCTTTCTACATTCCACAATAGAAAGGTGTAGAAGAAGCTACTTCAGCAGCTCCTGCAAGGAAGCAAAGACTCAGAGGGAGTCCACCTAGCAACCAAACAAAGATAAGTATTTTTAATTATCATTTCTTGCATATTTGTTTGTTTAAATAAAATTGTTCAATGATGTATATGCTCATGTTCCTAGACTTAGGATATGTATTGTGCATATTAGAATGATTGCATTAATGAACAGTATACTACTAATATGCATGTGATGGGTAAGTGGCCTATGGAACTGTACAACATTCCAGTGCTACTTATCTAGAATGAAACCTCTTTGCTGACATGTTGGGAGTAGTGCAAACTCTTAACAATGTTCTGGTAGAGACTGGAAGGCATCTAGAAAGTTGTGGAACATGGATAAATGTTGTATTGAATCATTGGCTAAGATAATTGCATGACTGTATGACATATTTCTTTATGTGTAAGAAGTTGTCTGAAAATTATGAGATGTTTCTAATCATGCAATTTAACTTGTTTTGAAGAAAAGACCGTATACCTTCACCTACAAAAGAAGGACTACAACATTTGTTCAAGCAACAAAATTATCTATTGAAGATATTGAAGTTCCCAGGATACGGGAAGAATGCCATGATCCGTCGATCATGAAGAACGATGTTTGGGATGCGGTACCAAGAGCTGAAGGGAAGTCTGTTGTGACTTCCAAATGGAACTATCAGATCAAGCATGCTGCAGATGGCAGCATAGAGAAATATAAAAGTGATGAAATAGAAGATACACCATATGGATTTCAAGAAGCCTTCTTGAATGGTATAGTCATATATGTGTGCAGAACTTGGTAGGATAGATAGCTTTCTATCTAGTTTGGGCTTTACCAAGAGTGAAGCGGATTCCAACCTTTACTACAAGGTTGAGGAAGGGAATCCTGTGATTCTACTCCTGTATGTGGATGACCTGTTTGTAACAAGATATGACAGATTGATTGCCGACACACAGCGGAAGCTTGCTGCCGAGTTCGAGATGAAGAACTTGGGGATGATGCACTATTTTTTTTTGGCATGGAGGTGTGGCAGAGTGCAGATGGAATCTTCCTTGGACAAGGGAAGTATGCAGTAGGAATCCTGAAGAGGTTCGGGATGATGGATTGCAAGGCCATGGCCACACCTATGGCATCAAATCTGAAGCTTCTTTGTGATGCTTCATCTGAGCCAGTTGATGTCTCTATGTATCGTCAGATGATTAGGTCCGTGATGTACCTGACGAACACGAGACCAGATATTTGCTTTGCGATGAACACATTGAGCCAGTTCCTGACGGATCTGAGGAGTGTTCACCTGGTTGCTGTAAAGCATGTTCTGAGGTACCTGAAGGGTACAGTGGATTATGGGCTCAAGTATGAAGCGAATCAAAAGTTTAACCTACAGGGTTCTGTTGATTCAAATTGGGTTGGCAGTGCTGCAGATGGAAAGAGAACATCTGGATGCTACTTCAGTATGGGATCAGGTGTGATCTCTTGTTTTAGCAGGAAGCAGTCCTGCGTAGCACTGAGTATAGCTAAGGCAGAGTATGTTGCAGCCTGTTCAGGTAGTTGTGAGGCAGTATGGCTATGGAAGCTATTGTCTGAGCTATTTGATCTCCCGTTGGATGCTACTGGTATCTTTTGTGATAACCAGATTTGTGTGAAGCTATTCAAGAACCCAGTGTTTCATGACAGGTCGAAACACATAGAGATCAAATATAACTATATTATGGATATGGTGCAGAGAGGAGCCGTGAAGCTCCTGTATATTGCGACGGACGAGCAGATTGCAGATGTGCTAATGAAGCCACTAGCCAGGGTGAAGTTCGAGTACTTCAGGGAGAGGCTTGGTGTTCGTCAAATTGATGACACTTCAAGGAAGAAGTGATGGACACATTTGCAAAAGCCATTCCAAGCATGTTGGAAGGAGGAACTTTCACATGGCTATGGATGTAAGCGCTGGATGATGAGCATCAGGACGATGCTCCAGTTACTGCTATGTATGTACGCATCATGTTGGATGCTAAATATGATCAGTTGGATCATTTATATGTATGTACGCATCATGTTGGATGCTGGATATGATCGGTTGGATCATTTGTATGTATTTTGTGTATGCATCATGTTGGATGCTTGGACCATGTATCTGTATATGTATCAGGTGGATACATTGTATGATCAGGTAGATCATGTATGTTGATATGTATCATGTATGATCAGGTGGATCATGTATTTGTATTTGTA
This sequence comes from Larix kaempferi, assembly GCA_027924585.1. NCBI lineage: Eukaryota > Viridiplantae > Streptophyta > Pinopsida > Pinales > Pinaceae > Larix > Larix kaempferi. The sequence continues at coordinate 6,600,558 of BSBM01000762.1, read as the reverse complement.
TCAGGTGGATCATGTATGATGATATGTATCAGGTAGATACTTGGTATGCATCAGGTAGATGCATTGTATGATCAGGATGATCATGGATGACGAGCTTCAGGATGTTGCTCCAGATGACATGCAGCAGGATGTTGCAGTGATGATGATTAGGATGATCATGTGTACATCAGGATGATGTATGGTGAGTATCAGGTTGATACTCTGTGGCCGTGGAACAGGTTGTGCAGATAAGCATATAATTTGTGCCTTGGGAGATTTGCAGAAAGTCTTTCGAGGTTTTTCCTATGGCATGTAATTTGTACCCTGGGATATCTGGCAAATGCTCTTTCGAGGTTTTTCTTGGGAGGACATATAATTTGTGCCCTGGGAGATCTGCAGATAGTCTTTCGAGGTTTTTCTTATGGCATGTAATTTGTGCCTTGGGATATCTGGCAGATGCTCTTTCGAGGTTTTGTCCTATGGCATGTAATTTGTGCCCCGGGAGATCCGATAGGTTGAGTCATGTGCTCATAATCAGTCCTGGGATGCTCTTTCGAGGTTTTTCCATGACCACATGTAATTTTTGCCTTGGGAGATCCGATAGGTTGAGCCTTGTGCTCGTAATCAGTCCTGGGATGCTCTTTCAAGGTTTTGTGGTGACCACATGTAATTTGTGCCCTAGGAGATCCGATAGGTTGAGCCTTGTGCTCGTAATCAGTCCTAGGATTCTCTTTCGAGGTTTTGTGGTGGGGTCACATGTAATAAGTCCTGGAGATCTGGACAGGATGAAAAAGGCCTCAGATGCTCTTTAGAGTTCTTGCTATTCAAGAGACTCTTTTAAGGTTTTGTGACGCACGTAATAAGTCCTGAGATTTCCACAGTATGGCCAGTGATGACGAAGACCTGCAGGTGGTGGGCCTACATCCAGTATGAAAAAGGACTGGCTCTGTAGAACTTCCTATGACTAGTAGGTTCAGAGATTGATTGAGATAGCAGCAGCAGTGGCGATGATGATGACTCGATGAGGATTATCTAGTGACAATGATCCAGAGAAGAAGACTTGTGCTAGAAGACCTGTGTCGAGAAATACCTTCCTAGTTAAGAGGGAGTGTTGATGTATATGTAACTTCGGAATGTATTTCACATATATGTATATTGTATTCCTATAGAGATGTTATTATTCATATATACGAAAGTGGTTGTATTCCTATAGAGATGTTATTATTCCTCTATACGGAAGTGTCGTCATTTATATTGTAAGTGCCGTAACTTATACTTGATGGGTTATTAGACCACCTTGTTGGGGTCGGCCCTGTATAAGTCATGTGCGTCAAAGGGTTATTAGACCACCCTATTGGGGGTCGGCCATGTGGGTCAAAGGGTTGTTAGACCACCCTAGTGGGGGTCGGCCCAGTCAGCATTATGTTAAGTGGTTAAGTTGAGGCTGACCTAGTTGAGTAAAGGTCAAGTCAAGTTAGTGTATAAATAGAGAGTGTGTCTCTCTCATTTTACACATTCTATTCTCTCACTCACACTTGGGAGAGTGGCGCACTTATGGAGGAGGAGGCTCTGCTGCTAGGAGAAGACTATCTCTTGTATTCTGGTTGTATCATTGCTCTATCTATCTCTGAGGAAGTTATTGGGGTTTTTCACCTTTATGGTTTTCCCCAAGTAAACTCGGTGTCTCTTGTGTGCTTGCATTATTGTGTCCATGATTGATATGTTGTAGATTTGCTGTACATGTTGTTCTCTCAGTTAAGATCCTAGATCAGATTGAAGTAAATTCTGAAAATTTAACACTTGCCTCCTTCTTCCTTCAACCTGTAAATCCATTTGTTATGCAATGCTCTTTTACCAGCAGGAAACTGAACCAAATCTCAAGTCTGGTTTCCTACCAATGAGTCCATCTCCTCATTCATGCCTTGCTCCCACTTCTTTCTAATTTCCACCTGCATTGCTTCTTGATAACATTCTGGTTCACCAGCATCAGTCATCAATAAATAATACATTAAAGGAGAGTATCGTTCAGGAAGTCTACTTAACCTGGTAGATCTTCTTACATTTGCAGGAGTTTTAGGTACTTGCTTTTGTTCTTGATTTTCTAGTACCTTTGGAACTTCATTTTCTTCAATTTCATCAAGTACTGTGTACTTTGTGTTTTCCTTTTCCTGTTTCTTTCCCCGCAACTGATCTTTATGCATGACCTTTTCATTGAATATCACATCTTTACTCCTCATGATTTTTTTATTTTCATAATCCCATAAACGATAACCAAAATCATCAACACCATATCCAATAAAGGTACATTTTTTGGATTTAGCTTCAATCTTTGTTCTATTTTCTTTATTAATATGGACAAATGCTTCACAACCAAACGTTCTCAGAAATGAGTAGTTTACCTTTTTACCTGTCCATGCCTCCTATGGAATACCACCATCCAAAGCACTAGAAGGCCCTATGTTTATTAAATAAACAACAGTATTTACAGCATCTGCCCAAAAATGTAAGGGGAACCCTGCATGCAATCTCATACACCTTGCACGCTCCATGATCATTCTATTCATCCTTTCTGACACACCATTTTCTTGTGTTGTTCCTGGGACTGTCTTCTCTCTATGAATCCCATGGTATGAACAATAACTATCAAACTCCTTGCCGCAGTACTCACCTCCATTATCAGATTTGAGACACTTCAACCTTTTTCCTGTCTCATTCTCAACCAAAGATTTCCACTTCTTAAAATTAGCAAACACATCATATTTATGTCTATTGCAATAAACCCAAGTTTTTCTAGTTGCATCATCAATAAATGTAACATAATAATGAGAGCCACCAAGAGATTGTACCTAAGTCGGTCCCCATACATCTGTATGCACAAGCTCTAACTTTTCATTCTTCTTTTGTTTCCCAACCTTGAGAAACATAACTCTCTTTTGTTTTCCATAAACACAGTTCTCATAGAATTCCAAACTTACCTGCTTCAAATCTGGCAGCAACTTCCTTAAGTGAAGAATCTGCATCCCCTTCTCACTCATGTGGCCAAGCCTATGATGCCACAATGTTGTATCTGTTCCTGTGGAAGCTAAAGAGATAGAATGGTCAGTATTATGAGGACATAAATACAACGTACCTACCCTATCTCCTTTTTCTATCACCATTGATCCTTTAGTGATCTTCCACCACGTTTCTCCAAACGTAGATAGACAGTCGCCATCTCCCAACTACCCTGTTGAGATCAAATTTATTTTCATAGCAGGAATATGCCTTACATCTTTCAATAGCCAATCAGTTCCATTCTTAAATTTTATCCATACCTTACCCATTCCAACAATTTTACATCGCTCATCATCACCCAATAAAATATGTCGAAAATCGCCTGGAACATAATCATGAAAATATTTCCTATGGGGTGTAGCATGACATGAAGCCCCTGAATCTACTACCCAATAATCACTAGTATTATCTAATGCAAGAATCAAATCATCTTATAACACATCATCTGCTGCATTTGCTTCCTAGGTAGTTTCCTGCTGTCCATCTCCTTTCTTCTTTAGAGATCTGTAGTCTTTCTTCAGATGTCCTTTATTTCCACAGTTCCAGCACTCTATCTTTCCTTATCTAGACTTGGATCTTCCCATTTTAGACTTGCTTCAATTACCTTGTCTCTTTCCTTTCTCCCTTTGTCTTCCCCTGCTCTCCATGGTCAACACATTACCTGATTTCTCACCTGTGCTTTTTCTTTGCATTTCCTCTCTAAGAATAACACTAACAACATCATCAAATATCAAGGTGTTTGAACTAGAGACAGAGTTACTTACAGCCATGACCAAGCCATTCCATCTTTCTGGCAATGAACACAAGATTAGAAGAGCCCTAACCTCATCATCAAAGTTCACACTTACAGAACTTAGTTGATTTGTAACCGTATTAAATTCATTTAAATGATCAATAATAGATCCACCTTCAAACATCTTCATATTAAATAAACGCTTCATTAGAAATACCTTTTTGGAGGCCGAGGGTTTTTCATATAGCTTACCCAATGCACTCATCAAACCCTTCCTTGTCTTTTCTTTTGAGATATTGAAAGCCACCGACGAAGCCAGGGACAGCCGTATTGTTCCCAGTGCCTTTCTGTCAAGAACCTCCCATTCTTCGTCCTTCATAGTCATTGGTTCCTTTGCTCTTCCTCCCAACGGTAGGAATAGATCCTTCTGGTATAGATAGTCCTCCATTTGCATCTTCCATAACTGGTAGTTTTGTCCATTAAATTTCTCGACCTTAAACTTTCCTTCTTCTGCCATTGCTCCCACTCAAACTAGAAACCCTAGTTTCCTGCGGGTTTATCTTCCAAATAGACATTTGGATTTGATACCAATTGTTATAAAAACAAGATCGTGGAGCAATAACAATAAACAAGATGCAAATACAAATTACACAAACACATTACAAGAGAGACACCAATATATCGTGGTTCACCCAAGATGGGCTACGTCCACACTGAAATTGCCAGTCCTTATTATTATACCATCCAGCAACTGAAGGGATACAACCTGCAGCACATCCGCCGCACTTCCTCTTCACTTTCTCACAGTCTATCTTTATGATCTCGGAGATCTTTACAATGCATAATACCTAATACATCAACCCTATCCGTGTTACAATGTCTTTCTTTTATAGGGGAAATACAATGGGAAAATACCACGGGTTACCCAAAACCATGGGCTCGTAAACTGTTAGCGAAAAGTGGGCGAACGAGTATATAGTAAGCATGGGGTACAAACACGACTGAATAACATCTCTAAATCTGGAAGATCAAGCTCCACAACCAACAGTTTGTTATGTTCGACGAACGTTCGTCGATACTTGCGACGGAACATCGTCGCAAGTATAGAAAAACCGTCACAGTGTCTGCTTTCTTTTGGTCTGTTTGTCAAACGTGGGTCGATACTTGTGACGGAAAATCGTCGCAAGTATAGCAAAACCCTCTCTCTATTCGATGCAAAACCGTCGATATAGGGATGCATTTTCGTCGATATAGGGATGATTTGTAGAAAATGAATAAAAAAAATCAATTTCAAGACCACCTTATAGAAGACACGTGACCAACAGCTTTCGTCTCTATTGCGAGACTTTCCAAGTTCGGCGTTATATCCATGAAACGGGTTCCATGAAAAACCGAGACCATGATCGTCGAAATTGAGACAAAAAAATGTGGAAATAACAACGAAAAACCATGGCAAATTTCCTCATATGTACTAGTGACGAGCCTTCAAAGAGTCATTAAGTTATGACAACATGGCCACTCGTACAGTCTTCCTGAAATCCTCCCTTAAACCCTCCCTGCCCTTCCATTCACCATTGTTACATGTTAGCACACACACACCATTACGTAAATGTCAATCCTATCACAGTGTTGTATCGCCAAACCAATTTGTTTTGCCTCTATATGACATGCGGCAAATTGTCCTGTAATAGTACCACCTTTATTAGTGCTATTGTGAATGACTAAGCACACTATTGACAATGCTTCTATATCTAATTGACACATCAAATGGCATATTATATGTCCCATGCTTTGCAGTGCCCAAAGAGAAGTAGTGGAATTGTGTACCAATGTGATGTGTTAATACATGTGCACTAGTATTTAGATGCATTGGTACATTTATTATATTTTTTAATTTAATGAACTGGTATTTATGAAATTACAAGCACACCATGTATGGTGTGTTCATATATAGTTATTGCACATGATACAGTGTGCTTAGTAAAAAGGTTGTATCAGAGATTATGTGCTTAAGTAAAATGGGTGCATCGATTTGATTTACATTTGTTTGTGCATCAAATTTAGACTTCAATAAATGAATATTACAGATGGTAATTGAGTATATATTTATTTTATATCTATATTTTCTCAATAAAATTTAATATTTTTAATTCAACAAATTTAAAATTCAAAAGTATATTACAAATGGTAATTTAGTATTTTTTATTATTTGATATCTATATTTTTTCATCAATATTTGTATGTGACTCAAGCAAACCACAATAATAGCAGGTTGACTTGTATAACTTTATGTGTAGATAGGAGTCTCAAAAGAGAGAGAGAGAGAGAGAGAGAGAGAGAGAGAGAGAGAGAGAGAGAGATGTTTCCTCATCCTATTACTACTTAGACTCACATCATTTTAAAGGATGTTGGCCTCTTGAATTTTTAAGAGGTTATCTCCCTTAAGGGGAAAATTGAATTATTATGTTAATTGCTCTATTTGTGGGATCATGGAAAATAGGCCTTTAGTGTTGGTCTTGATCTGTGGTACCAATCATAGGAAAGATATCTATTTCAACATTAGAATATCTAGGAGGGGGGAGTATTATTTTTCCCATATCCTCGATATATTGTTTGATGTTGTAAGAGAGATTCAATTGGTCTATGTACATAGATATGTCAATGTGGACATCATTAAACCTAGTGGCTTCCACATTACTGGGGGATAGCTACAATTACATTCTTTGGAGCAAAGGAGTTTAGGTGCTCTTGCCTTATCATCATGACACTATCGCACCATACAACTAATAGGAAATGTATTAGTTTCCCTATGATATAATGTGTAGATAGTCTTTTTCATGGGCCTAATCAAATTAGTGGGTTTGCTATTGTTTTACAACATTTTTTTATTATTTTGGATCATGGTGTAGCATGTTGGAGGGCAGATGTCTCATACCCTTTGTTGTACAATTGTTTTAGTTTTTTTAAAAAGGTTTCTAATGACTTGGTCACTATTTGACCATCACCATCCTATGGTAATGACTAATGTGTATATGCACATGTGGGGTAGATGTTGCCAAAAAAGGGCAAGTCGGAGTACCCATCTAGGGCGGTGGGTGTGGATGTTATATTTTTGTTGGGTAGCAAAGATGATCACGTCCACAATCTTGTACAATATTTGTATGCAAGGATGGATTGGTGAGGGTGTTAGAACTTCTTATTTTCTTTCTCTGAACCATTATATGAAATAACTAGTATTAACTAAAAGAACTAATATTATCATTAGATTTTTATTTTTCGAGTTGAATATTTTTTGTCTTAATAAATGAACATATTATTGATTATAATATTTTATTTAAATTATATAATTGTTGTCTACTACTATTGGTGTGCGTGCTAGAGAGGACCTCCTCGACATTGTGAAACTGAGATGGATGAGGTGGATTAGCTGCCTAGTGCAGACTTGACATGCAACAAAAATTGGATCCCTAATTTCATCACTAGGTCAAGAACCAATTGTATATGGTTGTCTAAATTTACTTTCAACTTAGAGTGGTTATGCAAGATCTTGAGCTTGTGGGGATCCATGCAAGCATTCCCCATGATATGGCATTATCGATGTGTCATATTGTGAATATCTCAATCCTAGTCTAGAGGGTGAGGGTTGAGTAGCAATAATCCATTAGCCATGAGATGTGTGTGTTCATGTTCTTCATATTCTTCTTATTTTACATCTTCAAATAAAGATACACCTAATGACACCTCTCCTCCTCCTCCACATGTGCCACTAGTTGTTGTTGGAATTGATTTAATACTGAGAGGGGGGTGAATCAGTAATAGCATGGCTATCAGCAGTTTTTACCTTCCTTAATAGATTATCCTTTACTTAATTCTTATCTTCAGTTATGTATCAATAAATGAAACATTCATCCATATATGCACCAAGATAATGAACACATAAAACATAGGATTTTTTACGTGGAAACCCAAATGGGAGAAAACCACAGAATGCTTCTTTATAATGAGAAAGAATACATTCGAGGAAGCACCAAATTCCTGTGTTTACCAGCACCAACTGGAAGGAGGCACCAACCCCCTGGTTTTGTAGGCTCTGACCTGAAGGAAGCACTGACTCCCTGTGTTTCTCCAGCACCAATTGGAAGGAGGCTACAACCCCCTTTCTCCTTGCCTCGTCCTGTCACCCAGATATCGAAAAAGTGATTCTGACTTACTAAACTTCAACTCCGCGCACTTTCATGATATTCTAAAGATAATTATGTTATGTGCTACCTTTGTATGCAGACGATTCTCTGTCACTAAGTTGAATAAATCACTTGACTTCTCATTTCTCTCAATTCACACTTCTACTGATGTCTTACTTCATGTACTGTGTGCTCACCGATACTGCAATTTGTGCTGAGGTAAGCTATGTTGTTCTATTACGGAGCTACTGCTTTCACCAACTGATATTGCTCCTTTACTTGATATTTTTCTGCTATGAGATACTGCACTAGTAAGCATCTTCAAATTGGCTTAGACTTGCATGCTTTCAGGATTGTGCAACCATAGGTTGTTAGCGCACTCCCAATCTTTGACCAAGCAATGCTTATGCATTCAACATGATTGCACACTTGTATCTTTGCTTAACCAACTCCTTGGATTGCTTGTACACATGTACCTTTTTCCTACCAATTATTTGGCTGCTACCGTGAGTGAGTATGACTTGGTGGACGTGACTTCTGCGCAGGTACCACATTTAGTAGGATACATTACTTGATATACCCTCCTTATGTGCTTCTTCAAACTCGATATGTATGATGTATCCTTCTATGTACTTATTCAAGCTCAACATGCATGATGTATCCTTGGACACACATCATCATATTGGATGCAACATATATACTTTTTCAGACTGACATACATATCTGTCACCTTCACCATCTTGCGCAAATACTTCTTCAAAGTGGTTTCTGTATACTTCTTCACACTACTGTAGGAGTGTTGTATCCACTTTGACATCAATGACTCAAACCGAATCATTTGAAATCCTCTTTGACATTAGTTGACATCAATGACAACCAAAGTTCAACAGTTGCTCCTATTGACGCACTTGTTGATCCACCCCCCAATGCATCAACCAGTCCACCTACAACACTAGCCACTAGGAAAATTGATCCACCTATGGATCCTATAGACATTATATTATCAACTCATTTAAATCCTGGAGGTTTATATTAGTAAGTAGGTACATTCTTATGTACGAAGGTATTGTTGCCTCTATCTCTAGGGGTGAAACTAGTAGTTGTTGTCATGTATATTGCTTGTTGCAATGCATAATTGACATGTATATTTAATTCGAGATGTATATTTAACATATATATTGATTTTGATGTTATCATCCATGTATATTACATCTTTTTATATCATGTTGATGTCAATGTTGTTTGATTTATAAAATATATTACATATATGTTAATTATTAACATTATTAATGGTTTCTCTCTTTTTAAATTAATGTTGATATGTATTAATCATTTAAATTTATGACATCTTATAATGTTTAACTCGGGTTAGTTATAGGAAACCATTTAATTTGGATTTTGATTGCAAATACATATAATCATATAATACAATACCCATGAGGTGTAGATTACTTGGTTTGTGTGGGGTTTAGTCCCCATCGGGTCATTGGTTCAAACCTCATGGGGAGGGGTTGAGGATGGGAGCTGCCACTATTTTGCGGGGTGTTTTGTCCAACATTTAGGTTGGCCCTGTCTTGGGTGATAATTCTCAGTTGGGGGGATTTCTTGGTCAGGAAAAAAAATCATATAATACAATATAATGTTGAAATCTTTTTGAAGGTCAATTCTTTGTTTTCCAAGAAAATACAATATGTTGATTAAATATATTTACAAACTAGATTAAAGGATTCAAGTATGGGTTGCATGATTTGATAAAATAAATAAATCATTTTTAAAAAATCAAAGTTTTAAATTTATTCGTAAATGTGTTTACTAAACTTATTATTAATATTGATAAAATTAAAATTACGATAATTAATTCTAATACAATAATTATTCCTCCAATTATATATAGTGATAGCATATTAAATTATGAAAACAATTCTAATCATTTTAATTAAATCTTAATCTATTAAATGACAACAATAATTCTAATATGTATAATTAACTATAAAAAAAAGGAAAAAAAGAAAAAAATCTTCAACTAAAGTGACCTTAATGATACTAGTTAATATTAATCTTACAAAAATATACAAAATGTTTATTTTATACTTAAAAATTATTTAGAATTCATTAACGACCTTAAACTTCCAAAATAATTTAATTTTTCAAGATGATGGTTGTAAATGGTTGTTAACTTTTCATTTCCAACACCATAAAATGGAGAAAAAATGATATCAGTGTTGTATCAACTATTTGGGAATATTGAAACTTGGTGATAACTAACCATGCCTAAATATACTCATTAAACATGTCTGCAAAATCACCATTTGTTGTGGTTGAGTTTTGACTAAGTGTTGGCATAGAGAAGAGATCAAAAAATGATGAATCCACTGAAGCCAAGTGACTATAGAAGCCCGAGTACATGGTTACACAAAAGCTTGAGTATGTAGAGGCCAAAGAGTAATCTTATACATCCTCTACACTCGATTCCCCTAATTCTTCGTGCATGTCTCTAAATATGCAAGCATTTTGTGCTCTATTATATGAGTGGGTTACCTCTAGCAAATTCTCTAGTATGTTCTAGAATCTTCTATAACCACTCCATTCATTTAAATATATGAGGTCTATAATGTAATTAAAAGACTTCTAAGAGTTTATTGAAGATGTTAGAGTTACGAGATGAATGTTGTGTGCTTTGTCTTGAGTTTTGTGTCAGAGTTATGTAATATTATTTATGTTATTAATGTTGGACATGTGTTATACTCTTTTTAGGTTCCTAGAAAAAGGGGGTTGTGAGAGGGACAAGTAGCCCCCTCAGCTAGGAGGTCACAGGGGGATAGAGAGCCCCCAAAATAACTTTTGGGTCCATTTTGAGCAATTTTTGGCATGTGGTTTTGTGGCTCATTGTAAAGCAATTATGGTTAAGGAATTGGAGTTGTAATCTAATCTAGGTTAGTGTATTAGGTTTTTGGATGCTATGATATTGTATTGTAAATAGAAAATATAATACAATGAGATAGGGAGTGGACAACTCCCAAAAATGTCTGTTTTCTCAATTTTGGGTTCCCAGGGTAAATCTCTATGTAATGTGTGCATGAGCCACTATTAATTCTTTTGTTTTAGATTCTATTTGATATTTTTTTCTTACACAGGTTTATCAAAACTCTTCAACTAATACAATGAGGAAATGTCATGCTGGTGTGTTTGTGTTTATATCCTACTTAAAATATTTGTATGTGTTTGTAATTTATTTGAATGATGTTAGTTCTACTAGTTTAGATGAATGTGACTGACAAATTAGTAAGGAAAAAAAAAACAATAAGTCTTTGACAATTTGCACTTTAATCCAATGGAAACTATCATACATGCCTTGAGTGAGATCTCTTTCCTTAGGAAAGGTTGAATATGCTAGCTCCATAGACTGCACTGGGCTTGTTTTGGAAACCTTTCAAAACCTCGGGCTTGCCATAGAACCAATAACATGGTTCCTTTTCTAGGACCTTAACCAATTTAGAGTAATAGAGATGTGGTGGAGGTTGGAGAAGGTTGAGATTCAAGATTAGCTTGAAGGAAGAACTCTTGAATTTGATTATCGAAAAAGTGCATACATAGGGGAGGATGTCATAAGATTCAAAAAGAGGTGCCTATTTAAATGCTCACATGAGATTTTTTGGGATAAGTTCTTGGTAAATTTTCATGGATAGCTAGAAAGGCTCATAGAGAAGCATTGACATTGGTGCTCATAGTGTAGAGATGATAGGACACCGAAAAATTGGTCAATATTTAGCAATATGACCACAAATTAACCCAAGTAGTCAATTTCTTGTATAAAATTGTAGTAGAAGTTTATGCATTGGAATTTGTGATCAAATGTCATTAGTGTTTGACCAAGGCACTTGAATTCTTTAAGAAAATATCACATTGAATGATGATAGAAAAAATACTAGTGTGGATAAAGATGTTGATGGTGGAATGGGGTATGTTTCTTAGCTTCATTAATATGGGAGCATAAGCCCTACATGGAAGTGTGGATGAGTAAGAGTTCTTGATGGTAAATTGGTGTCATAATTGCTTAAAGGATAGATGATGGTAAAAGCATTGGAATTTAAAAGAGAATATTAAAAGCAATATCAAATATGCATAAATATTGTAGAGGATTGGTTGCAAGGAGAGATGGAAAATGTCTACACCGGGAAATAGTTGTTGACCCGAGAAGATGATCTTGAATTTCATCTAGAAGGTGAGATGATGTAGAGGATCAGAGTAGTACACAAAGGAGCTTTGGTCATTTCTGCAAATAAAGATCAAGAAAGTGTGGTTTTATGAAGAGAAAGGAGTTTGCATAGGTGGAAATAACTTCAGAAGAAATGAGGTGGAAACTGCATGGAAATATGGGGGATGTAGGCACACAAACTATGGGCATAGAAATTTTGGTCAAGATTGTTATCCCGAATGTTATTGTATATTTTGTTGAATGGAAGAACCAATAATACGCATTCAAATATACTTTTAATTTTATGTATTTTTTGTATTCTAACCTTGTGGATTGCCATACCCATGAGGAAGCAAACTAAAATGACAATGAAATTATTCCATCCTACATCCTACCCCCTATTCCTTTTGAATATTCAAAAGACCATGTGACCATTGTTATGCAGAGTGCAAGCGTGTGATTGATTAGTAGTTCATGTAACCCCTTGATGATAGATGTGAACAACACAAGTGTGACCTCTCATGGAAGCCAAATGTTGTCTTTGGTACTATCTAGTTCAGTGTTGCTACAAGAGAAACACTAGTAATACAATATCTAAGACTGTAGGGATTTCTATTATTACAAGTCATCAGAAAAAGGCAACAAATCATACAAATTATTTACTAATGTAGTTGTCGCATTGTCCATGGTAGAGATGATGAGGGTGCAAAGCAACACTATTTCATGTTAGTTAATATATAAAAAATAGAAGCAAACAACAATAACAATAGAACGCGAGATTTACGTGGAAACCCTACTATATGCCGGTAAAATCATGGGGCAATGGCAGCTTCGATATTTTATTATCACATGGCCAAAAACTTACAATGATTTCTTCTATCTCTCTTCTATTACACTGACAGTGGTCACTCCCATGTTATACAATACATATGAGGGTTTTAGGAGGAACCTAAATATACTAGAAGGGTCTAGAAATTTTCACCTTGGGAGATTCGCCCTTGAACCCTAGAAGAGGGGGCCTGGCGGCCCCCCTCTAACCCTCCTGTGCACTTGCAACATACGAGCAATGTATGGAGCTAATCAAGATATATATAAGAAGGATATCATATATATGCATATTGGTTTCATCTCCTAACATTCTCCTGCTTGAAGTCACTATACAGGAATTTCCTTGCCAATGTTTTTCACCTAAGCGTCATTTCCCAATGCTGCTATCATCACATTTTCAGCAATTCTAGAGAATTTATGCACCATTGAAACTTCTCTATTGTGACCGGTTTTGTAAGCATATCTACAGTATTCTCATTAGTATGAAATTTATCCAATAATATCCTACCTTCTTCCACCACTTTGCTTATGAAATGGTACTTAATATCAATATGGTTTGTGCAATCATGAAATGATTGTTTCTTTAGTAAGTGAATAACACTTTTACTATCACAGTATAAAGTGATATTCCCTTGCATCATCTTGAATTCATCTATCAATCGCTCTAGATATATTACCTTTTTACTAGCCTTAGTTGTTGCCACATATTTTGCATCAACGGTTGATAAAGCCACCAATGGCTACACCTTAGATGCCCAACTTACAGGTCCACCAACAAGAGTGAAAGTATATCCTGTAGTAGAATTTCGTCCATCTTTGTCTCCACCTAATCAGAGTCTACAAAACATTTAATTTGTAAATCTACCAATCTATAGAAAATAGAAGCATCTAAAGTTCCCCTTAAATTTTTGAGTATCCACTTCACAACATTCTGATGCTCCTTACCAGGATTCACCATGAACTAGCTAACAATTCCCATGTTGAGTAAAGTTGTCATTGATGTCAACGGGGTCAAGAGATCTTTGTCATGAGCTTATAATATCCTTGAGTGATGTTTTCATTGATGTCAATGTGGCAATGATGATGATAATGTGGAAATGGTAATGATCTTGCAGCAATGGTAATGATGATGTGGCAATGATGATGATGATATGGCAGTAATAAAGGGATATTTTTTAAATCCTTGAAGAGCTTTGAAGGAGCCTTGACATAAGTGTATATAACTCCAAAGTGGTCCCCTTATGGCATGGATATCAAGCATGGACCTCACGAGATGAGATAACATGTGGTTGCTTCCACATGCCCACTTTGAGTGGTACACAAATGGAGCAAGTCCCTAAATCCATTTAAGATGCCCCTCTGTACCAAGTCCCTAAATCCATTTAAGATGCCCCTAAAGTGATGACGATGTGTCCACATGACCATGATGTTGTGAAGTTGAAAGAAGCCCCTAAAGTAATGATGATGTGTCCACAAGCTCGTGATGATAAGAAGTGAGAAGAAGTCCATAATCCAAGTGAATATATTTATGTACACCCCACTTTCCCACTTGTGGAATAAATAAACCCTAAGAAATATGAATAAATTATGTACTAGGACCACCTTGAGGGTGTAGGAGGACACCTTGATATAGTGAGGAAACAACCTAATCATGACACTTGGAAATGAGCAAGTTTGTTTGGTCTTTAAGGCATTAATGACGAGGTATGTGCCCAGTTGTGAAGAAAGGAAAAGGTTTGAAGGGTCAAATAACCCCATGTGTCTTTGTAATCTTGTAACCCTCTGATGAAGACATAAAGCCCTAAAGTAAATACCTAAAACAAATTGAACAAGCCCCTGAAGCAATGAAGATATGTACACTTGGAATGCCCTAATGAATACATGAAGTGGTCAAGAAGACAATTCAAATCCCCTTGATGAAGCCATGAAGTGGTCAATGACCCATTAATAAGCTCTTAAAATGTGGAAAACAAAATCAATGATAAGTTATAGGCCGACCTAACCTTAAGTGAACTAAAAGAGTGACTTAGACTCATATAAATAAGAGGAACCTCATTTGGCATTTTTATAACATAAATTCAACCTAGACAAGGAAAAGGAGTGAATTTCAGCATAGAGGAGGGAATTTCCAAGGGAATATGAAGTGAAGAAGGGCGAAATTCCAATGGAAGATGAAATCTTGTGATGATTTGTTTTAGGGTTTTTCTTGTGAAAACTATTTCAGGTCATCTTGGCATTTTCGCTCTAACTTTTGTTCTGGGATGATTTAGACAGTGAAATGTTTAGGGGATGGAGGTAACATGTGTGAGTAACTATGTTAAACATTTCATATTTTGGTTCGCTATATTTTAGAAGATATGACCTTCTTGGAGAAGATAAATTAGAGAGCCTAAAGAACATGTGGTATGAGTTTTAGATGTTGGTATGCTATATTTTCGGAGATATGACCTCGGGAAGTTAGGGATTCTGAATGATCCTGAAATCAGCTTTAAACATGTCAGTTTGAAATTTATGTTGTATATTTTGTTATAGAACGCTTCAAATAGTGCCCCTTAGAGGAGATGAACTAGAGAGCTTGAAGAACTTGTGGTATGAGTTTCAGATGTTCTACTATATTTTTCAGAGATATTACCTCAAGAAGTTAGCACTTCTGAATGATCCTGAAATCAGCTTTAAACATATCAGTTTGGAATTTTTGCTATATATTTTGTTATAGAAATCTTCAAACAGTGTCTCTTAGAGGAGAGGAAGTAGAAAGCTTTAAGAAATTTTGGTACGAGTTTCAAATTCTGGTCTGTTATATTTTCGGAGAGATGACCTCAAGAAGTTATGGATTTTGAATGATCTTGAAATCAACTTTAAACATGCCAGTTTGGTATTTGCTCTATAAATTGTGTCCTAGGACGTTTCAGATAATGAACCTTGGAGGAGATTAAGTATAGATATTGAAGTACCTAGGGTACAAGTTTCAAATATTGGTTTTCTATAATTTTAGAGATGTGACCTTTTTAAGTAAAGGTTTCTATATAATATGAAGTAGATCAAAGGCTAATTATGAAGCAGATCAAAGGTAGATTATGAAACAAATCATAGGAATATAATGAAGAAGATCAGAGGCAGATTGTGAAGACAATGATAGTGACAGAGACAATGATAGTGACAGAGACAATGATAGTGATAGTGATAGATATAGAAACAGTGAAAATGACAATGACAATGACAATGATAGTAACAGTGATAGTGACAGTGACAGAGACAGTGACGGTGATAATAACAATGACAGTGATAGAGACAGTGATAGTGACAATGATAAAGGCATTGACAATGACAGTGACAGTGACAGTGACAGTAATAGTGTGCATATAGTGACAGGTTAATACTCTTACTCATATTAGGGTGGCAGGGTGAGAGATAGTGACAGAGATAGTGACAATGACAGTGACAGTGACATAGATAGTGACAGTGACAGTAACAGTGATAATGATAGAGACAATAATAGTGAAAATGACGGAGACAGTGACAGCAACAATGACAGTAACAATGTGCAGATAGTGACAGGTTAATACTCTTACTCATATTAGGAGAATACCTTTCTGGACATCTCTTGGGACGTATAGATATTCTAAGTTGTGGTTGTTGAGCTTGTTGTTATTCATGCTAATCATAAGCTTCATTTTCATCTTCATTCATATCTACTTCAACTGGTACAATCTCAGGTATATGGTGTACCTCCTTCCTTTAAATGGAGTTTTCATTAAAAATAACATCTAGGCTAACAATTATCTTGTGGTTAGTAGGATCCCATAATCTATACCCCTTTACTGTATTATCATAACCAAGAAAAACACAATTCCTCAAATTTGGGTCAAGCTTGGACCTCTTTTCTTTAGGAACATGGTCAAATGCATCACAACAAAAAATACACAAACGAGAATAATTAATTGGCTTACCACACCAAACCTCCCCTAGAATATTTCCATCCAACGTAGTTGTAGGTGATCTATTAATTAGATAAGTAGATGTATTAATACCCTCTTCCCAAAATCCATTATCCAAACCATATGCACTAAGCATGATTCTTGCATGTTCCATGAGTGTGTGATTCATCTGCTCAGCCATACCATTTTGTTGTGGTATGTATGCAACAGTCTTCTGGTGCTTAATTCCTTCCTGCGTACAAATTTTATCAAATTCCTTGGAGCAATACTCTTCCCCATTATCATATAGACATAAAATATACTTGAAAAAAAAATTCTCTACTCATGGCTTGAACTCTTTAAATTTCTCAAAGGCTTCTCTCTTATTTTTCAGAAAATACTCCCACAGTTTTCTAGAATAATCATCTATAAAAGTTAGAAAATATCTAGCACCATTTATGGATGGAGTGGGGACTGGTCCAAATATATCATAATGAATCAGCTACAAAAGATCATAACGTTTACTAGAGCTTGTAGTAAATCGAACTCTCTTATGTTTACCAAAAATACAGTGCTCACGCAATTCTAAATCACAAGACAATCCCAGAAAGAATACCTTAATCATGCATAATTTTTAAACCTTTTTCACTCATATTTCCAAGTCGTTGATGCCACAGCATTGCTGCATCCAGAACATTCACTGATTTTGTTGTTGTTGCATGATTTTTCATTGTATCACCACATAAACGATATAATATCCCGTAAGATTCTCCTCTTGCTACCACAAGGGCTCTTTTGGTAATTTTTCATCGATTATCACCAAAGGTAGTAGAATACCTTGGCTTATCCATCATCTTGATTGAGAGTATATTCTTCCCTAGATCTAGTACATGTTGTACATCGCACGGGTTCCTCTCTCTGCCATCGTCTAGCTTGATCTTAATGGCCCCTGTTCCCACAATTTCTAAAGGATGATCATCATCCAAGTATACAATTCCACAACTATAGGGCTAGTATTTGACAAACCAGTCTTTATGTGAAGACATCATGTGGAAATATGCACATGAGTCCAAAACGCACCAATTATAATCGAGATCTATTGTTACTAAGATAGGAAGCCTCACATGTTGTTGTCTCTTCTGAATCTATTGTACTAGATTCAACTGATGCTTGATTTTCCTTTTCATTCTTCTTTTCCTTCTTCAAATACCAACAATCCTTCCTCGAGTGCCCTGGTTTCCCACAATTACAGTACCTCCCTTTCTTGCATCCTATGGACTTGGATCTAGACTGTTATATCCCTTGTTGACCCCTTTTGCTAGATCGCCCTCTCACAAATAGGGCTTTACTAGTAGAGGGATCCAGAGACAATGTTCATCTAAACTTGTGTCCCATTAAAGCAACTACCACATCATCAAATTTCATAGTTCCCGATGATGAGTTGGTGATAGTCACCACCATATGATCCCAGGCATCCAGGAGGGGACAGAGTAAAATGATCGTCATGTCCTCATCCTCCACTTTTTCACCAACTGAGAGTAGTTTGTTGGTTAGGGTATTAAACTCATTCAATTGATATACTACAATTAAACCCTCCTTCATCCTCAAATGAAAAAGTTGTTTTTTCCATGAAAACCTTATTTGTTGTTGATTTAGTATCATACAACTTCCCAAATTCTCCCAAAGGGATTATGCGGTTCTTTCTTTAGCAACATTGGACAAGATAGAGTTTTCTACGCAAAGACAAAATGTAGAAATTGCCTTTCAGCGGGCTTTATCCAATCCTCAACTATCATGCTACTCATTTTTTTGGAAACCCCTTTCAATACTAGGGCTTGGTCATTTTGAACCAACAAATCCTCCACCTTCATCTTGTTAGGTTAATCTTAACTCAGTCATAGAGCAAGTTAATCGACTTTGGTTTATTGTTATGGACCCATGGTATTGGGAGGTGTTGATGTATATGTAACTTCGGAATGTATTTCATCAGTGTATTATATATATATTTATTGTACCCTTATAAGCGATGTGTTATTCCTCTATAAGGAAGTGTCGTCATGTGGATTGACAAGTGTCGCAAGTGTGTGTACTTGTCGATGGGTTATTAGACCACCTTATGGGGTCGGCCCTATTTAATATATAATATAATGTGGATGTACTCAAGTAGACAAGTCGGCCCCAGTGGGTCACTGGGCAAAAAGGTGAGTATAAATAGAGATAGGAGATCTCTATTTTACTCACTCGGAAAAGTATCTATCTCTCTCTCTGAAAAGTGGCGCACTATTGAGGAGGAGGAGGATCATCTGCTAGGAGACTATCTCTGTATTATTTGGTTGTATTTTGGTTGAGCCATTGCTCTCTCTATCTCTGAGGAAGTTGTGGGGTTTTTCACCTTAGGGTTTTCCCCACGGAAACTCTGTGTCTCTTGTCTCTATGCTTTTGATTCTTGTGATGCTTGTGATGCTTGTCATATTATGATTGTCATGCATTGATATACTGTAGATGTTATTCTCTCAGCAAAGATCCTATAGTATTGTGATTTAATACTAACAATTTAACATGGTATCAGAGCTTAACTGAGAAGAAGACATTTTGCAGTGACGGAAGCTTGTATTCCTTGTTTATTGGGTTTCTCTCCACAGATTTTTGAAATTCAGTATAGTAGATTGGATCTACTCATCAAGGCGCATCTTTCTGTCCAATCAGATTTCAGTTCCGAGCATTTTCAGTTTTGGCCCTAAAAATTAGGGTTTCCACAAAAATAGGAATTTCTGGAAACTGAAGGTACAGCTGGAAGCTCCTTGCAAAAATCGAAGGTTTGAGCTTTGGATCGAGATTTTTGGCTGGGTAGATCTCCGGGAAACTCAAACCCTAATTCAAGGCTCTCCCTAGTGAACCCGGGAGGACAAAAAGGCAATTTTGAAGGGCAAGACCTTACTGATCTCAAATTCTGAATGTACTAGGCTGATCAGATCTCCAAGGCGCATCTTTCTATCCTTTCGGAATTTTGAAATTCACATTTTGAATTTTTAGGGTTTCTCTGACAAACCCTAATCCGGGACCAGATCCAGTTTTCAGCACTTCAAGTGGTAAGTCCTAAATCTTTTCTATTTCCATTTGAAGTACTCTTAAAGATGTCTCTCCACACTAAGCTTGAGGATAAGCTTGAAGGAGCTGATAACTTCCGAGCCTGGAAGTATAGGATTGGGTTAATCCTGGAAGAGAATGAGTTGGACTCATATGTGAAAGAAGACATCCCTATCCCAGAGGATGAAGAAGCCAAGGCATTGCACAAGAAGAACTTGGTCAAGGCAAAGAGAATCATTGCTGATTCTATCAAAGACCATCTCATTCCTCATGTGTCTTCTCTTAAGACACCCAAAGAGATGTTTGAATCTTTGACCAAGCTATTTGAAGGAAAGAACATAAATCGGAAGATGACCCTGCGGAACCAATTGAAAGCAGTGAAGTTTCAGAATGGAGAAACCATTCAATCTTACTTTTCAAGGGTCTCCCAGATCAAGGAACAATTAGAAGCAGTAGATGAAATGGTGGAGAATGGTGAAGTGGTGATGACCACTCTAAATGGCCTACCCAGGTCATGGGATTCCTTTATTCAAGGAATTTGTGCAAGGAAGAAGTTGATCTCAATTCAGTAGACTTCGGGAAGAATGCTCTCAAGAAGAAGCTAGACTTATAGCTCGTGAAGAAAAGATGGGAGGTGAAGAACAAGCTCTTGCAACTCACACCAAAAGAAGCAAAGCCAAGAAGGATCACTCTCGCCACAATAGATCCTATAAAAAGAACAAGAAAGACCTAAGATGCTTCACATGCAATGAGAAGGGTCACTTTGCTTCAGATTGTCCCAAGAACAAAAGGGATAATAACAACAACTCCAGTAAGAAGAAGAAGGGCAGCAAAAGAAGGTTTCATGCTTATGCTGCCGAAGATGATGAACCTCCAAAGAAGAAGGCTAGGGCAGAAAGTGATAGTGATGATGACTCATCAAGTGAAGAAGTTCCTGTTTCAGAGGGAGATGAGGCTAAGGCCTTACATAAGAAGATTACAAGCGATCTCGACAGGTATGACTCATCGAGGTATGTTTCGATATTTGTCCATGATTAAGTTTATGGTATGTTTGTCTTCATGTTATTACGGTTAGTACAATTTTGATTTTAGATTTGTCGTATCACCTTAACAAAATTATGAATGCATGATAGAAGATATTCATTGGTTAGGGTGTTGACACTTATGATTGTACTAATGCATTATGGTGTTGTATGAGGTTTATGTTGTCTACTAACATAAAAGGTACACCAAGAAAGACAAATCATGTTCTGGTCCAAGAACATATGATCATGATAACATGAGGACAAAGATTCATCCATTGTCATGGATCTCATAGAAGATCCATTTACGAGGTATGCATAACTTGGTTTTGTAATAGTTAATCTATGAGATATACAGGTTACTAGCACAAGTCATTGAAGAAAGACAAGAAGACATCATGTGAGTATGTTAAACATAAATAGCTAGCATGCTAATCCAGGTATGTTTTTCCTATATCAAGCTAGAATCCTACCTTGTGTTAGGATCTTATACTGTTGTTGATAATGATTATTCATGAAGTCAGAGGTTTGAATAATCATGGTTGTATGCATATTATGTTTCTTACCTTAATTGATGATATGACTAACCAGAAGAATCATGAAGGTATAGGTTTGAATAATCACAGGTCTTATGCATAATATATCTCTTATCTTGATTGATGATTCATCTAACCTGAAGAGTCATAGGTTTGAGTAATTACAGGTTTAGACATGTTATGTTTCTTATGGTTTGACTAACCTTAAGAATTCTACATAAACCTTGAATGCTAATGCTTATTATTTTCTGTTTGAAATGATCATGACTATACATACTTGAGATTATTGTGTTTTAATGAATGTATGATTTTGTATGAGATCACAAGGATAACACAATCATGATACTAATAAGCATGCAGAGGGACCAAGGATGAATATGAGTTCAAGAACAGGTAATCCAGGAAGCAAAGATAAAGAGGGAGCACACTCCAGTGGTTTCTGCAAGGGTGCAGATATTCAGAGGGAGTTGTCCATCTCTCTACATTCCACAACAAGAAGGTGTAGAAGGACTCCAACAGCTCCTGCAAGGAAGAAAAGACTCAGAGGGAGTCCACCCAACAAACAAACAAAGATAAGTATTTTAATTTTCTTGCATATTTGTTTGCTTCAATAAAATTGTTCAATGATGTATATGCTCATGTTCCTAGACTTAGGATATGTATTATGCATATTAGAATGATTGAATTAATGAACAGTATACTACTAATATGCATGTTTTGGGTAAGTGGCCTATGGCACTGTACAACATTCCATTGCTACTTATCTAGAATGAAACCTCTTTGCTGACATGTTGGGAGTTGTGCACACTCTTAACAATGTTCTGGTAGAGATTGGAAGGCATCTAGAAAGTTACGGGATATGGATAAATGTTGTATTGGCTAAGATAATTGCATGACTGTATGACATATTTCTTCATGTGTAAGAATTTGTTCTGAAAATGATGAGATGTTTCTAATCATGCAATTTAACCTGTTTTGTAGGAAAGACCGTATATCTTCACCTACAAAAGGACTACAACATTTGTTCCAGCAACAAAGATATCTATTGAAGATATTGAAGTTCCCAGGATCTGGGATGAAGAAATAGAATGCCATGATCCGTCGATCATGAAGAATGATGTTTGGGATGCAGTCCCAATATGTGAAGGGAAGTTTGTTATGACTTCCAAATAGATCTATCAGATCAAGCATGTTGCAGATGGGAACATTGAGAAATATAAAAGTGATAAAATAGAAGATGCACCAGATGGATTTCAAGACAGCATGGTGTATTCATATATGTGTGCAGAACTTGGTATGGTAGGATAGACAGCTTTCTATCCAGTTTGGGCTTTACCAAGAGTAAAGCGAATTCCAACCTTGACTACAAGGTTGTGGAAGGCAATCCAGTGATACTACTTTTGTATGCGGATAACCTGTTTGTTACAGGTGAAGATAGATTGATTGCCGACATGCAGCGGAAGCTTACTGCCGAGTTCGAGATGAAGAACTTGGGGATGATGCATTATTTGTTTTTGGCATGGAGGTGTGGCAGAGTGATGGAATCTTCCTTGGACAAGGGAAGTATGCAGTAGAGATCGTGAAGAGGTTCAGGATGACGGACTGCAAGGCTATGGCCACACCTATGGCATCGAATTTGAAGCTTCTATGTGATGCTTCATCTGAGCCGATTGATGTCTCTCTGTATCGTCAGATGATTGGGTCCTTGATGTACCTGACGAACACTAGACCAGACATTTGCTTTGCTGTGAACACATTGAGCCAGTTCCTGACGGATCCGAGGAGTGTTCACCTGGTTGCTGTAAAGCATGTTCTGAGGTACCTGAAGGGTACAGTGGATTATGGGCTCGGGTATGAGGCGAATCAAAAGTTTAACCTGCAGGGTTATGTTGATTCAGATTGGGCTGGCAGTGCTGCAGACAGGAAGAGCACATCTGGATGTTGCTTCAGTATGGGATCAGGTGTGATCTCTTGGTTTAGCAGGAAGCAGTCCTGTGTAGCACTAAGTACAGCTGAGGCAGAGTATGTTGCAGCCTATTTAGCTAGTTGTGAGGCAGTATGGCTATGGAAGCTACTGTCTGAGTTATTTGATCTCCCGTTGGAGGCTACTGGTATCTTCTGTGATAACCAGAGTTGTGTGAAGCTGTCCGAGAACCCAGTGTTTCATGACAGGTCGAAACACATAGAGATCAAATATCACTATATCAGGGATATGGTGCAGAGAGGAGCTGTGAAGCTCCTGTATGTTGCGACGGACGAGCAGATTGCAGATGTGTTGACGAAGCCACTAGCCAGGGTGAAGTTCGAGTACTTCAGAGAGAGGCTTGGCGTTCTTCAGATCGAGGACAATTCGAGGAAGAAGTGATGGACACATTTGATGAAGCCATTCCAAGCATGTTGGAAGGAGGATCCTTCACATGGCTGTGGTTGTAAGCGCTGGATGATGAGCATCAGAATGATGTTCTGGTTTCTGCTTGGATATGATCAGTTGGATCATTTTATGTATGTATGTATGCATCATGTTGGATGCTTGGACCATGTATCTGTATATGTATCAGGTGGATACATTGTATGATCAGGTGGATCATGTATGGTGATATGTATCATGTATTTGTATTTGTATCAGGTGGATACATTGATGATCAGGAGGATCATGTATGATGATATGTATCAGGTAGATACTTGGTATGCATCAGGTAGATGCATTGATGATCAGGATGATCATAGATGACGAGCTTCAGGATGTTGCTCCAGATGACATGCATCAGGATGTTGCAGTATTGATGATCAGGATGATCATAGATGACGAGCTTCAGGATGTTGCTCCAGATGACATGCAGCAGGATGTTGCAGTGATGGTGATCAGGATGATCATGGATACATCAGGATGATGTATGGTGAGTATCAGTTTGATACTCTGTGGCCGTGGATCAGGTTGTGCAGATAAGCATGTAATTTGTGCCCTGGGAGATTTGCAGATGGTCTTTCGAGGTTTTTCCTATGGCATGTAATTTGTGCCCTGGGACATCTGGCAAATGCTCTTTCGAGGTTTTGCTTGGGAGGACATATAATTTGTGCCCGGGGAGATCTGCAGATAGTCTTTCGAGGTTTTGCCTATGGCATGTAATTTGTGCCCTGGGATATCTGGCAGATGCTCTTTCGAGGTTTTGTCCTATGGCATGTAATTTGTGCCCTGGGAGATCCGATAGGTTGAGCTGTGTGCTCGTAATCAGTCCTGGGATGCTCTTGCGAGGTTTTGCCATGACCACATGTAATTTGTGCCCTGGGAGATCCGATAGGTTGAGCTATGTGCTCGTAATCAGTCCTGGGATGCTCTTGCGAGGTTTTGTGGTGACCACATGTAATTTGTGCCCTGGGAGATCCGATAGGTTGAGCCATGTGCTCGTAATCAGTCCTGGGATTCTCTTTCGAGGTTTTGTGGTGAGGTCACATATAATTTGTGCCCTGGGAGATTTGCAGATGGTCTTTCTAGGTTTTGCCTATGGCATGTAATCTGTGCCCTGGGACATCTGGCAAATGCTCTTTCGAGGTTTTGTGACGCACGTAAAAGTCCTGAGGATTCCACAGTATGGCCAGTGATGACGAAGACCTGCAGGTGGTGGGCCTACATCCAGTATGAAAAAGGACTGGCTCTGTAGAACTTCCTATGACGAGTAGAGACAGAGATTGGATGAGATAGCAACAGCAGTGACGATGATGATGACGATGCATCGATGACGATGATCCAGAGAAGAAGACTTGTCTAGCAGATATGTGTCGAGAAATACCTTCCTAGTTAAGAGGGAGTGTTGATGTATATGTAACTTCGGAATGTATTTCATCAGTGTATTATATATATATTTATTGTACCCTTATAAGCGATGTGTTATTCCTCTATAAGGAAGTGTCGTCATGTGGATTGACAAGTGTCGCAAGTGTGTGTACTTGCCGATGGGTTATTAGACCACCTTATGGGGTCGGCCCTATTTAATATATAATATAATGTGGATGTACTCAAGTAGACAAGTCGGCCCCAGTGGGTCACTGGGAAAAAAGGTGAGTATAAATAGAGATAGGAGATCTCTATTTTACTCACTCGGAAAAGTATCTATCTCTCTCTCTGAAAAGTGGCGCACTAGTGAGGAGGAGGAGGATCATCTGCTAGGAGACTATCTCTGTATTATTTGGTTGTATTTTGGTTGAGCCATTGCTCTCTCTATCTCTGAGGAAGTTGTGGGGTTTTTCACCTTAGGGTTTTCCCCACGGAAACTCTGTGTCTCTTGTCTCTATGCTTTTGATTCTTGTGATGCTTGTGATGCTTGTCATATTATGATTGTCATGCATTGATATACTGTAGATGTTATTCTCTCAGCAAAGATCCTATAGTATGTTGATTTAATACTAACAATTTAACAGGAGGTATGCCCATGGTACTGGGAGATATGCCCGTGGTATTCATGTGATGTAAGACTATAAAGAGGTTGGTCAAACTCCATCATAAAGAGATATTGTATTGATGGTTGATGGTGGTTGTGGCCAGTAGAGCCATGGTCGACCATGCCTTGGCTAGATTTGGCCAAGGGGCATATTGAAGATATATTTTGCTAGTTTTTCCCACAAGTATTTTCTAGGATAAATCATGGTGTTTATGATGTGTATGTTGTTACTGTTTGATTTAATATTTATATGTGTTTGTTGTGTTAATAATGTTGTTGCGTCATGGAACCAACATTTGGTATCAAAGTTGTATTTGGATACAAGGGACGCCTTTTTCGTTGAGGGTTTGGTTTGGTCCTAGATCTGGGGAATACATGTTACAGTGGGATATTTCCATAAATGTTGATTCATGGCCAACATATCGAGGATAGAAATTGAAAAGTTTAATGGACAATATTTTGAAATTTGGCATCTTAATATGAAGGATCTCCTTGTAGATCGAGAAAGATGGATTGCAATCAACCCAGGAACAACTCTAGATGGTATGTCGAAGGAAAACTATCAAAATATTGATAGAAAGGCAAGGAGTACAATCAGACTTTGTCTAGTAGATTCTATTTTGTTGAATTTCCCATAAGAAGATACTACAAAGAATCTATGGGAAAAATAGGGGAACTTGTACCAGTCAAAATCTCTGGTTAACAAGTTGTTTCTTTAGAAAAAGTTGTATCTTCTAAGGATGGATGAAGGTGACTTGGTTAGAGAGCACTTGAATGTGTTCAAGACTATTATCATTTAGTTGTTGTCTGTGGATATTAAAATTACTGTAGAGGAAAAATGTATCAATCTATTATGTTCTTTGCCAGAATCCTGGAATAGACCGGTCGTGGCTATTGGAAGCAACAACACCACATTGAATATCGATGATGTGGTCGCATCTATGTTGTCATAAGATATGAGAAAAAAGAACATGGAAGGAGCGACTCACGAAGCCTTGGTGGTAAGAGTTTGATTGATAGATAGAGGAAAAGGAAAAACCTCCAATCGAAAGTCGAAGTCGAGGGGTAGATCTAAGACCAGATTGCATGGTCCAACAATGAAAACATGTTGGAAATGTGGAAAAGTTGGGAATTATATTCTTTGCATGTAAATTAACTGGCAAAGTTGATAGTCAATTGGTATAAGTCTACTGGAGTCGGAGGCGATAGACGATGGAAGTTTGGTCGGTTAATCGACCAAAATAGTTCTTTGAATGAAGTATACTATAAAACGAGAACCCGCACAAGTTCTCTTTTTTTTTGGAGGTCACATTTAGTAGTTGTTTTTACCTCCATTTTGAAAAATGTTGATATCGGTATCACCCCTTTTTGGGGAGGGCTAAAATTACAAATTTCTGGTAACTATGGGTGGTGTCGTTGCAATTAAAACCCTAAATCGACCCCTAGATTGAAAATGGACCTCCTAGAATCACCCTCGTCATGATTATAAACACTTGTTTTGAGTGTTTGATTAATAGATGATTGAAATCTCACTTGTTTGCTGGTTTTTTCTCCAAGAAAGAGGTTTCCAGGGTAATTTCTCTGTAATGTGTTGATGTGTTGTGTGTCATTGTCTTATGTTTAATGTGTTTAAATATATGAATCAATTTGAAAAACTGTTGTAAACAGTATTAGAACCAACAGTATTCATCGGTGTAGTGTTAAAATTTCTTCCTCTCTAGTGCTTGATCTATTTAAGTGCACCGGTGCAAATTATCCATATTATGAAGCACCGATGCGTTTTATGAAGGTATGAATTGGTGCGCATTTTTCCAACAAAGTGCACTAGTGGAAAAACATCCGCTAAAACCTTTGGGCGCTGAATTTTTTTAGTTATAAAAGATATTTGTAATAACCTCCGTTAAAACATCCGCTACCATTGGTAGAGGTTGTAGCGGAGGGTTTTTTTGACAATTTTTGCTAATCTTATAACACTAAAAACTTCCGCTATGACCTCCGCTACAAGGCCTTTTCCTTGTAGTGAAATATCTATATGGTATCAGAGCTTGGTAGATTCTAACTCTCCAATGAGCGATCTAATCAAGATCTGGTTGCCTGTATCTACAGGGTAGAGTGTCGATGGAGTTGCTCTTAAGAGATTTGTTGAAGAAAGTTTTTCAATTGCCCTGATTTGCAAGTGGAGTTTGAATCGATGTGGTCAAATACATTAGCATGATGGGTCATCCTGATAAGCAATATAAATGCTATATTTGAGGTATGATGAAGAAACATGGAGTGCAGATATACATATATGATTTCCAACAGATCGGAGCATGTTGTTTCTAGGTACTATTGGTATAGTGCTAGATTAATGAATATACACCCAGACCAATCAAGGGGGCTCCGGGGGGTGGTGAACCCCCCCATCCTGAAAGTTTGTGGGGTTTCAAGGGCGGGATCCCCAAAGAAAAAAAAATTGGTATGTTTTTTGGTCTGTGTTGCGCTTTCTACTATTGAAAAATTGTGTGAAGTCGATGATTGAAAGAAGTGAATCATGGTATGCATGATTCAGTTTGAGGTCATGTGAGATGTTTTAGAAGGTTCATATTTGAAGCATGAGATTCGAATCAGTCATGTTCAATGGAGAAATCAAAGATGAGGTGTGTTGGTTGGGTGAATCAGATAGTTAAAGTCAACCTATCAAATCAAAGAAGGTGATTTACTAGTCGAAAGGAATGTGGATCGAACGATGGTCGAAAAGAATGTGGATCGATCGGTGGTCGACAACTTGATGGATGGTCGATGGGAACATAGATTGACCAATGGTTGACGGCTCAAAAAATGGTCGATGGTAAAGTCTTCAACTGGGTAATCAACAAGACCAATTAGTCATCTGGGTTGACTAAGGATATGGTTGATTGGTCGATGGGGTCGACTGATTATTATGATTCGATCGGGTGCTTCAAGACAGTTAAGGTTGATATCAACTAAGGAGTCACAGAAGGTCAAGTAGGTAGATAAGCTCAGGTTGACTAAGAAATCATGGCTAAAATTGACTAGAATAGTCGATTGGTTGATTGTTTAACTATTCAACGTAGTTTTTTCAACGTCAAAGGGATGTCTGTGTTGTTGAGGGTTAGACTCTATTAGAAACTAATGTGATTCTTGATGCAGATGAAGATGTGATCGAGGAGGATGTGCTAGCAACAACCGAAGAGATCATTGGAGCAACATGAATATATATCGACTAGAATAGACGGTGTAGTCTATTGTCGACTGTGTAGAGGGATCAATTAAAGTAGACGGTGCATTATGTTGTCGACTGTGTAGGAGGATCAAATGGAGTAGAGAGTGAAGTCTAAATTTTATTGAGCAAAATAATTCAAGTACTTGGTTCAAGAGTGCTTAGTTATTGTTATTGTATGAGCATGTAGGTGCTCAGGTGGTAATGTTTATAAATAAATGTTTTACTAATGGATTTGTAATCATTGTATATGGGCATACAGTTGTATTAAGACCAATAGAGGCATGTGTACCCTTGGTAACCCACAGGTAAAGTCTAGTTTTAGAGTTAGGTGATATGGGGGGTGATGCTAGATTCTAACAAATAGAACTTGAGGGGGGGAGGTAGACATTCCCAAGTCAAGTTTAAACAGGGGAATGTTGGGTTAATCTTGACTCGATCATATAGAAAGTTAACTAACTTTGGTTTTTTTTATGGACCCATGGTATTGGGAGGTCTACCCATGGTATTGGGAGATCTTCACATGGTATTGATGTGATGAAAGCCTATAAAGAGGTTGGTCGAACTCCATTGTAAAGAGACATTGTAATGATGTTCGACGGTGGTCGTGACCAGTAGAGCCACGATTGACCAAGCCTTGGTTGGATTTGGCCAAGGTGCATAATGAAGATATCTTA
The DNA here is from genome assembly GCA_027924585.1 of Larix kaempferi. Lineage (NCBI taxonomy): Eukaryota > Viridiplantae > Streptophyta > Pinopsida > Pinales > Pinaceae > Larix > Larix kaempferi. The sequence continues at coordinate 6,570,690 of BSBM01000762.1, read as the reverse complement.
TGTTGTTTTTTCCCATAAGGCTTTTCTAGGATAAGTCATCCTGGCGTTGAGTTAGTAATGGTCACCACCATATTATCCCAGGTATCCATGAGGGGACATAGTAAATTGATTTCCATGTCTTCATCCTCCACTTTACACCAACCGAGATAAGTTTACTGGTTAGAGTATTAAACTCATTCAAATGATCTGCTACAGTTGAACCCTCCTTCATTCTTGGATGATTTTTTTTCAGGAAAACCTTGTTTGTTGTTTATTTAGTCTCATACAAATTCCCCATTTTCTCCTAAAGGGATTCTACAGTTTTTTCTTCAGAAACATTCAACAAGACAGAGTCTACTAGGCAAAGGCGAAATGTAAAAATTGCCTTTATGTCAAGCTTTATCCAGCCCTCATCTATCATGTTACTCATTTTTTTCACAACCCCTTTTAAGGTTAGGGCTTGGTCATTTTGAACTAACAAATCCTCCACCTTCATATTCCACAGGGAGAAATTCTTATCGTCAAACTTCTTAATCTCGAACTTGGTTAAACCTCCTATCAATGTTGCAGCTACAACTCACAAAAAAACCTATGCCTGTGATTTTTCAGGCTCTGATACCATAAATTAGTTAAATATATAAAAATGAAAAGAAAACAACAATAAAAATAGAACATGATATTTGTGTGGAAACCCTATTGTACGTAGGTAAAACAATGGGGCAATGGCAGCTTCAATATTTTATTATTACTTGGAAAAAAACTTACAATGCTTTCTTCTATCTCTCTTCTATTACAATGTCAAGGGCCACTCTCCTTTTATACAATACATATGAGGGTTCCATAAGGAACCGCAAATATACTAGAAGGGTCTAGAAATTTTCACCTCGGGGAACCCACCCTCACATGCCTAGTGCACACGAGCAGCGTGTTGGCCTAGTCGAGATCTCTACAAGAAGGATATTGGAGATATGGATATTGGCTTCATCTCCTAACGGTTCTTATGTAATGCCATTTGGAATGCGTGAAGAACCCCAGATGCTACATGACTGGTGAAATTCAAAACAACATTACAAGGAACTTTAGCAGGGTATTTTTTAGGGATTCTAATAGTATACGTAAGTATACTATTCTAGGAAATTATTTTGAATTGAAAAAATCATATATATAGATAGGTAGGCAAAAATTAAATATGAAACATACAATTTACTACTAAAAATTGTAAATTTAGGAGAATATTACAATTAAAAAAAACATATTTTATGTAAATATGTGCGATATTAGAGAGTAAAAATGACCAAATAACGAATTTATTTTTTGAAAAAAACCCCCAAAAATAGCCAATTGGCAAAATTTCGCCCCTAAAATTGCCTTGCAAGGAAGAGTTTTGCAATGGTACATGAAGTGTAAGAAAAATGTTCCTACGTTGCATGGCATGATCTTGGCTCATCTAAGGGAATATTTTGTGAAGGAGTTTCAAAAGGTAAAGTTAGAATGAAATAGCATTGCAAAATTAAAGAAGATTATTAAAAAAATGGGTGAGACTATTTGGGAGTATGACCAATAGTGTCGAGATTTTGATGAGTTAATTGAGCTATAATATTTAAGAAGTATAACATAAAGAGTGGTTCAATGATGGCATGTTACCATATTTTCTTATGTTGTTACTGCAACAATGGATGCTAACATAGTGAGAAACTTTGGAATTCACTATGCAATTAGAGTATATAAGTAGCTTGGTAGAATATTTAGTTTCTAGGTTGACCCCAAGGTTATCATAGTTCTAGTGCCAATTGACTACCTTGTTGGAGCATATTCAAGGGATAGAAAAATTCAATCCAAGTAGAAAAGAGGTAATATGGTGCACATTGTCTAAGACCAATGGCCATTGTGGAATGGTTTTCCTATTACCCAAAGATATGATGCAATAATGGCTAATCCATTCTTAGGAAGTATTTTAGGTAAAGCATATGTGTGACTCTACGAGATATGTAGGAACTTGGGACATGATCTACATCATTGTCCATTAATGTAGTTGTATATTAGCACAACTCAAATAGTATATTGTGACTTTTGTAAGGTAAACATTCATCATATGGAAGACTACCACACATTTTCTACACTCATTAAAATATTTGAAAACAATTTATTCATGGTATACTAGAGAGGAGATGGAAACTAAGGGCATAATCAAGGTAATTGGGCATTTAGGAATGATACAAATTGCCATTTACCATAGTGTTACAAATGTAATGAAGTGAGTCACATTGCACACAAATTTCCACAACCATGTTAGCCTCATTGTGACCAATGCTGGAAACCTGGTAATAACACTAAGGATTGTCTTGAATTGATAGAAAAGTGGGAGGCATAGGATAAAAGGAAGCATAATGTGAACATGATTAATTCAGAATCATGGATCTTCACTAGATGTTGCATCATTTAAGTGTACACTAGAATCAATATTGTCACCCATGTCGGGAAGAAGATAGGCATGGATGTGCAATCATAGATCAAGGACCTATTACCATGGCAATGTGGAAGGCACCCATGTTTAATCCCACAAAATGAAAGGAGTTTCAACAATATGTTGTGGAATAAATGAGGGAAGTTGTGCGTGCATGGACTACTGACTTGGTGATACAGAGAAACCATGCTCCATGAATCAACCAAAAAGAAGATGTCAAAGCCTACTAGTTAAGATGATTGAGGGAAAGGTCCAAGGATGGTTGAATACTTTCCTACAATTATTAGAGGATGAACATGCCACAACTAGTTTGAAGGATATGCTTGGTCAATTTTTGGGACAACTTGCCATGTTAATTGTTAGGTTGGTACACTACATGCAAATAAGATGGTTAGGGAAATAATTATGGCTTAATGCTCTAATTGGAGGATATGAGGTGCATTGAGGCTGTGCTGGACCAGGATTAGATGTGAATACCTTGCAAAAGAAATCTTGGGATTTCATGGGAACGCCAAGTTTGGTTTACTTGTCAATATAACTATGATAAGTTTGGTGTATTATCGTTGAGGGGAAGCGTAGGGAAAGGTCGGTCATCCTTTCTTTTAAATTAATATTCTCATTGAGGGGAAGCCTAGGGAAGGGTAAATCAACCCTTCAACATAGAATTGTATAATTAATCTGTATAGACTAATTGTATATTTTATTATCAATGATGGGAGTCCTACAGAAGGATAAGCTATTTTTTCCCATAAAATTGTTTAGTTGATCCTAGGGAAGGATATGTTGACCTTTATTCTAGATTAATATTCTCATTCAGGGAAATTCTAAGAAGACCTAGTAAACCATTCTTCTATATCAATATTATCATTGAGGGAAATCTAGGGGAAGGGTCAATCAACCTTTTATATAGTTTAATATTCTCATTAAGGGGAAGTATGGGGAAGGGTTGACCAATATTTATTATAAATTAATATTCTTGTTTAAAATAAGTTTACGGAAGGGTTGTTCAACATTTATTCTAGATTAATATTCTCTTTGAGGGTAATCCTAGTGAAGGGCCATTCAACCTTTCTTCTAGATAAATATTCTCACTAAGTGGAAGCCTGGGGAAGGGTCAATCAAACTTTCTTTTATATTAGTATTCTCATTGAGGTGAATACCAAGGAAGGGTCAATTGACCTTTCCCCATAGAAATATTTTAGTGAATCCTTATAGACTAATTAAAAGATTGGGGAAGGGTTGATAAACCTTTCTCGTATATTAATATTCTCATTTAGGGGAAGCCCGAGGAAGGGCCATTCAAGGTTTCTTGAAGATTAGTATTCTCATTGAGGGGAATCCTAGGGAATGGTTGGTAAATTTTTCTTCTATATTAATATTCTCATTAAGGGGAATATTGGGAAGGGTTGGCTAACCTTTCCTCATAGAATTTCTTAGTGAATCCTTCTAAACTAATCAGAAACTGGGAGAAGGGTCGGTTGACCTTTTGTCTATATTAATGTTCTCATTAGGGGTAATCCTAGTGAAGAGGTGGTTTACTTTCTTCTAGTTTAATATTATAATTTAGTGAAGCTGAATGAAGGGTTTGTTGACCTTTATTCTAGATTAATATTCTTATTGAGGGAAATCCTAGGGAAAGGTTGATCGACCTTTATGCTATATTAATATCTTAGTGAGGAGAAGCTTTGGGAAGGGTTGTTTGAAATTTCTCCATAGAAATTTTTATTTAATCCTTATACACTAATCATAGATTTGATTGTTATTAAGGGGAATACTAGGGAAGGGTTGCATTGAAGTGGATTTTGGCTTGGTGGAGGTTGGGGAAGGGTTGTCTAACATTTCTCCTTGTGAGTTTTAATGTGAGTATTCACTATAAATCAAATAATATCCATTCATTGGGGGAAGAATGGAGAATGGGTGGTTGACCTTCAACTCCATTTGGATTATCATTTTAAAAATAAATAGAATTATTTATATTCCATTCATTTCTATTTAAAATCTATGTATAAAACATAATTTCAAAATAAATATTATTCTCTATAGTTCACTCATTTTTATGTAAAATCTATGTATAGAATCTACTTTTGAGTTGTGATATTCATTCAAAGATAAATATTTCTATGGAAGAATATTTTTGTATGTAATACAAGTTATAATAATCATCTGATGATAAACATTACTATGAAAAAATACTAATTTATTAACTATGATTTTTTAATTTGCATTTTGAATGACAAAAGTGTAAAAGCAGAAATCATAAAATTACTATTAAATATATGTGTTAATGGAATATATATATATAACAAGATCGGATTTTTTGTATTAAAATATTAAAAGAAAACTATGGTCGTATCGTATAGTATTTTAATACAAAAATGGAGGCAACTTCTACTTGCATATTTCTCATATATATGATCTAGTTTACCTCCTATTATAGAGTCTTAGTGATTCTTATGATAGATAATGTCAAAATGGCATGTATACTACCGTACACACATACCTCCTAACAACATAAATTTACATAATATAGAGATCTAAATTTTTAAAGAGAAGGTTTTCCATATTGAGCGAAGGTTGTTCCACTTGTCTTCAAAAGTTGAGCTTCCTCTAATTGGTGCTTTGCTGCTTGTTGGATTTTTGGGTCTTCAATTAGATTTCCCTTCTCTTTTCTATAGACATATTCTGAATGGGATTGGGTGGAGTAAGAGGATGCCATTTCCTTTTCCATTTTTATATTATGTTCGCTCCAACTATTCTTTGTACTTCTCCTCAATATCATCCAACCTATTGTTTGTGTTGTTTGGTACTATCTCATTGCATTGTTTCTTGATCTTCATTGCCTCCAACTGTTCTTCAAGCTCCTTAACATGTTGGTTCTAATAATGTTTGTCTTCCTCGTACCCTTGTTTCAAAAATTTCCTCCACTTGTCCAATTTTCGGACCAGTAATCCACGACATTCTTAGAGTTCTTCCATGTGTCATTCACCTTGCTTGATTCCCTAGAAAAGTTCAAAGACCTAACAAATGGCACATTTGTAGGATTGGTGATGCTCCATTTCCCCATGAATCATGGTAGTCATGTTGTCATGTCCCAAATTTGGAATTGGGTCACAATTTCCTAATCACATTGGCCATATTCATTAGAGTTTGTAAAATTGATGTTAAATGTCAAATAATTGCCAAGGAGGAAAATTACTAGTTTCCTAGGTTTGGGGTGGAAGCTTTGGGATTTGGAATAATGGGGATAATAAATGATGTTTGAACATTAGAGTGGCATAAATATTTAATAAAGGATCTAAATAAATATATACAAGTGAAAATCAAAGTGGCATTTGATCATGAAGACACATGGAGGAAGTGGGACCAACATATGGCTAGATTTCCCCACTACACTTGGCATCATTCTCTCACCAATTCGAATTCAAGGTGAATGGTAACATACTTGGGGGAGTCCAAAAGGTATTATTCATGGCATGACTCATCCAAGGTCGAAATATAGAGGAAGAGTAACTCCCATGGAAGAGGAAGAGGCAATTTGGAGTTAGTGAGACACTTCGGCTAGATTCCCTAGCTCTATGACAACAATGATGAAGATGCTATGACACCTATGACACAAATCAGACCTGAAGGCTTAAATATGACATATATGACATGTCAGGGCTAAAAATAGACTCCAAGAGGGCGCTCAAGGGTGTTAGGGCAGCTAATATGCTTCCACATGTGATTTGGTGGAAGTGGGAAACTAGGAATTGTTGTACAAGTGGCGTTCTTTGGAATCTCTTCCCAACTTGAGTTGGCATGAGTCTCTTGGAAGGAATTCGACCCATGGAGGACATTAGAAATTTATAAATGTCAATAACAAAGAATGAAACCAGATTTTGATCATTTGTAGAATTTGCAATTGCATTTGTGAAGCGGGAGAGCTAGTGGATGACTAGTTTCTTTCCTTAGCCAATTTCGAGGGTGAAAGATTCCCATCCAAGTTGGTAATTGGAAAGGCCATTCAGACCTTTCATTTGGAGCTTTAATGGAGTCTTTATTTGTAGGTGTAATCTACAGGGCAGCTCATGGTTTCTTCTATTGCAGCTCACTCCTTCAACCATTTCCAGTTTTGATGGCATATTCTTGATCCTTGAGGGAGGGCGATTTTGGTGAGCTATTGTACTCTTTGGTGGAGCTTTTAATGCCCCATTTTTTTTTTAATATGAATTAAATACTCTGTTATTCATCTCCAAAAAATTTCAGGTCGAAATTCCAAGTAGAAATGTATAAATCTCATTTTTAATGGAAGAACAATGTCATTTCCCCACTACCTTGTTGTGAACTAATGTATTGATGATGATTTAGAATGAATGGATGATTCTCTGATGCATTTGTGATTAATGGAATGCCATGGATGTATTTTACAAGTTTCATGTACTGTACTTGAGCATTTTAAGTATTCAGTTTAATTGCATTGAGAGAAGAAATAGTGCCATTTCCCCAAGGGTCGAATTGGTGATTTTTGCAGTTGAATGGGAGAGGGTTGGAACAGATATAATAATCAATTAATGGTGTACATGAGACATTAATAACATAATTAACACATTACATACCTCTGTTCATAAATTTGAGTGGGTTTGGAGGCAATTGGGAAGCCATTTTCAGTACTTACCCCAGGGGGATTTGAACCCCAAATTACTAGTAAAATTGCATACTTGGTACAGAATCTTAAGAGAGTTTGCAGAGGTCTTTTGGTGGCCATATGTAATCCCTGAACATCATATTCAAGTCCTAATATCATTCATACACCTTCCTTGAATATTTTAAGGCATTTGGAGTCAATTTGAGACCTAGAGACCAATACTAGTCAAAGGGAAATCACTAGTAAAGTTACCTGCATTGACCAGAATTGAAAGAGTATTTGCAGAATTGTTTTAAAGGTCCAAAGACATCCCTGAAACACATATTTATGTTCTAATATCATTCATATACCTTCTCGGAATATTTGGGATCATTTGGGGCAAATTTGGGACTTAGAGACCAAAACTAGTCAAAGGTCGAACTAGGGAAAAAAAGTGGAAAGTTGCCATTTTAATAAAATTCCTAACAAGGGACATTACACATGTCCTCTATTGCATTTTTTGGATTTTACAAAAATATCTTTGAGTGAATTCTCATTCCCCTTTCTTTGGTCCTGGAACCAATAATTATGGTTAGCTCGAAGCTCTTATGCTTCTCATGAGATTTGCTCTCAAGAAAGGGTGTAAGTCTCTTCAAATCTATGGTGAATATGAACTAGTCATTCAATGGATGAAAGGTGAAAATCGGATCTTACAATCCAGGCTCTAAAACTTGGCCATTCTCCTTAAAGATGTTGCAGGTAAATTTGAACATGTATCCTTCTTTCATGTCTACATGCATCATGACTTAAAAGATAACTCACTTTCAAAACCAAGTTTAAAAGGAGAACTTGATCAGGTTTCTAAATATGAACATAGAGATGAGACTTTAGTCTCATCCAAAACCCTTTCAGTAAATGATGCGTAATCTAAGACTCATTGAGTTGAAAATGGTTATGATGTATTTCCAGATAACGATAGAACCTCTGGTATGAATGTATGAAGAAAGTATATGAAACAAAAATCAGAAATAGAGTCTAGGGAATTTTTTTGTTGATAGATAGGAGAGCTAAGGGATGATATAATCATCTTGATTGTTTTTGGTACAATCTTGAAAAACACAGTTTTGCAAGATCATATGAGGATTGTATTTACATTTCATGTTGAAATATAAATGTTTTTTTTCCCGAGGAAAAATAAATAAAATATGGTAATTAAAATCAATAAAATATGATAATTGTAGTTGTTTTTAATAATTAAAAAGACAACCCTAGATCCAGGTGATGCATGTTCCAGCTCCATCGATGGGATGACATAAGGTGAGGAGGATCCATTTGTCTATGGGGAGGATGAGGAGGATACATATATCTATGGAGAGTACGAGGAACATTAAGAGGGGGTGCTCCAAAGCATCCCCTCACATTCACTTTGCACATTTGGGGAAGACGTCAAGAATTATGGTGATGGGAGATAAACTGATTATGTAGTGGCAGAGAGGGAATTGCCAGGTGCATAAGCGTTTCAGGGTTGGGCTGGTGAAAGGAGCTTCGAAAACAGGTAGAGCATGGTGGGCTATGTGCCTCTGCGGTGTTAATGGTCTTGTGGTTATGGATCCTCACCAAAGAGGAAGAAGCGAGAGAGGTGGAGGGTGCCATAGAACATGTTTCATGAAGGAGAGTTTCAATTAGAACATACCTTCGCACATTTGTTGGGAGGTAGAAGAGTTAGAGGAGAATTTTTGGGTCTTTTGGTGGAGGACCAGGCCTCTGTCTATTGATGTAATTGTAACTTCAGAATGTATTTCACCTATGTATATTGTACTTCTATAGAGATGATATTATTCCTCTATACGGAAGTGTCGTCATTTGTATTGACAAGTGTCGCAAGTGTCGCAACTTGCATGTGATGGGTTATTAGAACACCAAGTGTGGGGTCGGCCCTGATTAGTATTACCATGGGTTATTAGACTGAGTTAGACAAGTCATCCCTGCTAGGATATTAGGAAGTTCAGGTCATGTATAAATAGAGTGCGGGAGGCACTCTATTTGATCACTTCATTATTCACTTCTACACTCACTAGAAAGTAGCGCACAAGTGAGGAAGGAGGTTCAGCTGCTAGGAGGACTATCTCTTGTACTTGGGTTGTATCATTGCTCTTTTTATCTCTGAGGAAGTTGTGGGTTTTTTCACCTTTATGGTTTTTCCCAGTGAAACTCTGTGTGTCTATTGTCTCAAGTGATTGCTTGGTGTGATTGATATGCTTGATATGTTGTACATTTTATTCTCTCAGTAAAGATCCTAGAGTATATTGAATTAATGCTCAAAAACTAACATGGTGTCAGAGCTAACCTGAGAAGAAGACACTGTGCAGTTGCAGAAGCTAGGGCTTCTTGTTTATTGGGTTTCTCTCCACGGATATTGAAAGGCAGTAGGGTGTTTTGACTCTCCTCAGTAAGGCGCATCTTTCTGTCCAATTAGAATTCAATTCTGGGCACTTTCATTTTTGGCCCTAAAAATTAGGGTTTCCACAAAAATAGGAATTTCTGAATTCTGAGACCATGCTGGAAGCTCCTTGGAAAAATCGAAGTTTAGAGCTTTGGATCGAACTTTTTGGTTGGGTGTGTTAAATTTTGAGCATTAATTCACAATACTCTTGGATCTTTACTAAGAGAATAACATATACAGAATATCAATGCATAACAATCACAATAAGCATGACAAGCATCACAAGAATCAAAAGCATGAGAGACAAGAGACACAGAGTTTCCGTGGGGAAAACCCTAAGGTGAAAAACCCCACAACTTCCTCAAAGATAGAGAGAGAAATGGCTCAACCAAAGTACAACCAAAATACACTTGAGATAGTCTCCTAGAGCAGATGATCCTCCTCCTCACTAGTGCGCCGCTTTCTGAGTGAGAGAAGTGTGTCTTTTCGAATGATGCAAATAGAGATCTCCCGATCTCTATTTATACTTAACTTGTTTGCCCAATTACACTATGGGGCCGACTTGTCTATCTAGATACATCCACAATATAATATATATTTCAGGGCCGACCCCACACATGGTGGTCTAATAACCCATCGGCAAGTACACACACTTGCGACACTTGTCAATCCACATGATGACACTTCCTTATAGAGGAATAACACATCTCTTATAAGGGTACAATAAATATATATGAAATACATAGATGAAATACATTCCGAAGTTACATATACATCAACACTCCCTCTTAACTAGGAAGGTATTTCTCGACACAGTTCTACTAGACAAGTCTTCTTCTCAGGATCATCGTCATCGATGCATCGTCATCATCATCGTCACTGCTGCTACTATCTCAACCAATCTCTGACTCTACTCTTCATAGGAAGTTCTACAGAGCCAGTCCTATTTCATACTGGATGTAGGCCCACCACCTGCAGGTCTTCACCATCTGTGCGAACGGTCTAATAGAGGTGGCCTCTCAGGACTAATTTTATGTGCGGATGCAATACCGGAAAGAGTATCCCAGGAACATTTATGTGCCTAAGCACGACTGGAAAGATCTCCCAGGATTGATTACATGCATCTCCTCCATAATACCTTTAAAGAGCATCCCATGATCATTTATGTGCCACAGCACGATCGGCAAGATCTCTAAAGAGCATCCTAGGACTTATTACGAGCATCCAGCTCAACCTCTCGGATCTCCAGGACTGATTACTTGTGGATAGACAAAACCTTTAAAGAGAATCCCAGGAACATTTACGTGTTGTAGCACGACCGACAAGATCTCTAAAGAGAATCCTAGGACTAATTACGAGCACACAGCTCAACCTCTCGGATCTCCAGGACTGATTACTTGTCTCCGTAGTAATACCTCATCCCAGGACTGATTACGAGCACACGGCTCAACCTATCGGATATCTGAGGACTGATTACATACTACATAGCAATACCGGAAAGAGTACCCCAGGAACATTTATGTGTCGCGGCACGACCGGCAAGATCTCCCAGGACTGATTACATGCTATTTGCACAACCTGCCACATATCATCTCTGACCTCCAAGTATCAATCTGATACTCATGATCCAACGGATCATCATCACACGAGGCATCATCCTGATGCCCATGATCATACTGATCATCATCACTGTACCATCCTTGTACATATCATCTGGAGCAACATCCTGAAGCTCATCATCATGATCAACCTGATCATACAATGCATCCACCTGATGCATACCAAGTATCTACCTGATACATATCATCATACATGATCCATCTGATCATATAGTGTATCCACCTGATACAAATACAAATACATGATACATATCCACATACATGATCTACCTGATCATACAATGTATCCACCTTATACATATACAGATACATGGTCCAAGCATCCAACATGATGCATATACATATAAATGATCCAACTTATCATATCCAGCATCAACACGATGCGTACATACATACAAATATAAATGATCCAACTGATCATATCCAGCATCAACATGATGCATATACAAGGCAGTAACTGGAGAATCATCCCGATGCTCATCATCCAGTGCTTACATCCACAGCCATGTGAAGGATCCTCCTTCCAACATGCTTGGAATGGCTTTAGCAAATGTGTCCATCACTTCTTCCTCGAAGTGTCGTCGATCTGAAGAACAACAAGCCTCTCCCTGAAGTACTCGAACTTTACCCTGGCTAGTGACTTCGTCAGCACATAGGCAATCAACTCATCTGTCGCAACATACAGGAGCTTCACAGCTCCTCTCTGCACCATATCCCTGATATAGTGATATTTGATCTCTATGTGTTTCGACCTATCATGAAACACTGGGTTCTCAGACAGCTTCACACAACTCTGGCTATCACAAAAGATACCAGTAGCATCAAGTGGGAGATCAAATAACTCAGACAGTAGCTTCCATAGCCATACTTCCTCACAACTAGCTGAACAAGCTGTAACATACTATGCCTCAGCTGTACTCAGTGCTACGCAGGACTGCTTCCTGCTAAACCAAGAGATCACACCTAATCCCATACTGAAGCAGCACCCAGATGTGCTCTTCCTATCTGCAACACTGCCAGCCCAATCTGAATCAACATAACCCTGCAAGTTAAACTTTTGATTCGCTTCATACTTGAGCCCATAATCCATTGTACCCTTCAGGTACCTCAAGACATGCTTTACAGCAACCAGGTGAACACTCCTCGGATCCGTCAGGAACTGGCTCAATGTGTTCACTGCAAAGCAAATATCTGGTCTCGTGTTCGTCAGGTACATCAAGGACCCAATCATCTGACGATACATAGAGACATCAACCGGCTCAGATGAAGCATCACATAGAAGCTTTAGATTCGATGCCATGGGTGTGTCCATGGCCTTGCAATCCATCATCCCAAATCTCTTCAGGATATCTACTGTGTACTTCCCTTGAACAAGGAAGATCCCACCTAAATTCTGCCACACCTCCATACCTAGGAAATAATGCATCATTCCCAAATCTTTCATATCGAACTCAGCAGCAAGCTTCCTCTTAGTATCTGCAATCAATCTATTATCTCCTATTACAAATAAGTCATCCACATACAGAAGTAGAATCACAGGATTTCCTTCCTCAACCTTGTAGTAAAGATTGGAATCCGCTTTACTCTTGGTAAAGCCCAAACTAGATAGGAAACTGTCCATCCTACCATACCAAGTTCTGGGGGCTTGCTTCAAGCCATACAAGGCTTTCTTCAATCTGCACACATATGACTCCCTGTCATGTATTTCAAATCCAAGTGGCTGCTCCACATATACTTCCTCTTCAACTACACCATTCAAGAAAGAAGTCTTGACATCCATCTGGTGTATTTTCCATTTCATTGTTGCAGCCAGGGCAAGTACTGTTCTTATGGAAGTATACCTGGCTACAGGTGCAAAAGTTTCTTCATAATCTATTCCCTCTTTCTGAGAGAAGCCACGAGCTACGAATCTTGCTTTGTATTTCTCTACAATGCCATCTGCAGCATGCTTGATTTTGTAGATCCATTTGGAAGTCACAACAGACTTCTCTTTAGGTCTTGGGACAACATCCCAAACATCATTTTTCATTATTGATTGGTATTCCTCAACCATAGCATCCTTCCATTCTTTCTTTTCCGCTGCTTCTTCATCACTAGAAGGTTCTTTGTTCATAATGTCACAGAGTAAAGCAACATAGCTGGTATGTGATCTGGTTCTTTTCTTTGCTCTGTGTTCTTCTTCTGGAATGCCAAATCTTTCTGCATATTGAATGAGCTCTCTAGCCCATGCAGGTTTCCTCTTGTGAGAGTTATCCTCACGGGGTGGATCTACAGGTTCTTGCGGATCTTCAAACTCACGAACAACTTCTGGAATTGCTTCAGTCATGGTAGTGTCTTGAAATCTAGTTTCCTTAGGTTCTTCTTAAACTTCGATAGGTTCCTTCCTTGATTTGACGAATGTTGAGTTTTCATCAAATGTTACATACCTGTTGACATCAATCTTCTTGAACCCTGGAAAGTATATTCTGTAAGCCTTCGAGCTTTCACTGTAACCCACAAAGATACCCTTCTTTCCTGAAGGATCTAGTTTGGTCCTCTTTTCCTTTGGGACATGAGTGTATACTGGACAACCAAATATTCTGAGATGGCTGACTTCAGGTTTCTTACTAGAAAAGACCTCTTCTGGTGTCTTGTTGTCCAATATCTTGTGGGGTGTTCTGTTCTGCACATATACAGTTGTTCTAGCTGCTTCTGCACATAGATGCATAGGTAGATCCTGGTCATGCAGCATTTCCCTTGCTGCTTCCATGATTGTTTTGTTCTTCCTTTCTGCAACTCCATTCTGTTGAGGATTATAAGGAGTAGTCAACTCCCTCTTAATCCCTGAATCACTGCAAAGCTTCTTGAAGTCACCTGAGGTGAATTCTCCACCATTGTCGGATCTAAATGTTTTGATCTTTTTGTCAGTTTGATTCTCCATCAAGGTTTTGAATTCCTTGAACTTATCAAACACCTCATCTTTGTTTTTCAAGAAGTATACCCAAGTCTTCCTGGAGAAGTCATCAATAAATGATACATAGTAAACATACCCACTTAGAGAACTGGATGACATAGGACCACATACATCTAAGTGAATGATTTCCAGGATATCTTTTGCCTTGCTTTCACTGCTTGGGAAAGCCTTCTTAATATTCTTACCTTTTGCACATCCTTTGCAAACACCTTCATGTTTGGTCTTGATTTTAGGAAGACCCTCTACAGCCTTGCTTGCAATTGGAAGTTCCCTATAGTGCATATGAGCAAGTCTTCTATGCCAAAGTTCACTTGGCTCCATGGATTCATGCACCATGGCATGTTCAGGTTGTCCTTTTAATTTATACAAACCTCCCTCTTTCTCTCCAATCACAACTGCATCATCTATGATCTTTCCCTTTGGCCACATTAGGACTTGGCCATCCACAAATGCAACCCTCATACCTTTTGCGTCCAATGCAGAGATGGAGAGTAAGTTCTTCTTGAGCCCAGGTACATAAAGGACTTCTTTCATCTTCAAAGATTTTCTAGAATCTAGGTTGTAGGAGGCTTCACCACTTCCTTTGATGGGATATTGATAATCATCCCCAAGTTTCACTTTATGGGGTGATTCATGCTCAGATAGATTTACAAAGGATTCTTTAAACACAGTCATGTGTTTGGAAGCCCCACTATCAATTAACAAATCATTACAACCATAAGAGATAGTACCTATGAGAGCAGAGATTAGAACATACTCTTCTTCACTTGATGAGTCATCATCACTATCATCACTTTCTGCCCTAGCCTTCTTCTTTGGAGGTACATCATCTTCGGCAGCATGAGCATGGTACCTTCTTTTGTTACCCTTCTTCTTCTTGCTAGAGTTGTTTTTGTTGTGGTTGTCCCTTTTGTTCTTGGGACATTCTGAAGCAAAGTGACCCTTCTCATTACAAGTGAAACACCTTAGATCTTTCTTGTCTTTGTGAAAATGATGAGAAGATTTCTTCTTGTGATGGGATGGCTCCCTCTTGAGCTTGCCCTTCTTAGTGTGAGCTGTGAGAGCTTGATCTTCATTTCCCATCTTCTCTTCTCTTGCCATAATCCTTGCTTCTTCTTGAGAACATTCCTCCCATAATCTGTTGAAGGAGATTAACTTCTTTTTGGCACAGATCCCCTGGATAAAAGAGTCCCATGACCTAGGTAGGCCATTCAAAGTAGTCATAACAATTTCACCATTCTCCACCATTTCATCTACAGCTTCAAGTTGTTCCTTGATCTGAGAGACCTTGGAGAAATAGGATTGAATGGTTTCTCCATTCGACATCTTGACCCCTTTCAATTGATTCCGCAGGGTCATATTCCGATTTATGTTCTTTCCTTCAAATAGCTTGGTCAAAGAGTCAAACATAGCCTTGAGTGTCTTTAGAGAAGACACATGGGGTATGAGATGGTCTTTGATAAAATCAGTAATGATTCTCTTTGCCTTGACCAAGTTCTTCTTATGCAATACCTTAGCCTCTTCATCCTCTGGGATAGGGATGTCTTCTTTTATATATGAGTCCAACTCATTCTCTTCCAGGATTAACCCAATCCTATACTTCCAAGCTCGGAAGTTATCAGCCCCTTCAAGCTTATCCTCAAGCTTGGTGTGGTGAGACATCTTAAAGAGTACTTCAAATGGAAATAGAAAAGATTTAGGTCTTACCACTTGAAATGCTGAAAACTGGATCTGGTCCCAGATTAGGGTTTGTCGGAAAAACCCTAAAAATTCAAAATGTGAATTTCAACTTTCTGAAAGGATAGAAAGATGCGCCTTGATGAGCTGATCAGCCTGGTGTATTTAGAATTTGAGATCAGCAAAGCTTTACCTTTCATATTTGCCTTTTTGTCCTCTCGGGTTCACTGGGGAGAGCCCTGAATTAGGGTTTGAGTTTCCTAGAGATCTACCCAACCAAAAATCTCGATCCAAAGCTCTAAACTTCGATTTTTGTAGGGAGCTTCCAGCTATGTCTTCAGATTTCAGAAATTCCTATTTTTGTGGAAACCCTAATTTTTAGGGCCAAATCTGAAAATGCTCATAATTGAATTCTGATTGTACAGATAGATTCTCCTTGATGAGTAGAGTCAATCTACTATATTGCTTTTCCAAAAACTGTGGAGAGAAACCTAATAAACAAGAAACTCAAGTTTCCATCACTACAAAATGTCTTCTTCTCAGTTTAGCTCTGATACCATGTTAAATTTTGAGCATTAATTCACAATACTCTTGGATCTTTACTGAGAGAATAACATATACAAAATATCAATGCATAACAATCACAATAAGCATGACAAGCATCACAAGAATCAAAAGCATGAGAGACAAGAGACACAGAGTTTCCGTGGGGAAAACCCTAAGGTGAAAAACCCCACAGCTTCCTCAGAGATAGAGAGAGCAATGGCTCAACCAAAGTACAACCAAAATACACTTGAGATAGTCTCCTAGAGCAGATGATCCTCCTCCTCACTAGTGCGCCGCTTTCTGAGTGAGAGAAGTGTGTCTTTCCGAATGATGCAAATAGAGATCTCTCGATCTCTATTTATACTTAACCTGTTTTCCCAGTTACACTATGGGGCCGACTTGTCTATCTAGATACATCCACAATATAATATATATTTCAGGGCCGACCCCACACATGGTGGTCTAATAACCCATCGAAAAGTACACACACTTGTGACACTTGTCAATCCACATGATGACACTTCCTTATAGAGGAATAACACATCTCTTATAAGGGTACAATAAATATATATGAAATACATAGATGAAATACATTCCGAAGTTACATATACATCAACAGGGTGAAGCTCCGGGAAACTCAAACCCTAATTCAGGGTCCTTCCTAGTGAATCCGAGAGATTGAAAAGCATTTATGAAGGGTGAAACTTTGCAGTTTTCAATTTCTGAGTATACCAGGCTGATCAGCTCATCAAGGCGCATCTTTCTATCCTTTCAGAAGTTTGAAATTCACATTTTGAATTTTTAGGGTTTCTCTAACAAACCCTAATCCAGCACCAGATCCAGATTTCTGCAAATCAAGTGGTAAGACCTAAATCTTTTCTATTTCCATTTGAAGTACTCTTTAAGATGTCTCACCACACCAAGCTTGAGGATAAGCTTGAAGGGGCTGATAACTTCCGAGCATGGAAGTATAGGATTGGGTTAATCCTGGAAGAAAATGAATTGGCCACTTATATAAGTGAAGAGGTCCCTTTCCTAGAGGGAGAAGAGGCTAAGGCCTTGCATAAGAAGAAATTGGTCAAGGCAAAGAGAATCATTGTTGATTCCATAAAAGATCATCTCATACCACATGTGTCATCTCTAAAGACACCCAAGGAGATGTTTGATTCCCTGACCAAGGCATTTGAAGGGAAGAACATAAATCGGAAGATGACTTTGCGGAACTAATTGAAAGGGGTAAAGCTTCATAATGGAGAGACCATTCAATATTATTTTTCTAAGGTCTCTCAAATCAAGGAACAACTTGAAGCTGTGGATGAAGTAGTGGACAATGGTGAAGTTGTCATGACCACATTGAATGGCCTACCTAGGTCATGGGACTCCTTCATCCAAGGAATTTGTGCAAGAAGAAAATTGATCTCCTTCAGTAGGTTGTGGGAAGAATTCTCTCAAGAAGAAGCTAGGCTTGTGGCCCGAGAAGAAAAGATGGGGAATGAAGATCAAGCTCTCATAGCACATGCCAAGAAAGGAAAATTCAAGAAGGAGAAATCTCATAGGAAATCTTATCACCATACACATAGGGAGAACTCTAAGAATACCTCCCATGGTAGATGCTTCACATGTAATGAGAAGGGACACTTTGCCCGAGATTGTCCAAAGAACAAAAGAGATTCCAACATCAATAAGAAGAAGGGCAACAAGAAAAGCTATCATGCTCATGCTGCTGAGGATGATGAACCTCCCAAGAAGAAGTCTAGAGCAGAAAGTGATGACTCATCAAGTGAGGATGAATATGTTCTAATCTCTACTCTCACAGTCACTATCTCTTATGGATGTAATGATTGGCTTATTGATAGTGGGGCTTCCAAACACATGTATCGGTTTAAAGAATCCTTTGTAAATCTATCTGAACATGAGTCACCCCATAAAGTGAAATTTGGGGATGATTATCAATATCCTATTAAGGGAAGTGGTGAAGCCTCCTACAACCTAGACTCTGGGAAGTCTTTGAAGATGAAATATGTTCTATATGTACCTGGGCTCAAGAAGAACCTACTCTCCATATCTGCATTGGATGCAAAAGGCATGAGGGTTGCATTTGTAGATGGACAAGTCCTAATGTGGCCAAAGGGTAAAACTATAGATGATGCAGTAGTGATTGGAGAGAAAGAAGGAGGATTGTACAAATTGAAGGGACAACCTGAACATGCCATGGTACATGAATCCATGGATCCAAGTGAACTTTGGCATAGAAGGCTTGCACATGTGCACTATAGGGCACTACCAATTGCAAGTAAAGTTGTAGTGGGTCTTCCTGAAATCAAGACAAAGAATGAAGGTGTTTGCAAAGGATGTGCAAAAGGAAATAACATTAAGAAGGCATTTCCAAGCAGTGAAAGCAAAGCAAAAGGAATCTTGGAGATCAGCCACTCCGATGTATGCGGTCCGATGTCATCCAGTTGTCTGAGTGGGTATGTATACTATGTCTCTTTCATTGATGATTTCTCTAGGAAGACTTGGGTTTATTTCTTAAAGAACAAAGATGAAGTGTTTCATAAGTTCAAGGAATTCAAATCCTTGATGGAAAATCAAACTGATAAGAAGATGAAGACCTTCAGATCCGATAATGGCAGAGAATTCACTTCAGGTGATTTCAAGAAGCTATGTAGTGATTCAGGGATTAAGAGGGAGTTGACTGCTCCCTACAATCCACAACAGAATGGAGTTGCAGAAAGGAAGAATAGAACAATCATGGAAGTAGCACGGGTAATGTTGCATGACCAGGATCTGCCTATGCATCTTTGGGCAGAAGCAGCTAGGACAGCTGTATATGTGCAGGACAGAACACCTCACAAGATATTGGACAACAAGACACCAGAAGAGGTCTTCTCTGGTAAGAAACCTGAAGTCATCCATCTCAGAATATTTGGTTGTCCAGTGTATACACATGTTCCAAAGGAAAAGAGGACAAATCTAGATCCTTCAGGAAAGAAGGGCATATTTATGGGGTACAGTGAAAGCTCGAAGGCTTACAGAATATACTTTCCAGGGTTCAAGAAGATTGATGTAAGCAGGGATGTAACATTCAATGAGGACTCAGCTTACATCAAATCAAAGAAGGCACCTGTTGAAGATCATGAAGAACCAAAGGAAAATAGATTCCAAGAATCCACCATGACTGAATCAATTCCAGAAGCAGATCGTGAAGTTGAAGATCCGCAAGAACCTGTAGATCCACCTCATGAGAAGAACTCTCACAAGAGGAAACCTGCATGGGGTAGAGAGCTCATTCAAGATGCAGAAAGATATGGAATTCTAGAAGAAGAACACGGAGAAAGGAAGAGGACTAGATCACATACCAGTTATGTTTCCCTACTCTGTGATATTATGAACAAAGAACCTTCCAATTATGAAGAAGCAGCGGAAAAGAAAGAATGGAAGGATGCCATGGTCGAGGAATACCAATAGATCATGAAGAGTGATGTTTGGGATGTAGTCCCAAGACCTGAAGGGAAGTCTGTTGTGACTTCCAAATGGATCTACAAGATCAAGCATGCTGCAGATGGCAGCATAGAAAAGTACAAAGCGACATTTGTAGCTCGTGGCTTCTCCCAGAAAGAGGGAATAGACTATGAAGAAACTTTTGTTCCTGTAGCCAGGTACAATTCCATCAGATCAGTACTTGCCCTGGCTGCAGTGATGAAATGGAAGATACACCAAATGGATGTCAAGACAGCTTTCTTGAATGGTGTAGTCGAGGAGTAAGTGTATGTGGAGCAGCCACTTGGTTTTGAGACACATGACAGGGAGTCATATGTGTGCAGGTTGAAGAAAGCCTTGTATGGCTTGAAGCAAGCTCCTAGGACTTGGTATGGTAGGATAGACAGCTTTCTATCCAGTTTGGGCTTTACCAAGAGTAAAGCAGATCCCAACCTTTACTACAAGGTTGAGGAAGGCAATCCTGTGATACTACTTCTATATGTGGATGACCTGTTTGTTGCAGGTGAGGATGGATTGATTGCCGATACCATGAGGAAGCTTGCTGCCAAGTTCGAGATGAAGGACTTGGGGATGATGCACTATTTCCCAGGCATGGAGGTGTGGAAGAGTGCAGATGGGATCTTCCTTGGACAAGGGAAGTATGCAGTAGAGATCCTGAAGAGGTTCGGGATGATGTACTGCAAGGCCATGGCCACACCTATGGAATTGAACCTAAAGCTTATGTGTGATGCTTCATATGAGTCGGTTGATGTCACGATGTATCATCAGATGATTGGGTCCTTGATGTACATGATGAACACGAGACCAGATATTTGCTTTGCGGTGAACACATTGAGCCAGTTCCTGACAGATCCCAGAGTTGTTCACCTGGTTGCTGTAAATCATATTCTGAGGTACCTGAAGGGTACAATTTGATTATGGGCTCAAGTATGATGTGAATCAAAAGTTTAACCTACAGGGTTATGTTGATTCGGACTGAGTAGGTAATGTTGCAGATAGGAAGAGCACTTCTGGGTGCTGCTTCAGTATGGGATTAGGTGTGATCTCTTGGTTTACCAGGAAGCAATCCTACGTAGCACTGAGTACAGCCGAAGCAGAGTATGTTGTAGCTTGTTCGACTAATTGTGAAGCAGTATGGCTCCGGAAGCTACTATCTGAGTTATTTGATCTCCCACTGGAGGCTACTGGTATCTTTTGTGATAACCAGAGTTGTGTGAAGCTGTCTAAGAATCCAGTGTTCCACAACAGGTCGAAGCACATTGAGATCAAATATCACTATATCAGGGATATGATGCAGAGAGGAGCAGTAAAGCTCCTGTATGTTGCGACGGATGAGCAGGTTACAGATGTGTTGACGAAACCACTAGCCAGAGTGAAGTTTGAGTACTTCAGAGAGAGGCTTGGTGTTCTTCAGATTGATGACACTTCAAGGAAGAAGTGGACACATTTGTAGGGGCCATTCCAAGCATGGTGAGAGGAGGATCCTTCCCATGGATGTGGATTTAAGCGTTGGATGACGAGCATCAGGACGATGCTCCAGTTACTGCTTTGTATGTGCATCATGTTGGATGCCTTGATCAGTTGGATCATGTATTTATATATGTATCAGATGGATGCATTGTATGATTAGGTGGATCATGTACTTATGTATGATCAAGTGGATCATGTATTTATGTATGTATCAGGTGGATACATTGTATGATCAGGTAGATCATGTATGATGATATGTATCAGGTGGATACATTGTATGATCAGGTGGATCATGTATGATGATATGTATCAGGTGGATACATTGTATGATCAAGTAGATCATGTATGATGATATGTATCAGGTGGATATATTGTATGCATCGGTACGATGCTATGATGATGATCAGGATGATCATGTGATGTACATCAGGATGATGTATGGTGAGTATCAGGTTGATACTTTGCAGTTGTGGACAGGTTGTGCAGATAAGCATATAATAGCGCCCTGGGAGATTTGCAGACACTCTTGCTAGGTTTTGTCGATGGCATATAATAACTCACTGGGAGGTCTGGCAAATGCTCTTGCTAGGTTTTTCTTAGAGGGAAATATAATAGCGCCCTAGGATATTTACAAATACTCTTGCTAGGTTTTGTCGGTTGCATATAATTGCTCCCTGGGAGATCTGGTAAATGCTCTTGCTAGGTTTTGTCCATGGCATATAATAGCTCCCTGGGAGATCTTGCAGGTTGTGTTGGGCACGTAATCAGTCCTGGGATGCTCTTGCTAGCTTTTGTTGGTTGCATATAATTTATCCCTGGGAGGTTTGCAGATACTCTTGCTAGGTTTTTCCTATGGCATATAATAGCTCCCTGGGAGATCTGTCAAATGCTCTTGCTAGGTTTTGCTTGGTCACATGTAACAGCTCCCTGGCCGATCTTGCAAGTTGTGTTGGGCACGTAATCAGTCCTGAGATGCTCTTGCAAGGTTTTGTTGATGCACATAATAAGTCCTGAGGATCCACAGTATGACCAGTGATGATGAAGACCTACAGGTGGTGGGCCTACATCCAGCATGAAAAAGGGTTGGATCTGTAGAACTTCCTATGATGAGTAGTTCAGAGATTGATTGAGATAGCAGCAGCTGTGACGATGACGATGATTCAATGACGATGATCCAGTGATGATGATCCAGAGAAGAAGATTTGTGCTAGCAGATCTGTGTTGAGAAATATCTTCCTAGTTAAGAGGGAGTGTTGATGTAATTGTAACTTCGAAATGTATTTCACCTATGTATATTGTACTCCTATAGAGATGATATTATTCCTATATATGGAAGTGTCATCATTTGTATTGGCAAGTGTCGCAACTTGCATGTGATGGGTTATTAGACCACCAAGTGTGGGGTCGGCCCTGATTAGTATTACCATGGGTTATTAGACTGAGTTAGACAAGTCGGCCCTGCTATGTTATTAGGCAGGTCAGGTCATGTATAAATAGAGTGCGGGAGGCACTCTATTTGATCACTTCATTATTCACTTCTACACTCACTAGAAAGTGGCGCACAAGTGAGGAAGGAGGTTCAGCTACTAGGAGGACTATCTCTTGTACTTGGGTTGTATCATTGCTCTTTTTATCTCTGAGGAAGTTGTGGGGTTTTTCACCTTTATGGTTTTCCCTAGTGAAACTCTGCGTGTCTATTGTCTCATGTGATTTCTTGGTGTGATTGATATGCTTGATATGCTGTACATGTTATTCTCTCAGTAAAGATCCTAGAGTATATTGAATTAATGCTCAAAAATTAACACTGTCTCCCAAGAAAAGCATATTTGAGTGCTTAGGACTCTATTAGAAAGAACCCTCATGGAGTGGTACTTTCCGAGGTATGGCGCCAGGAATCACACTCAGGATACCAGGGAGGATGTCCATGCACTCTATGAAAAGCTAAATAGGTTAACAGCCATTACTAAGACACCTCTCCCGTTGGAAGCGTGTCCAAGGGGTTCTGCATCAAATATTGCTTAAGTTTAATTTGGGGTTTAATTTACTTGTTTACCAGTTGTTTTCCAATAGCATATTTCTTGCTAGTGTCTTCAATCTACTTAGATTTATTAACTTCCAGCTCGGTAGTCGTGGAAGGGGAAGACCTAGTTTCCTAGTCTTTCTTAGCAGGTACCCTCTCCATAATTGGTCAGTTTCTATCAAGCGTTTGCCTAAGAAGGTATAACATAAAACTGTTGCACAACATTATCTATTGTTGGCCTAGTTTCCCAAGCGGTAGGTAGGATTTTTGTAATATCTATTATTTATCAATAATAGAAGGCTCATACAACTTACTTAAAAATAATAATTAAAATAGGCAACTTTTGTTTTTGAGATATAATTATAGAAATAAAGAAATCATATGTGATTATTGTGTTCACATACTTGGGTCATAACACATAATGGCCTCCTTGAATTCTGCCATGCTTGTACCATAGTCGATGCTTTTGTTACAACTGTCTCACCATTTGGTTAGCTTGTTGACTCTTATGTAGGTTAGTCAGCTCGACTAGTCAAGAACCTAGTCATCCTGGTGATCAACCACTTATTCAACTCTTCTAGTTGACTATGTGTCTCCATAACATCTAGAGGTGTGATGAACTAGCATGGACAATTGTTGCAATAGTTCTAAGTTAACCAAAAATGCAAGATTATCCAATTAAACCCAATGGTAAAATGACCAAATTAAGATGCATGCAGTGTAGAAAATGCGAGGAAGCAAAACTACGTGGCAAATAAAACATGATAATGCAATTGAGGCAAGCTTTCATGATCACACATTAAAATCATAAAACCAAACAGACATTAGGAAATTTTAATCAAATTCAACAACATGGAATTGTAAAAAGAATGAAGACTTGAAAAGCAACACTTGGACTAAAAAGGATTGCTTTAAAAAAAGGGGGGTTCTCGAGTAAATTAACTTTGGTATTGTTGAGGTATCAACAAGATGTTGATGGAAACCTATATGTATGAATTGATCATGTTAATATAACATGTGATCTGAAATGAATTGGGTAAGAATTCCTTTGATCGGGATTTGATATCTTAATTGATATGTCTGTGATGACATCTAATTGCACGCATGTGAATTGATACCTAGGTAAGAGTATGGAAAAACAATGAAACTTTGGGCAAGCAAAGTTTGGTAAAAAAAAATTAATTAATGCATATGATAGCTTGTCATGATTAACCTAGTTAAGGGGTAATACCCTTAGTGAATGAGTATTTACACTCATGTCATACATTTGTATAGCATGTGAAATTGAAGGCATTGAGAGATAACCTTATGTGAGGCCATAGTGTGTTTGATTTGGAAAAAGGTTATATCACTACACAAGTATCAATGGTTTTCTTTCTTATAATCCATGTTTCGGATTGCAACCTCTTTACCAATATTGAATAGAACTAAAATGGTATATTCCTAGTGTTGTTTTTGGGTTAAAGAGGAAGGTATCTAGATGGTCAAACAAGTAATGGGGAAGTGTTTGGATGGTGTTTTGAGGCGTTGGTTGAGTCCCACTTGTCTTGGTAAACACACATGAGTTTGAATTATGGTATTTTTAAATCAATATGATGAAACACTGAGTGAATGTGCATAAATAAACTATGTAATCATAGAAAGAATGATCCTGCATTTAAGAATGTTGGCACATTCATATGCTCGTATAAATATTTGATTGCATTGTGTGAATGGCTAATGTGTTGGTAATGCATATATAGTAGATACTATTTCATTCGATTAATATGATTAAAAACGGAAAGTTATTGAATTGTTACAGTGTCAAAATTTTGAAATCATGTCACAAGTTATTGTAAATGTTGCGATGAAAGGACTATATGAATGAATAGTCATATTTGTTTGGTTGAATGAAAGTCTAAATTGTAGGTAGAATGGTCTTGGAAATGCAATGAATGTAAGTACACAATGAAGATTGAGTGCTACCACATGAAAAAGCCAAACATTATGAAAAGGATATTATACTTGTGAATTTTGATTTCTATATGAAATAGATTTAAAAATTGTAATTGAAATTATTATGATGATATCTCATGATAATTGTATGTGTATGATACAGGTGAGATGATGGATATATCTAGAAAAAATAGATGACAGTTGCTAAAGCTTAAAATGTGTGGGGAGGATGTTACTTTAATGACACTAGAACCCTATGATATGTCTTAATCGCCATGAGCTATGTCATATTATAGGAAGCCAGTGGGATTCCTTGATAGTAAGACTCTATAAGTTTATGATCTTTTTTGCAGGAAAGCCTTGACAAATGATGGATCACTCAAGGGATTTTAGCAAAGAAAAGTATGTCTAAGCTTGGAGGGTGAGTGACTGCAAGGAAGATATGGCTTGAATGAATATATTGTGAGAGATTCATGTTAAGTACTAGATATGATCAACATGAAATTATATATATATATATATATATATATATAGATCCTCTCTGACATTGTGAACCACATTGAAATGTGTGTGTGTGTTTCAAAGAATACAATGAGTTGAATCTCACCTATGGTAACCATATGGAGCCAATAGATATTCATATAGATAAGTATTGGGGTGATTTGCATACTTAATCTTATCTTATGAATATATATGCTTCAAATATGAAAGTGAAAATGGAATAATTGATTCTTAAAATGGCTATGAGATGCATACTTTGCATTTGTTGGTTATTTAGGCATGTGTCAAAATACTAAGGGTCTTGGAGCTATCCCAAGATAGTAAATAAATGCTTGTCAAACAATGTCGTCCAAGATAACCAACAATGAAACAAAGAGGCCATGAAGAGAATGGTATTGCATGTGCAGTTGAAGAATGAAGACATGAAGCCTTGATAAAAATAAAAGACATCGGGGACAATGTTATTCCAAGGAGGAGGGGAATGTAATATCCAAATATAAACCCTTTGAACTTGATGTTGTTTATATTGTAATTATTCTTCTCATTATAAGGCTTTGCTTCATGCCATGAGGTGGACTTACCATGGTGATTTCAAAGACATATAAACGTGATCATTTTGAATTTAATGAAAGGTTCCAAGGCTAATTGGTGGGAGAACACTAATGGGGCTATGATTCCACCATAGGCGAAAGGTAAGGGGGTTTAAGGGGGTGAATTGACCTATGTCTCATGATCCTTCTAATCTCCTTCATGTTATTTTTCTATTATCATTTCATCCTAATGTTTATGCTATTATAGTTAGGATCGTAATGAAATGAATAATTACTTAAAGTAATTATTTATTACACTTAAGTAACTACCTCCTATATTGAAGCAACTAATTCCTATAATCATGCAATCAATGAGAATTTAACTAGAAATTTTAATCCCTGTCATTAAGGAAGTGGAAGAGTTGGATTATGACTCTTCCTTTCCCTCTCCTTCATTCATGCAAAAGAGAGAATTCGAATTAGGAAGAGAAGCTTGAGAAAAAACAATTTCTTGAGGAGAGAATAGAGAGTTCTTGATGAAAAAGGAGCAACTTAGTTATCATAAGATCCATGGAGAGATGAAAGAGGCACTTCTATGTGGAATTAGACACCGCGATTGAGTATGGAAGTAGATTCTTCAAACCTCCGCAGTTTTGGTGGGTTTCTTGGTTGGTTTGGAATTCTTTGGTAAAGAAAACAATGATTTGAAAGATTTGACAAATATTCTTCACTCTAGTGATATCATAGTCCAGCACGGGGCTAGTGCCATCCATAAAGCATTTGCTTATGGTAAGGAGGAAAATGGTTCACCCACAATGAGATGACTTGGAACTCAATTTGTAAAAAGATAAGTTCTTTTCTTCTCATTATTTGGTATGAATTCAATCTTGTATGATGAAGAATGTAATGTCATTATTTGTTATCAGGATTTGCATATAAATTTCCTATAGATTTGATGAGCAAATGAATTTGAATTTATGTTGTATGCAAAATGTTTCTAGAAATGCATTGTGCATACAAGTCTTAAAAATTAGTTTGTTATTTTTAATGCAACTATGGCATATGAAGTTGAATGAATACCAGATTTGGAATGGGGATATTTGGTACATATCCCATGTGTCCACCAAAAATCAGTTATAGATTTTCCCTTATGACCCTTAAAAATGTAAAATGGATGTAGATGAAATTTTACTATACCTTGGCCATACGGTGTCTGTTGGCATTCAAATTTTTACAAAGGGTATAGAACATCAATATCCACATTCTCATAAAAATTAGCTCCAGATTTATTTGGATGGCCCTTCACAATGCAAAATGGTTGCAAATGAAATTTGTTATAACTTGGCCATATAGTGTCCATTGGCATTCAAATTTTTACAGAAGGTATTTGGCATCAATATCCACATTCTCACCAATTTTAGTATTATATTCATCATTTTTGTCCCCTATAAGATGAAAATACAGCCAAGTCAAGAAGGGCTACTCAAATCCCTCATACCCTTGTCAAATGGTGTTTGGTGTGCATGAAACCTTGGGAATATTTTGTAAATGTTTTTAAGGGATTAAATTAGATGGTTGTATTTTTTATAAATTAATTTGAACCATGATTTAGTCTAACAGTGACCTCTTGAAAGGAAAAGGCTAGATCCCCCATACCCCTAAAATCATATGAATGTTATACATAGATTATTGTGTAACGATTATAAATTATTTTGAATATTGATTGTGAGTATTTACCTCTATCATATGATGGATTGTATCATGTTTTGGAATCAAGGCTACAAGTTCCTATTCTATTAGGCTTTATGCCATTATGTATAACCATGTATTTTATGTATAACAAGGCAAGAGACTTGTAGGTTAAAGAATCAATAGGAAAGAAACATGTATATTAAAGAATCATTCATTATGTTTACTATGACCTTAATGATCATAAAATTGCACTTCAAAAGGTGTTATATGCATGAGCTTACCCTAGGACTATCCTCCTTTGGAGAGAACAAGGCCTCCATCTAAAGGATTCTAGGGAATCGTTAATTGAGATAATTAATGAAATGTTGAAATAAAATTAGTGTATGAAACATATGATTATCTCTATGGTAATTCGGTTATGTTATCTATGATTAAGTGTGCCCATCTTGAAAAGTTATTATGTGACAAATTGTGAAGTCCTAGTTCTAATTGAATTGAGATATTGAACTTGATTTTGTTGTCTAGAGAAATTTTTCTAGACCTTGCATTTACAAATTGAAATATTGACCTTATGTTAAGTTATGTAATACCAAACTCTATCAAATTAATTAAGAGGAAAGGTTTCTTCTTGTATGTGGTCTTGCAGTGTTGAAATTTTGATTTAAATACCATTTGCATCAATTAAAATTTAGACCAATAGAACCTACATTTGATATTGGTAATTATTGGTAATAAAGGTACATTACACTTCTCCCAATTACAACTACTAGAGCACACACGTGTATGGAGTTCAAATGAGATCCATGGGATCCATACAATTCTCAAGCATATAGATGATATAGCCTAAGGAACCATGGGGTCCAGGCCAACAATCAAGTCCATAAGCCACTCTCCACTCTCTCATGATTTAATACCAACTACCTCAATTTATAGTAACTAGGGGAAACCTAGACCATTGATCATAAGACATAATTAATGGTGGAGATCAACCAATCCATAAAGGTTTATGGTAAAATCATCAATATATGGGAGATTTGGTGGATAATAATGACCTATTTGTGTAGATCAATGTTACCTAAAAAACAGGTCACCAACCAAAAACTCCCAGAAACTATCTCCACGTGCTATGAAATATTACAAAAGTTTAGTGAGATCAAGTTATAGGTATAAGTGCCCCACAAATCATGTTATGATGATCATAATTATGACACTAAGTACAAAATTACATCAATATACTAAACGACATTAAAACACATCCTAATAACTAATGCTTGAAAGGTCACTGCTTCAGAGGGTGGGGGAGGAGAAGCTCCCCTCGCCCCATAATCCATGCCCAAGAGGGACAACTTAGATTGAGAATATAAAACCATTAGGGATAGGGTTATGACAAGGAAATAATATGGCCATGAAGCTCCTATTGATCCTAAATGGATCCAAACACAAATCAATGATTATAAGCCTCGGTACCTAAATGTAATTTAGCATTTTATGAAGGTTAGAAACTATGTAAACACTATGCTATGTAAAGTGGAATAAACAAGAGAATAAAAATAAAGAATTTAAAACAAAAATAAAAATGAAATGGGAGAGAAAGGATAAGTAATCGGAAACAAACCCATGTGGGTGTGGCTCATTAGCGGTTCAGTTGTTATGAAGTCACGGTTGTAAATGGAGGTCACGAGTTCAAATCACACCTATATTTACCCATGTCTTATGCTTGCGGGGTGTGTGGGGCACCTGGGGGTATAGTGGTAGCAGGATTGGATCCCTGGACCCCGTGTCACGCAAGTACCAGCCCAGTCTCCAGTTGCCGATTCCCCTAGTTACAAAAAAAAAAGTAATGGGAAACAAAAGGTCAAGCCTATTGTCCTTCTCATTACCCCATCTCTCCCTATTTCCTTTTGATTTCCACTCACAAATGGTCTTTTGGCCAAAGGTAGCAAAAGACACATGTCACGTCCCCATCTTGACCCTATTGCATTCGAATGTAAATAATGCAAATGATGAAATATTGTTATGAAATCATGGTGAGGAGCTCAAGGCCAAGCCCCCGCCATCGATTTATTGATGCATATGGTTTGTGTGCTAGACAGTCACATTGGAACTTCAACATCATGTAATATGAATTTTAATAAAAATACCCACAACTAGCTATGCAATGCAACAAAGAGATGGGGGCATGATTTCACAAGGAATTGGGAGGGAAAACATTCAAACCCTTAAGCCAATCAGTTCAAGCCAAGTGTCAATGAGAGAACCCATCAAACCCTCAACCACCCATGTTGACTTTTGTACCCAACCATTGATTTCTCCCAAGAGTTGGTTGAGGTAGTTAATGCCTTGGGAATGGAGAGGATGGTTGTCCAAATTCGGGTATGGGCAAGCCACCCTTCATGGAAAATCGTGTTTGTCTCCGTGGGCAAGAAAAGAGCCACGAAATTGCTCTCTAAGCCATTATGCAACCATCAGTCTTGCTCCCTCACGCAGCTCTAGCTACCTGGGCGTTTTCCTCCATGCTTTTTCTGGGTTTCCCTTCATCTTTTACCTGGGAAGGGGTGTTTTTGTGTTGATTACCAGTGGGAAAGAGAACAGCATGTTTTTGGGTCTTCCTAGAGGTCATTTAGGCCATTGGAAAGGATCATAACCAGTGGGGAGAAATCGGTTTTACTCCCTGGGGTTGAAATCGAATTACCCTTTCCACAGTCTGTTTTAGTGAGCCACGATTTGGGAAAAAACCCATGGACCCTGTTTTGTAAAATACCCTTGTTGTAAGTGGTATCTATGCCCAATGTTTGTGCTTGCGGTGTGAGAAATGAGAATGTTGGGGTATGGGATTTGGGTATCCATTGCTTTGGCTTGAGCTTGAGAATAAGCATCCATGGTTCAAATGTAGCCCGATAAACCCAGCTATGGACTGGCTTGGCTGAGATGAAATGAGTAATTGGCAGTGAATGAGCTGGAATGTTCCCTTTCCTTGTGAGAATCATGCCCAGCTCGGGGGTGGCCTTCGGACGGACTCAGTATAAGCTGTCGAAGAGCCTATGGTTGGTTGGAACGTTGCAGCGACATAGCTAGTTGCTTGGGGCAGTTGCAAAATGAAGATAAGTGTTTTTATGTCTATGTATTTACTTCTGCAATGTTTAATTAATGATTATTTTGATATGCTGGATGAGCATGAATTGTGTGTGGATGTTGTTTTAATTCCGCTATGCATAATTGATTTTTTTTACATCTACACACTCATATTTTAATTATATGAATCTAACGAATGGGATGAGATCATGTGAAAGCCCTGAATTTGGCATCATGTTCCCTGCCTTGCATTGGATAAATGGGTGGGTATGTGACAGATGATATCAGAGCTGCTGGTTGCAGCATTGGGCCTTCATGGGATACCTCTCACAACTTGAAGAGGTAAGTATGCTTCCTGCTCAGCACTAATAGTTAAGAAAATTTTCAAAATTTTCAAATTTTCAAAAATTTTCTAAGTGTCTATGAGTTTCTGCCAAAAAACTGAGCCGACGGAAAAAACTCGGTGAGTTCGTCCGCAACGGCGGAAGGACTCGGCAAGTTGTTCCGCAACGCGGTAGGAAATCAATAAGTTGCCGAAACTGCGGAAGAACTTAGCGAGTTGTTCTGAAACGGCAGAAGAACTCGGCAAGTTGGTCCGCAACGGCTGAAGGACTCGGCGAGTTGGTCCGCAATGGCGGAAGGACTCAACGAGTTGGTCCGAAAAACTTTCTAAGTGTTTTCGGCGTCAAAGAGGAAATTTCGGGAGAACTTGGCGAGTTGATCTGAAACGGCGGGAGAACTTGGTGAGTTGCTCTGCAACGGCGGAAGAACTCGTCCAGTTGGTCCACAATGGCGGAAGGACTCGGCGAGTTGGTCCGAAAAATTTCAAAATTTATAAGTGTTTACGGCAAAGAAAAATTTGGAAGAACTTGGAAAGTTGCTCTGAAACAGTGGGAGAACTTGGCGAGTTTCTCCGAAACCACAGGAGAACTCAGCGAGTTGCTCCAAAACAGCGGGAGAACTCAACAAGGTGGTCCGAAACGGCGGAAGGCTTTTCTAAGTATTTTTCGGCGTCCAAGAGAAAATTTTGGAAGAACTCAGCAAGTCACCCCGCAACGGCGGAAGGACTCGGCAAGTTGGTCCGCAACGGATCGGAAGGAAAAACTGAGTCTTCGACCGGAAGAACTCAGCGAGTTGGCCCGAAACAGGTCGGAAGAACTCGCTGAGTTGCTCCGAAACAAGGAATTTCAGCCATTTTCCAGGGAGATTTTTTAGATGCCAAAAGTTGAAAAATGCCATGGAACTTGTGCGCCAGATTGCGCGAAATCGAAGGATTTACAACAAAAAAAAAAACGAGGGCAAGCCCCCTTGACCCCCGTCATCCCCCGGAAGACAGTCGTTGAAAGTGTGAAATGTATTCTCTATGCTTGGGAATGAGAAGCAGGAATTGCATTAAGAGTAGTTGGATGTAATATGTCTTGCAGAAGAGCAATGGGAGCAGCAAGGCAATGTTGATAAAGGGAGAATTCCTTAACTCCTCCATTGCTATTATATTTATATTTCCTGAGTTGTCTATACTGAAAATTATGGCATAGGGATGCTGGAAATGCAAAAGGATAGATAGATGAAGTGAATATGTACTAGATGGCATATTGCACAGTGCATGTGAAAATGTTTTTGCATGTATATGATATTGCATATTAGTAAAATAGTGAGGTTTTACATATGCAATGAGCCACTTAAGATAATTATTGTGGTTGCTAATAATTATTCATGTTCACATTGGTTGTAGGACCAAAGACAACCGAAGCATGGCTAAGGATGTGGATGATGATTGTTGCATACAACCTTATGAAGAGAGGATGGTGCAACAAATCCGTGATCATGATGTTGGAAAAAGGATGGAGTAGCCTTGGTAAGAGGCCAACTGATCAGGTAACATCAAGCGATGTTAATGACAGCCATGCAGGTAATGGTTATTTATGCTTAGTTGCATGAATGTTGAAGGAGGATTTGGTAATATCCCTTCAACTACAGTTAAACTATGATGATTTGGTTTGCATGTGGTATTGAGTGCCTAAATGTGAATGTTAACCTACCAAGTATGGTCAGGTGTGGGTAAATGAAGGCAAGGAGCCTCACACCCTATAGTTTCTAGAAACCTCAATGCATTCATATGAATTCATATCATGCCATTTGAGGATATTGGTTGTGAGTTTAACAACCAAATCAACTGAGGACTTATGGACCTGTCATGGTAGTGTATGCTGTATGTAGTAATCATGGTTAGGCCATACTATGTTTGAATGCATAGTATTCATGAAATCATGCAAGATGGCATTGAAGAGATGTGCATTGAAATATTCGGTAAATGTTGTAAATATGCATGCATGTGTAAGTGCACATGTTGAAATGCATTGTGTGAATGCATGGGTGTGACATATATATGTTTCAATGCAGTTAGATAATAGATGAAATGGTGGACTATTGCTAATCTTGAGAACATTTCATAAGCTGCTATGAATGCAGGAGAAGGACTGCATGAAGAAGGTAGACATGTGATGGGCTACCAGAGCACTCTGTTGGAAGGACAGAGCTGCATGGAATATGAAGTAATGAGTATTTACAGTTATTTAAATTGCATGGATACTGTGATTGTGTCTTGCAATTTTATTGTGATAATGATCCATATATAGAAATGTATATATATTTCATTTCATTTCAAATGTTAAACAACTGAAGGTGTTTGAATTATTGAGTATTATAATTATGAGATCACTTCAGTGACTGTTATGGAAATGAATGATTATGTGCATAGATACTCACAACGTGTTTGGCTGATTGAAGTTTCAGTTTTCAGGTAGAAAAGTCTTGCATATGGCAATGAGGATAAGTCCATAGTAAAGACTAAGATCTACCATGTGCAGAAGCCAAAGGCTATGAGAAGGTTCTCATGGTTGTAAATTTATGCATGAAACAAATCTAAAAATTGTCTGGTTTAAGTTTATGAGAATAGTCTCATAGTTGCAAATCTAATTTCTGTAGGAAAACAGATTTACAAATTTCAGATTTGAGAATTTGCTTATAATTGCTAATGACTGTTTGGCTTATATAGAATTGTGTCAGGAGGACATGTTATAGGTGGATGTCCATGTATGGTAGCAAGGGTGAAACCATAATGGGCAGAGTGATACCACTTACAAGAGCCAAACAATATGAGGAGAGACTCATTGCTAAGCAAATCAATTTCTGTAGGAGACAGAATTGTAAATTCATATTGAATTTAATTATTAATGCTATTGATTGGTTATGGAACAATCATATTTGAAGCTTATTGCTAAATGTTGCTGACTGTTTGGCTATTTGATAAAGTGTGCCAGGATGACACATTGCAGGAAGACCATGTGTTGTTAAGATTTAATATGCTAAGACAGAAAATAGCAGCATTACATTCCATTTCACAATAATAGCATATATAGGATCACTGAAGAAACAACAAGCATAGCATAAACACAAGAGACACAGATTTATCCTGGGAAACCCTCATGGGGTAGAAAACCCAGTAAAGCTTCCTCAATATAGATGACCAGCAATATACAAAGATGCAAACCAAAGACATGATCTCCTTCTCCATCATAGCAGACCTCTCCTCCACAAGTGCGCTACTCTCAAGTGAGTGAGTGTGTGTCAAATGAGGAATACACCTCCTCTATTTATACACTACTCCAACTTGTCTTTTACACAAAACATGTAGGCTCGTATTTAACCAATGGGTTAAATACCCCACTACAACTGACTGGGACGACCCCTCTAGGGTGGTCTAATAACCCTTTGACCCACATAACACATACAAAGCCGACCCCCACTAGGGAAGTCTAATAACCCAAGTTACCACATTCCGACGGAGGAATAAACATCTCCGGATATACAATAAGATCTTCACGGAGGAATGAATCACCTCCGGAATAATAAAGTACAAATATAATATTCTTTGAAGTTACAATATCTCAACACTCCCCCTTAACGAGAAGGATATTATAACAGCATCTGCACGAGCAAGGAGTCATCAACATCATACATGATACATCTATAAATCATTGGAAGCTTTCTCAACATCATCAGTAACTTAAGCAGTTACTGGAACATCAACATCATCAGTATCATCATCACACGATCATCAGCATCGTCATCACACGATCATCAGCATCATCATCACACGATCATCATCATCATTATCACACGATCATCAGCATCGTCATCACACGATCATCAGCATCGTCATCACACGATCATCAGCATCGTCATCACACGATCATCAGCATTGTCATCACACGATCATCAGCATCATCATCATACGATCATCAGCAACGTCATCGGCATCGTCATCACACGATCATATTACAGGATGATCAATCCTGCTCTCTTTAGGACATAGGTCCATGGATTATGCAATCCTGTCATGTACCTTTTGAACCGAAGTCCACGTACGATCCAGTCCTATCATGTACCTTTTGAACCGAAGTCCAGGGACAATCCAGTCCTATCATGTACCTTTTGAACCGAAGTCCAGGGATGATCCAGTCCTATCATGTACCTTTTGAACCGAAGTCCAGGGACGATCCAGTCCTATCATGTACCTTTTGAACCGAAGTCCAGGGACGATCCAGTCCTATCATGTACCTTTTGAACCGAAGTCCAGGGATGATCCAGTCCTATCATGTACCTTTTGAACCAAAGTCCAGGGATGATCCAGTCCTATCATGTACCTTTTGAATCGAAGTCCAGGGACGATCCAGTCCTATCATGTACCTTTTGAACCGAAGCTTAGGGATGATCCATTCCTATCATGTACCTTTTGAACCGAAGTCCAGGGATGATCCAGTCCTATCATGTACCTTTTGAACCGAAGTCCAGGGACGATCCACTCCTATCATTCAATTCTCAAAGACCTCATGTCTACGGCTCAATTCACAGGACCAAAGTCCGAGGACGATCCAATCCCCTTACCTGTTCATTCAGGATTTTGTTCTCGGAGACATCATGTCTACGGCTCAATTCACAGGAACAAAGTCCGAGGACGATCCAATCCCCTTACCTGTTCATTCAGGATTTTGTTCTCAGAGACATCATGTGTACGGATCAATTCACAGGACCAAAGTCCGAGGACGATCCAATCCCCTTACCTATTCATTCAGGATTTTGTTCTCGGAGACATCATGTCTACGGCTCAATTCACAGGACCAAAGTCTGAGGACGATCCAATCCCCTTACCTATTCATTCAGGATTTTGTTCTCGGAGACATCATGTCTACGGCTCAATTCACAGGACCAAAGTCCGAGGATGATCCAATCCCCTTACCTGTTCATTCAGGATTTTTTTCTCGGAGACATCATGTCTACGGCTCAATTCACAGGACCAAAGTCCAAGGACGATCCAATCCCCTTACCTGTTCATTCAGGATTTTGTTCTCGGAGACATACGTCTACGGCTCTCTTTAGGACTGAAGTCCAGGGATGATCCAATCCCCTCAAGTCCACCAAGGACTTCATTCTCGAAGACATACGTCTATGGTTCTCTTTAGGACTGAAGTCCAGGGATTATCCAATCCCCTCAAGTCCACCAAGGACTTCATTCTTGAAGACATACATCTACGGTTCTCTTTAGGACTGAAGTCCAGGGATGATCCAATCCCCTCAATTCCACCAAGGACTTCATTCTCGAATACATACGTCTACGGTTCTCTTTAGGACTGAAGTCCAGGGATGATCCAATCCTCTCATCAATATGGGTACAAGTATCTTCATCCATACAAGTACAGATATCAATACATCAGGCATCATGTATCCTCATCATCAAAACATGTATCCTCATTATCAAAACATGCATCCTCATCAATAGCATCAAATACATATATCATTAAAGGCATGTATACATCTATCATCAAAAGAATGCATTCTCACTAATACATCTATCATCAAAAGCATGTATACATCTATCATCAAAAGCATGTATTCTCACTGATACATCTATCATCAAAAGCATGTATACATCTATCATCAAAAGCATGTATACATCTATCATCAAAAGCATGTATTCTCACTGATACATCTATCATCAAAAGCATGTATACATCTATCATCAAAAGCATGTATTCTCACTGATACATCTATCATCAAAAGCATGTATACATCTATCATCAAAAGCATGTATTCTCACTGATACATCTATCATCAAAAGCATGTATACATCTATCATCAAAAGCATGTATTCTCACTAATACATCTATCATCAAAAGCATGTATACATCTATCAAAAGTAAAAATATAAGGGTCCTAAATCTAAATAATTCTAAGTAACTAAGTGCAATAAATAGGTAACCTCATCATTGATGAGACAGACTTGTTATCAGATACTATGCTACTCCCCCTTTCGAGGAGGGTCCCTTTTTAACTACACCAAGCTTGTCTCGGAAGAATTCAAACTTTACTCGAGACAGAGGTTTAGTCAAAATATCAGCAATCTGATCCTCAGTGCTTATATACTCGAGCTTGATAGCTCCTCTCTGCACCATATCTCGTATATAAAAGTATCGGATCTCTATGTGTTTTGACTTATCATGGAATACAAGATTTTATATCATCTTGATGCAGCTTTGATTGTCACACATAATCACAATGGAATCCATTTCTAAGTCAAACACTCCATATAATAGCTTTTGAAGCCACACTGCTTCACAGCTGGCAGAGCAGACAGCCATATATTCTGCTTCAGCAGTACTAAGAGCCACACTAGATTGTTTCTTGCTGAACCATGAGATCATGGCAGATTCAAGACTATAACATCCACCTGATGTACTCTTTCTGTCTGAGACACTTCCTGCCCAATCAGAATCTGAGTAACCATGTAAACGGAGTTCATGACCTCCAAGATAATATAGACCAAAATCTAAAGTACCTTATAGGTACCTTACTACATGCTTTGTAGCTATTAAGTGAACCTTTCTAGGTTCTACTAGATACTTACTTAGGGTATTTACAGCAAAGCATATATCTAGCCTAGTATTTGTTAAATACATCAATGACCCAATGATTTGTCTATATAGGGTTAGGTCCACTAAATACGATGAGTCATTAACTAATAACTTCAAGTTGGAGTCCATGGGAGTGGCCATGGCTTTACACTCCAACATATCAAATATTTTTAGAAACTTCACAGCATACTTACCTTGATTTAAAAGATTCCTTTTGGATCTTGCCATACTTCTAGACCTAAGAAGTAGTGCATTAATCCGATATCTTTCATTTTCATTTCTGCAGCCATTTTCATGATTTGTTTCTCATTACTTGTCAGAAAGAGATAATCGTCATATAATAATGGTATGATAGGTTCATAATCCACAACCTTAAGGTAAAGGTTAGGATCAGCTTTACTTCTGGTAAAGCCCAAGCTTTGTCATGAAGATGTCAATTGTCCATTATTCACACTCTGCATTGATTTATCTTCTATATATCTATCTGTGCCATCTCTCGTCAGATGGGTCTACTAATATGAGCCTCAAAATCATTCGAACTCTGTGGTGAGTTCCTTCTTGCATCCATTTCATATGTGTATAGAAGCTATATTCAACCTTGTATCAAAGGTTGAGATCCACATCACCCATGATGATCATTAAGCTCATCAATTGACTACCAATCCTGGGTACCCATATAGAACCTGATTCACACTTCTTCTTTAATTACACCATTAAGAGAATGGTCTTATCTATCCACTTGGAGCAAACATCTGTCATGATTCTCTTCCTCTTTCTAAGAGAATCTTCTAGCAATGAGCCTTCTATATTTTGTTTTATTTGTAAATCTTCTTGTTGAACATCCATCACTTGTTCAATGTTCATCATTCATCATGGTCTTTCCTACAAATCAAAATTAAGTACATGATTAGTAATACTTCATAATCATCAAATCATATTGACATGATAACCTATTATGCATATAGATATCATTTACATAGTTATGCAACTATTTTGACCAATACTTTGGCACAACACTTTCCCATATCCTGTATGCATACAGTGGCTATCTAGATGCCTTCCATCTCTACCAGAACATACTATAGAGAGTGTGCACAGCTCTCAATATGTCAGCAAAGAGGTTTCATTCTAGACAAGCAACAATGGAATGCTTGTCCAACTTACCAATCATATGCATGTTAGCAGTATACTGTTCAATGCTCTATGAATGTTTACACTCAGCATCATATATTGTAGGAATACAAATATGCATACAACCTATTACAGGCAATATCATTTACTATTTCAAATACTTATCTTTTATGTTTGTGTGGTTGCCTCCCACTTGATCTTCTGTATGTCTTTTGAACTTCTATTCATTCTGTACCACTGTGCTACTCAAGTGTCATCCTCATGATCTCATACACAAACATTCATTAGTATATTCTCAACATTATAGTTCTAAATAATCTTGAAAATGTATAGTCATGATTATAGATAATATTCAAGGTTTCATGGAAGTCTTCTTTTACTCATGCATATTCTTGTTTGATCTAGTTAGTTAAATCATCAACCAAGATAAGAGACATAATATGCATAAACCCTTGATTACTAACTTTATGAATACGCATACCAAGTATACTTATATAAGGGATCCTAACACAAGGTAAGATTCTAACATGACATAGGAAAAACATACCTGGATTAGTATACCTATTTAGTTATGGACAACATACCTAAACAATCTCTTCAATGATTTTATAGATCCTGAGCTAGAACCTGCATGACTCATAGGTTAAGCATAATATAACAAAGTCATACATACCTCGTAAGTAGAACAAAGATTATGGATGAGTCTTTGTCTTCATGATGTCATGGTCATGTAACTTGATTTGTCTTTTGTGATGTACCTGTATCTTGGTAGCAGACAACATCAACCTCACACAACACCATAATGCATTAGTACAATCATATAGCCCTAATCAATGAATGTCTTCGATCATTCACATGCATTCATACTGTTACTAGGGTGATAAGACAATTCTAACATTAATCAAGATTGTACTAATAAATAACATGAAGACAAACACATCAAGAATCAGATTTCAAGACATACCTGAACCTCCTTAAGTCATACCTATCGAGACTTCGTGTAGTCTTCTTATGTAAGGCCTTAGCCTCGACTCCCCCTGAAACTTGATCCGGAGCTTGATTAGGGTTTGCTAGAGAAACCCTAAAGATTCAATCTTTGACTTTCACACTTCTGAATGGATGGAAGGATGTGACTTGCTGAGCTGATCAAAACTAGCATACTTCAATTTTGAAACCTCCAAAATTTGACCCCTCAAAATTGCCTTCGAAACTTCTAGATCTTCTGGACAGGATCCCGAACTAGGGTTCGATGAATCCCACCCTTCTGTCCAATCAAAAGGTTCGATCCAAGGCTCTAAACTCTTATTTTTTCTGAGGAGCTTCCAGCCATGGTTACAGACTTCAAAAATTCCAACTTTTG
The DNA here is from genome assembly GCA_027924585.1 of Larix kaempferi. Taxonomy (NCBI): domain Eukaryota; kingdom Viridiplantae; phylum Streptophyta; class Pinopsida; order Pinales; family Pinaceae; genus Larix; species Larix kaempferi. The sequence goes on along the minus strand of BSBM01000762.1, from coordinate 6,530,223 downwards.
CTAAAACCCTAATTTTCCATCTTTCTGATCAAAATCCTGAACTAGGGTTTGATCAAGCCCGGTCTTCTACCCAACCAAAAAAAATTTGATCTTGGTCTCTAAATTTTGATTTTCCTGAGTAGCATTCAGCCGTGGATTCCGATTCCAAAAATTCTAACTTTCTCTGAAACCCTAAATTCCGGAAGCCATGAATAAAGGTGCTCCAAAAATAATTATGTTTTGACAGAAATATGTACCTGATTGTTTCTCCTATAACTCTAAAATTTTCACTCCACAGGTTCTGAAAACTTTTTCTGCAGTATCCTGACCTGTCATCTTTCCAACGCAACAGGTCTGACCTCAATTGGATTTTCTAAGAGAGAGTTATGCCAAGTGTCGCAACGTGACCTGTTTATGGGATAAAACAGGAGAGCGAACTTGTACGGCGTGCCACGTGTCACTGGTTCAACTTCGTCCTATGAAAAAGTTTTTTGAGATAGTACAGTCTGTTTACTACCTGTCACTTTTTACGAAATTTCATTTGGAGCTTCCTAGCCCAGGTTATGACAAGTGTCGCAACGTGACCTATTTATGGGATAAAACAGGAGAGCGAACTTGTACGGCTTTCCACGTGTCACTGGTTCAACTTCGACCTCTGAAAACGTTTTTTGAGATAGTACAGTCTGTGTACTACCTGTCACTTTTTACAAAATTGCATTTGGAGCTTCCTAGCCCAGGTTATTACCTTTTTTCCTAGGTCACCTGATTTTGACTGAGATCTGGAAGAGGCAGAAACCCTAACTTGTACTGATCATAACTTACAAAGTACAACGAATTTGAGGGTGCCCTTTGGACACAAGATACCTGGAGATGTTATGTACAACCTGTAAAGTTTTCAGATCCTGAACCTTCTCCAAAATGGATTTATGGCGAAAGTTCCACGATGACTGGTTTTTTCTATATAAAACCCTAACCTTCAAATTGTCGTAAGTAAAGCAAGTGTCGTAAGTGCCATACATTGCCTTCCTTCAGGTTAGCTCTGATACCATGTTAATATTTAATATTCTAAGACAGAAAATAGCAGCATTACATTCCATTTCACAATAATAGCATATATAGGATCACTGAAGAAACAACAAGCATAGCATAAACACAAGAGACACAAATTTATCCTGGGAAACCCTCATGGGGTAGAAAACCCAGTAAAGCTTCCTCAATATAGATGACCAGCAATATACAAAGATGCAAACCAAAGACATGATCTCCTTCTCCATCATAGCAGACCTCTCCTCCACAAGTGCACTACTCTCAAGTGAGTGAGTGTGTGTCAAATGAGGAATACACCTCCTCTATTTATACACTACTCCAACTTGTCTTTTACACAAAACATGTAGGCTCGTATTTAACCAATGGGTTAAATACCCCACTACAACTGACTGGGCCGACCCCTCTAGGGTGGTCTAATAACCCTTTGACCCACATAACACATACAGGGCCGACCCCCACTAGGGAAGTCTAATAACCCAAGTTACCACATTCCGACGGAGGAATAAACATCTCCAAATATACAATAAGATCTTCACGGATGAATGAATCATCTCCGGAAAAATAAAGTAGAAAATATAATATTCTTTGAAGTTACAATATCTCAACATGTGTGATGGCCTGCAGAAGCCAAACTAGATGGGAAGGATCCCATGCTTTGGAAATGGGTTTCGGGTGAAACGCCATTGTAAATGTTGATAATGTCTCAGCCGAACTGCATGTTGGTAAAGCATGTGAGTGAGACAGTAAAGTATGCCAGGAAGGCATGTGTGGGTTAAGGAACGTGAAAATATTAGGGTGGCAACCCGAAGGACTGTTGACTCAGAGAAGGGAGCCCCCATTCTTCACCATTAAAGAAAGATACATTTGTAAAACGAATGAGTATTCGGTAACCCTAACTAAGGATATACATGTCTGGTTATTAGATTTAATATGCAGAGCATGTTTTATTATTTCATTATTGTTCCAAACTGCTTGAGTGTGACTAAGGCCTACATGGCTCACATCAGAAAGGGATGCATACCTTTCGGGTGATGGGTTATGCTAGAGTTTCAATATTGACTACACCCTAAGGGAATGGACGCATTCCTGGTGTTTCAATACTTGATAGTGAATGTTATTAAATATGGTTACAATTTTAGAGCAGCAATACTGATGAGTCTGCTTATCCTTCTTGTGCTATCAGCTTACACAGATGCAATTTGGTGTTGCATGTAAAAGGAAAAGTGAAGAAAAGGTGCTCAAGAGGACTGTATGGGCAGTGGTAACCTTTCTACGCTCACACTAAAGGACACTAGAAGAGATGGATAGGCCCGAGGAGCTATGTTGCAGAAAAGGGGTGTCATCCTTGTGTAGTGTGAGTGGGTATTGTGGGTCCATGCTAGCCTACAGTCAAGTGAGTCACCTATGGAGTTCCTGGAGGGAACCACTGGTTACATAAGAGAAGGAGCCACATAATCATATTATGTTGTTCATATTTCCTGATAAACCCAGTCGATGTACTAGCTTGGAAATGATTGTTGTATGCCCGATAAACCCAGTCGGTGTACTAGCTTGGCATTGGTTATTAAGGGTTGTTGAATGTCTGACAAACCGAGTCGGTGTACTGGCTTGGAATTGGTTATTTGGATGTTGTGGAGGTATTGGTGAAGGGTGTTATTTCCTGACAAACCCAGTCGGAGAACTGGCTTGGAAATGATTTTCGTATGCTTGATAAACCCAGTCGGCGTACTGGCTTAGCATACTGATTTTTGAAATGCTTGATAAACCCAGTCGGCGTACTGGCTTAGCATACTGATTTTTGAAATGCTTGATAAACCCAGTTAGCGTACTGGCTTAGCATACTGATTTTTGAAATGCTTGACAAACCTATTCGGCGTACTGGCTTAGCATACTGATTTTTGGGATACCTGATAAACCCAGTCGGTGTACTGGCTTGGCATTGCCTATTTGGATGATGTTGTGGAGCAGCAGGTGTGCTGGCCAAGCATCCACCCCACAGGTGATCCAAGGCTTGTAAATCAGAGAAGGAAACCTGTGGAGTAGCGAGGAAACGCACAATACAGATAAGTATTCATTTTCATTTATTTCTTGTTTGGAATAATGAAGACTTCAAGTATAAGTCTTATGACAACCAAGCTAATACACTATTGTTTCTTGTTGGAAACCTTGGCCATTACAGGAAGCAAGGACCCTGAAATAACTATAAATTCTTGGTAAACCCAGAGAGTAACTGGTAGGAGCTATAAATGCTCGGTAAAGCCAGAGAGTAACTGGTTGGGCGCTATAAAAATTCTTGGTTAATCCAGAGAGTAACTGGTTGGGTGTTATAAAATTCTTGGTAAATTCAGAGAATAGTTGGTGGGAACATTAAACACTTGATGTTGTGGAGCAGCCGGCGTGCTGGCCAAACATTCCCAAATTAATTGATAAAAACCAGTCGACGTACTGGCCTGGCATTGCCTATTCGAATGGTTGTGGAGTAGCCTACGTGCTGTCCCAACATTCGTTATTGTATCCACAGGAAATCCAATGCTTGGAAAGCAAAGAAGGATCCTGTGGAATAAAGTGAAGACATCCGATATAGATAAGTATTTAGTTATCTTGCAACTTCTTGCTTATGAATATACGTGTGTATATGATCTGATTATGATTTCTCAAACTCTTGTCTAGAGATAAACCCTATGAAAATACACTAAACATGTGAATTGATTCAATGTTTGAGTGTAGGTATTGCTGGAAGCAAGGACTATGAAAGCATCTGGAGGATGCATGTGGACATATGACTGTCCTAAAGAGCTCAGTATGAGCAGTAATGAAAGATGGTGCTAGTGGAACTGTGTGGGTCCTAGCAGCCAAAGGTTCTGTAAGCAACAACAAGGAAGGGTTACCTAGTTGAAAAGCATTAGACAGACCTTAGACACTAAAATTTCATAGCCAAGAAATGGCACGCCAAGCATTCACATTGAAGTGAAAGAGGCTAAGGAGCATAGAACCACAAGTGATGGTGTGGCTCCGGATTGAAACAAGACTAAGAGGGGGAAACTCTTACTCTTCTCTTTCCTTTTGACTGATGCATCTCAGAAATAAAAGACTATTGAGTGCATGTCATAAATGAAAACAAATTATATTTAATTGCTTGAAATGAATTGTGAATGCTGAAATGGTTATTTTTCGGTGAAAGGATGAACATGAATGAGTTCATGTGTATATTGGGAAAGCATGAAATGTGTGGAAGTCTCATGAGTAAAGCATGGACGTTCCATGTCAATTGGGAAAATAATTGACTAATTTTAACATTGTGTTATGCTTTTCCTAACAGGAATTGCCATGATGAGTCTCACAGGTGAGAAATTGAAAGCCATTGATTACAGCAATTACTAGTCAAGTGTTGCTGGTGAGAAAAGAGAGAGCCATTTGTGAACCGTGATCATGGAAGCAGACCAGATACTATTTGTTTTGGGCTGGAAATGTTCCTCAGATAGTTGCCGGGACAACAAGAAAGATGGCATCCATGAAATTCTAGACTTGTAGATCAGCTAGAAGGTTAATAAAGGGAAGGGATTGCTCTAGAGCAATTCCCACCTACAGAGATGGAAGATCAAAGCCAGCAGGAGCAGCTTGAGGAAGCCAAAGGACTTGATTCTGAAAGGTCAAAGTAAAGAGATGGAATGCAGGATAGACCTGCCACCATTTGTGAATTTTTGAGGCATGTGTAAAGTGGGTATACATACTGAAGTATTGGAACACTGAGGGCGGTGTTATTCCAAGGGGAGGGGAATGTCACGTCCCCATCTTGACCCTATTGCATTCGAATGTAAATAATGCAAATGATGAAATATTGTTATGAAATCATGGTGAGGAGCTCAAGGCCAAGTCCCCGCCATCGATTTATTGATGCATATGGTTTGCGTGCTATCCAGGCACATTGGAACTTCAACATCATGTAATATGCATTTTAATAAAAATACCCACAACTAGCTATGCAATGCAACAAAGAGATGGGGGCATGATTTCACAAGGAATTTGGAGGGAAAACATTCAAACCCTTGAGCCAATCAATTCAAACCAAGTGTCAATGAGAGAACCCATCAAACCCTCAACCACCCATGTTGACTTTTGTACCCAACCATTGATTTCTCCAAAGAGTTGGTTGAGGTAGTTAATGCCTTGGGAATGGAGAGGTATGGCTGTCCAAATTCGGGTATGGGCAAGCCACCCTTCATGGAAAATCATGTTTGTCTCCTTGGGCAAGAAAAGAGCCACGAAATTGCTCTCTAATCCATTATGCAACCATCAGTCTTGCTCCCTCACGCAACTCTAGCTGCCTGGGCGTTTTCCTCCATGTTTTTTTTGGGTTTCCCTTCATCTTTTACCTGGGAAGGGACGTTTTTGTGTTGATTACCAGTGAGAAAGAGAACAGCATGTTTTTGGGCTTCCTGGAGGTCGTTTAGGCCATTGGAAAGGATCATAACCAGTGGGGAGAAATTGGTTTTACTCCCTGGGGTTGAAATCGAATTACTCTTTCCACAATCTATTTTAGTGAGCCACGATTTGGGAAAAAACCCATGGACCCTATTTTGTAAAATACCCTTGTTGTAAATGGTATCTATGCCCAATGTTTGTGCTTGCGGTGTGAGAAATGAGAATGTTGGGGTATGGGATTTGGGTATCCATTGCTTTGGCTTGAACTTGAGAATAAGCATTGTTAACACCCAAAAAGTGCTCACTACCTCATCTACCCCATTACATGACTCATTTGTCCGTATTTCCTACCATATTTTCCTCCAAAACCTTAAAATCCTATTAAAAAGCCTCCAAAAGGCCACAAAACCATTAAAAAAGCCTCCAAAAGGCCAAAAAAAACCCTTTTTCCCCCCAAAATAATCCAAAATTCCTCCAAAATAGCAAAAACCCTCAAAAAAGGGAATAAAAAATATTAAAAAAAAGAGGAAAAAAGGAGGAAAAAACCCTATACAGCTGACCTAAACCATATGGTTCCCAAAACCATGGGCCAGCACTCCACCACTAAAATCCTATAAATAGGTGATGGAGGCCCCTCATTTCATATCCACAGTCAAATACACCCTTACTCTGCCAAAATCACTCTTGAAACCCTAGCTCACCCTTGAGCTACTTTCACCCTTGAGTGCCCCTTTGGCCCATTTCCACCCTTTGGAGAAAGAGAAGGAGCAAAGCTGGAGTTTGGAGCAACCCTCTTGGACTATTGCAAGAACTTCACCAACCTTCACATTGGAGGTATAATCTTTAATACAAAAAACCATTTATATTTCCATGTTTTGTTATGTTTGTTAATGATCATGCTAGTTTAGAATTCGTATTGTTTTAGCATTTTAATTTACTGTTTATTGAACTGATACTAAGGAGTCCATTCTCCTTAGTAGGTGCTCATTTGCACAAGCTAGGGTGAAAACCCTAGCTACAGTTTTGGCGACTCCCCTTGTGTTCCTTTGAATTTATGGTTATTGTTTTTAAAGTTTTAAATATTTTTAATTTTCTGCAATATTTTTCTGTTCGGCTATCCCTTTCGGCTGCCGTAAACCGCATCTTTTATCCCCTGCAGTTGCGTTCCGACCGCGTCTTTCAGGCCTTTACCTACGATCCAACCGTGGCTCTCAGACTGTTTCCGGAAACCTGCCGGTCGTTTTCAGTCTGTTACCTGTGATCCGATCGCGGCTATTAGCTTGTTCGGGGCGATCCAACTACCGCTGTTAACCCTTTTCATGCGTCCCGATTGCGGCTTTCAGTCATTTTCCTGCAACCCGCCTGCGCCTGTCGACCTTTTTCCTGCGTCCCGACTGCGACTTTCAGCCATTTTCCTGCAACCCGCCTGCGCCTGTCGACCTTTTTCCCGTGTCTCGACTGCGGATTTCGGTCGTTTTCCTGCAACCCGTCTGCTCCTGTCGGCCTTTTTCCCGCATCCCGACTGCGGCTTTCAGCCATTTTCCTGCAACCCGCATGTGGCTTTCAATCTGTTTTCGGCGTCCTGACTGCATCTTTCGGCCAAAATCCCGCAACCTGTCCGCGACTGTTGAGTTGTTTCCCGCGGTCCGACAGCCCAGAATTGCCACAGACCCGCGGTCTTCCCTCTGCACTTTTTTCCTGTTTTGAACCCAGCACTTTGCTGCACTATTTTCTGCACCTGCACAGCCATCTGTCCTACCTGCAGCCATACTTCCCTACAGCCTTTTCTACAGTTTTATTTATGTTCCATTTACAGAATAGTTTTTTAAAATTTCAGCATTTTAATTGAAAAAGAGAAAATTTTGCATTTCAAAGTTTCATTTCTGTATTGTTATTTTTAGTTAGAAAGTTGCCCCCCTTATGGAACTTTTACTTGGGTTCATCATCTCACACGCACACACTGTGTCACCTAATTCAAGTGAGCCTTAAAAAACTGCTTAACACAACCAACATTCTAACCCCACTTGGGAAACACATAAGAATTTTTGTAGTTAGGTAGGATCAGGGGGATAGGCATCCAAATAAAACCCCTCGGTTGCTTACAATTGAGACATAGTTGTTGTCCATTAGGGAACCAAAATCCCCTAGTATTTTTTGGCACGGTCACAACCAGTTTATCAGAGGGCCTCTCCCCTAGGAGGGTTGAAGTCGCCAGACTGGTTCCGAAGGCCTGAGTGGAATACCGCACTCCATTCAGTAACCGAAGGCTACCTTTCGCAGTTCTCGGGGTATCCCTGTATGGGGATACTGCGGCGATAGAACCAAACGGCAGATTCACCTTTTCTGAAAGTGTCATGAACGGGGTATCTTTGTTGCCTTTCTTCTAGGATTGACTCTCGGTGTCCCTCTCAGTAGGGGGATATCTTTAGCCACTTGGCTCTCCTATCCATATTGTCTGACTTGGATTTCATCACCTTGCAGAGGATATGTCTAGTTGAGTCAGAATACTATTTAGCTAGGTGTTTGCATGCTCCCTTACCTCCTTTTGGTCTAGCGAGTCCACTATTTTTATTTTTTAGGAAACCTGCTGCTTGTTGGTATTCTGACCATTTTTTGATACACCACTTATTGTAGCACAGCTGTTACAGTAAGTGTTTTGAGTTGGTTGTTGGCCTGAGTGCCATATTTTTTTAGCTCTCCTTCTGCACACTCGGTTGCATTACAGTTTTTGAACTATTTTTTCACTCAACACAACCCCCAGATATTTGATACCATATGTCACCATTGAGTCCCCGAGACATTCGCGGCGCCTCCGGGGCGAGCCCCCACAGCACGGTTCACTTGACACCACCCATCATAGACATGGATCTTCATCACTTGGTACCACTCATCATAGATCTCGAGCCTTATCCCTTGACTCCACTCGTCAACAGCATAGAACTCCGTCACCTGATCTTGACGCCCCTTATTTTACCTCTGATTCTGAGGCAGAGTCCGAGAACCCCATTTACACTGCACCAACCAGCCCCATGGCTGGCGTGACTTCCACCCCTTTCTTTGTAGGGACCATTGGTGGAGCATCCACCACCACACCAGCTACCACACCCGCTTTGGGTATGCCCTCGATGGGGCCCTCATCTACCATTCCGATCATTGTACCCATTCCAGTAGTTGGCATACTTATCGCCACTCCATCCGTGACTCACACTGCCCTGGGCGGCGCAGGACCGTCCCATACCACTTTCGTTCCTCCACTTGGGGGCAACATCCCGAACCCAGCCCCTCCACTTGGGGGCATTGGCCCCAACATGGTCACATCCACTAGTATGTCACATCCTTCTACTAGTTTTCCATTCATGGCTAGCCTCAACCTTCCTAACCTAGCTAGACTGACTAACGATCCCATTAGACACGACCCTGCGTGGCCTCACATGCCCACCAAGCTCCCATCCGACATCCCTAAGTTTGAGGGCAAGGCAGGTGAGGACCCCCAGAACCATATTATGTCCTTCCATCTATGGTGTTCCTCCAACTCCATAGTGGACGACTCTGTCCACCTTCGTCTGTTACAGCGCACCCTCACTAGCTCTGCAGCTAAGTGGTACATCGAGAAACCCCATGGGACCCATGCCACCTTTAATTCCCTTGCCTCGACCTTCCTACAGTTCTTTCAGTTACCTGTCCGCTATGACACGGGAGTTGAGATCCTACTGTCTTATAGACAGAACACGGCTACCCACATCACTGACCACATTCATGAGTGGCGTCGACGCCACAGCCTCTGCAAAATCAAGTTAGACGACCGTATCTTCTTAGATTGGTTTCTAAAATCCCTCATTCATGTCATTGCCAAGGATGTGGCATCCGAACGACCCCAGTCCGAAGAAGAGGCCATCCTCAAAGCCCAGCAATTTGACCTCATTTACGCCCAGTCGGGTTATCTATATACCATCATACCTGATGCCCCTCGGGGCGATTCCTCCCAACACGATGGGCCGGGGGCATCCCATGCCGCAAACGAAATCATTGGCCGTATTGCCTCGCATCCCCAACCCTTTTCCATAGCACGTCCTAGCCATGGCCCCGACCTTTCGCGGGCTACATCTCAATCCGGAGCAACCAATTCATATGCTCCTATGGCACATCACCATCATTCCCACGGACCCTCCTGTCCACCTCAGTGCTGTGGTCATGCGTCCCCCGCTTACGCCCCCCCAGTTGCACCTCAGCCCTATTACCACCCACAGGCTGCACCAGCTCCTGTGTCTTCTCAAGCCCAACCGGCTTATTACCCGCCACAGGCAGCCCCTGCGGTAAACCCCCAACCTGCTCCGTAGACATATCAGCAACCCCCACAAGGTTCAGCACCTGCGCAGCCTCCCCCTACGTATTATCCACCGCAGCCTGCTCCCGCACCTGCACAACCCCAGAACCCACCTACTGCCCAAGGGCAAGTATACGCCCAACAAAATCCGCAGCAGAACCAAAACAACCAACGCCAACAGGGCCAGCAAAACCGTGGCAAAGGTCATAACCGTGGGAACAACCAACCTCCAGACCAAGGTGGTCAACCTCCCAATCCCCCAAACAATAATAACACGACACCTGCCAACCAGAATCCTGATCGGCCACCCAAGTAGGCCAAAAATCCTAATCTGCGAACAAACCATCCGTGTTCTATTTGCGGGGTCTATGGCCACTATACACATGCTTGCCCACATTTGGAGCGAGCTCAGCAACTCTGGACTGATGATGCCCATCGCTAAGGGCACGCGGCTCCTCAGGCGCCACCCAACCCCCCACCCCCTCAGCAGCAACCTTTGGTGCTGCAAAACCCCTTACCAACCCAAGGCGTAGTGAACACCCAGCCGTTGGCTCCCCCTTAAGGCAACGTGCCCCCACAACAACAGATCACTTATGCCGCTCCTGATCAACCCATGTTCGACTCAGGTACTCACCACTTGTTGATGATGTCATCCGCTGATGTCAACCTCCAAACCCGTCGGAACCAATATGGCTCCACCCCCGAAGCCCCTCCCGCCGACAAAAACACTAACGTTTATCCCACTGATCAGAAGTTACGTATACCTCCGGCTCCACTCAATGGCGCCTCCAAAGTACCTCGCTTCCCACTTCGTCGCATCAATAATAATCCCAATGCTCGCGCTGCGTCAAATTACAACATTGTAGATGACTTAGCCCAGTCTCCCACAGCCATGTTTGCGTTAGAAGTCTTAAAAAACTGTCCTTCACAGCACAAGACTTTACTCTCCGCCATTGGTGCTATTGACCCCAATGATTCACAACTGATGGCATTCGATTTGGACCAGTCCGAACCATGCCTGCCTTCCACTTTAGTATTCCAAGTTTCTGTTTTCATTCGGAATCTTGTCATGCATCCGTGCATTATCGATGAAGGTGCCTCTACATGCATTATGTCCACATTCGTTTGGCAAAAGTTGGGATCCCCTACTCTCCAGCAGTCCACCACTGCGTTGCGAGCTTACGACGGCCGTTCGGCTCAACCCCAAGGTCTCTTAGCTAATGTCCCCGTCCATTTGGCTGGTAAAACCGTGCTCATTGATATAGAGGTCATCAATTCCCAACTGGATTATAACCTCTTACTTGGACGCAGCTACATGTATGCCATGCGAGCGGTTGCCTCATCCGTTTTTCGTACCATGATGTTCCCCCATGACGGACGCGTGGTCAAGGTCGACCAACTCACCTATTACGATCCAAATGCCCCTGCTGCACCCGAGAATGTTCTCCCCATGGTTGAACAACCTGTTGGTGGTGCCACTACCTCGTTTGTTTCCTCCGTGCGACCTGGAGTTTACTCAGATACGCCAATGACCTCCACATTCCATTCTATTCCTCCCCCGTCACTTGCGACCGAAGTATCTGACCTATGTACCCTTTCCCACAATACACAAACACCCAACAATCAACCGCCCTTGTTACCCAAACCGCCATTGGTACCTAGTCACATTGGTGTTACACCCACCCACACAATCCCCTTCCTATTCCCTTCCTCGGGAGTAGTAAGCGCCCCGGTTATGGCTACTCTCAGCCTCCCCGGGTTAACCTTAGGATTACCCGTGTGGTATATTTCGCCTCCCGTTCCCCCGCCGACACCAAATGTCGTCCTTCAACCGGTGCAACCCATTGTCACTACTATTCAACCACCTCCCAATGTCCCTACCCCTTCGTCATCTACGAATCCCCCTCCTCTTATCAAGCCCACTGGGGGCAGAGGCCCACAACCATACACTGTTGTACCCCCTCCTAAAACAGTAAACCCCCCCTGTGTTTTGTGCTCCCCCCAAATGCTCGTTGTGTGATGAGTTAGGCCATCTAACTCATCAATGTCCCCAATTACCCGCATTACAAGAACACATGCAAATGCTTGACGATGACCCCAACATCCCGGTTGTCGAACTCGATCCAACCCCTAAGCTTCGTGATAAATCACTGCGTACCATCCACCCTTGTGCAATATGCGGTATTTACGGCCATTACTCACATCACTGTCCCGATCTCCCAGATTATCGAGCCGCTCTTTACGAGATGAATAATTTGGACCTTGAGACGGCACCCCCCACAATTGAGGAGATCCACCATGGTTCAAATGTAGCATGATAAACCCAGCTGTGGACTGGCTTGGCTGAGATGAAATGAGTAATTGGCAGTGAACGAGCTGGAATGTTCCCTTTCCTTGTGAGAATCATGCCCAGCTCGGGGGTGGCCTTCGGACGGACTCAGTATAAGCTGTCGAAGAGCCTATGGTTGGTTGGAACGTTTCAGCGACATAGCTAGTTGCTTGGGGCAGTTGCAAAATGAAGATAAGTGTTTTTATGTCTATGTATTTACTTCTACAATGTTTAATTAATGATTATTTTGATATGCTGGATGAGCATGAATTGTGTGTGGATGTTGTTTTAATTCCGCTATGCATAATTGATTTGTTTTACATCTGCACACTCATATTTTAATTATATGAATCTAACGAATGGGTTGAGATCATGTGAAAGCCCTGAATTTGGCATCATGTTCCCTACCTTGCATTGGATAAATGGGTGGGTACGTGACAACACAGAGAGCCATGAGCTATAGTGAAGCTCCATTGTAATCCAAACATCGCTAAAATGAAAGATTGACAAAATCATTGAATATTGGTTTTCTCATTCGGTTTTCCAGGGTAAATAATGTGTTTGTGTGTCGTATTTTCCGAGAGTATGTTGTTTACCTTATATGTCATTCAAAATTTTAGCGTTCCATTAACATATTCAAATGACTCAGTAAAAAAGATGCATGAGAGGGATATGAGTTTTAATGGAGTTATTATTCCATTTCTTCTTGGTTTGTTGAGCCATAGAGTCCCAATAGTTATTAATTCTACTCCATTGGATGCCCAATCGATCTTAGAGATCAAGGGACTAAATTTAATAGTTGTTGCAATTGTGTACGAGTTTCTAAGAGTTCTAAATTGAGCTTTATGAGTTCTTGACTACTTGGGGTGAATTTATCCTTTGCTTGTGCATTTATTTCAATGTCTGGGTGAATTCATCATTGTCTAGGGTGAATTTGGTTGCCTAAGGCAGATTCATAATTGCATGAGCAAATTTATCATTTCCTGGACCAAATTTTGATCACCTTATACATTTTTATAATTTGTTGGACATTTTTAAACTATTGCTCATCCTTTTGTTGAGGCTTGGAGGTTTTCTATGTTGCCTAGTTGTTTCCATACATTCTTAGGCATTTAGAAGTGGTTGGGTGTTCTTATACATTGTTGGTCATTTTTTTGTCATTGTTGGAGGTTATTATTACTACATAGGAAGCCCTCTAATTACCCAAGACATTTTTTAACAATTGGCTATGCAATAATGGTGTAGTAAACGATTGGACATCCACACACAACAATTCTCGTTCTAGAGGAACCAATGCTACCATATAAGGACCCATTCTTCTTCTCAATGTTCTTTAATTCCCATCTTGCAGTGTATGGTTGGGTTATCGTTTGGATTCCATTATTCTATAGTCTACATCCTTCAAGGAGGTATTTTTTAGTAGCATACAAGATTTCTTGGGCCTAGGAGAAAGGTATACCACCTCAAGAGCTCAGACGGAATGATGGCCTTGTTTATAAATCAATAGGAGAGTTTCCTTTAACGTTTTGATTCTCCATTGAGGAATTCATGGGCTTGTGATGGTTCAAGACTCATAACAACAATAAGAAAACTCTTTGTCACCCTTTGGTAATCTACTAAGCCTCTCAGACATTGAAGCTTCAAGCACTTTCTTTTTAGTAGAATCAGTTTTTGGAGTGCCCACAATTGCCATTCTTAGGTCGGCATTTTGAATCCTCAACTGGATCCATCATCAGGAAAAATAACCACTTGGTAAGAGCTGTAAACGAGACCTATAAGTATTGATATTGAGGTGTGGATCTATCATTTTCCAGGTCAACAAGAAGAAACAAATTATTGCTGGTTGTAAACAAAAATAAAACTACCAACATCAATAAAGAGAAAAGAAAAAAAATTAACTGGAATGAAAAAAGGAGACAAACCCTAAAATCAAAAGGAGGGATAGAAAACTAAAAATACATAAAAATAATTAAAATAAAACCAATTAAATTGCATGTTCAATTTTAAAAGACAAACAAAAATAAAAACAAAAATAAAGAGAGAAATAAATATTATAAGAAATAACAAACGTACATCTTTTTTTTCTTGAAAAAGAAACAAATTAAAACAAAATGAAGAAATATATAAAAACAAAAGAGACAAACCCTAAAATCAAAAAGGAGCACCAAAGAAACCAAGAAAAACAAAGGCAATTAAAAATAATTTTAAAAAAAAACAGAAAAACAAAAGCAATTAAAATTGATTAAAATTAAACAAATTAATGAATTGGAATACCAAATCAAAACTATAATAGTATTAAACTAAACAAATTAATAAGTTGGAACACCAAATCAAAACTATAAGGAGAAGCAAAATTTAAAAAATTAATAATAAAATAAATAAATATTTCAAAAAATTAAGAAATAAATAAATAAAAAAAGAAGCAAACAAAACAACAACTAAAAAGGAACTAAATAAATAAATAAAGAATTAAATAAAACAAAGAAACAATGTTAAAACAAAAGAAAATAGTTAAGATAAAATGAATAAGACAAACCAATTTTTTTTAAAAGGTAAAAAAAAACAAAACAATATTATAATAAATTAGATATAAATAATAATAAGCACTAACACTCCTTTCCTGTTGAAGAATTGGACATCCTTGTTCGACGTCGAGTGCGAGTGACTTGATATTGTGCCAGTTTGGGTTACGATCCCGGGCCTCCCTTGGGAATTTTGGAACTGCCTTGGGGGTATTCATCGATGTCGACATGTCATTTCTTCACACAAAGAGAATGATGGTAGCTAGGATATCGGTCTCCTTAAATATCCGAACTGGGCTCAGGGAAAGCTTAATTTTATCTGGGGACAGGAAATTCGCATCCAAACCATTGACTATGAAGGGGTACCTTTTCGGTGCCATCAGTGCCACATATATGGACACCTTGCAAAGCATTGCAAGCAGACGTTCTCCTATGGTTTGGATCGGCCCAAGAAAAGGTCAGCGGGACATGGTACTTCCGAGGACAACATTGACACCCAACAACAGGGTCGTAGGGAGGACCACGCAGAATACCTTGCTCTCGACAAGCGGGAGGAACCACATACTGTCGACACCCCAGCTACTGATTTACCGACCGCAAACAACCCAACTTTGCAGACACCGATTACACCAGCTCAGCACATCCTGGAACACACGACTTCAGGTAAGTAGTCTACTCTTCCCTCCCATCTCTCAATTTTAGTTGAAAATTTAAACGCACTCAGTATCGAGTTCCCATACCCCCCTGGCCCCATTTCTCCCTCCAAACTCGGGGATCAAACCTATTTGTACCCCTGGCCTCTCCCCCTCTCCATCTTTTCCCTCCTCGCCCCCCCCCCTCCCCCTGCCCCCCCGCTTTTCTTGGCCCCTCCCTACACCTGCTCCCCTCCACACATCCCCCCTCCCTCCCTCTCTCCCCTCTTTTTTGTCACCCAAACTGCATCGGAGGCCTCTTGCCCGATTCGTTTTCGACTTAGGTCGAGAGATGTCCCCATCATTTCCTCATCACCGAGTTTGCACCTAGGACTAGGGAAAAACGCAATTCCTTTGGGTAGAGGGAAAGGCAGAGGGCGACCCTCTCATCTCTCTATAGCACAAAATCGTGCTCTCTTGGAACTTGCGGATGGTAAACAGAATTCTATTTTTGGGGCTCTTAGAATAGCGGAAGCCTTGGGTGGGGTTAACCAATGAAACTTCTCTCCCTTAACTGTAGAGGGTTGGAAAGTGAGCCCAAAAAAATTGCACTAAAAAGGTTGATCACGATGCATCATCCTGACGTTCTTTTGCTTCAAGAAACGTTGGGTCTAGAAGACGGAATCACTACTCTTATTTCATCTCTTTTTAGCAACATGGATTTTCGGGAATTGGATGCTCGTGGCTCCTTTGGGGGTGTTTCCATTGGATGGAACACCCAGACGGTCAAACTTAAGAATTCTTGGGGATCGCGCTCGATTTTGGGCGTGGATATTCATCATGTTGTGATAAACTCCAGCTTCAACATCTTAAACATATATGGACCTTATGAGGATCAATTCACCTTCTGGGACAATCTAAAAAATACTTCTTTTGTTCATCTGGAAAATCTTATTATTGGTGGGGACCTTAATTTTACTCTCGGTAACCATGAAATATGGGGCCCTAGTGCCAGAGCTGATATTCTGGCAGACTGTTTTGAGCACCTTTTGCAAGACTGCAAACTAGTGGATCTTATTCCAGATAAGACAAAACCTACTTGGACCAACCGAAGAGTTGGGGAGAGAAGGATTGCTAAAAGATTGGACCGTTTTCTCCTGACTGAACATCTTCTCGAGTAGAACCTAAACATCAGACAGTGGGTGGACATGGGAAGAATATCGAATACTCTTCAATCCTATTGGAACTTAAGGGAGAGGCCTCAAAACCTCCTGGACCTTTCAAACTCTGTGCAGCTTGGTTAAAGGAAGAGGAGGTTACATCGATCATCTAGAATAACTGGGTACCATACTATGTGGCGGAAGGATACTATGTTGCAACACACTTTGTCAAAAACCTATCGAACATAAAAAAGTGTCTAAAGGACTGGGCTTTTAAAAAGAAAGAAAGGGATGAATTGGAGTTAACACAGGTTGAAGTGGAGCTTCGGTTGGATCAGGATTCAGATGGCATTGGATTCCTATCTCATGAATCCTCTAAACAACTGGGCCTACTTGAATCCCACAGGCGTAAACTACTATAGAATCAAGAGGAGATTTGGAGACTAAAGAGCAGATCTATTTGGCTCGAATGTGGGGATGAGAACACAAAATTCTTCAAAAAATTTCAAAAGGAAGAAAGCTCAAAAACACCATATGGGAACTACAAAATGAAAATCATGAGAACATTTCCTCTTTCAATGGCTTGGCGGCACTGGGTACTTCTGATTTCTCCTCCCTTTATAAAGATGACGACTTAGCAAATCTTGTTGAAATCATTCAGATGTCCCAATATTTTCCTAGATTCATAACCCCAAAGGACAATCAAGACCTCTTGGAGGAGATCTCCGAAGATGAGCTAAAAGAAACTCTTCATAGTTTCCAAAAGGATAAAAGTCTCGGACCGGATGGTTGGACCATTGAATTCTTCCTAGCACACTTTGAGGTCATCGGTGCATATCTTCTCCAACTGGTGGAGGAATCTCGTTCGAGGGGACATATTCACCCTCCCATGAACTCTACTTTCATTGCTTTAATTCCAAAGACGGGTCTTCCAACCTCTTTCAACGACTTCAGACCTATCTCCCTCTGCAATATCACTTACAAGGTGGTGGTAAAGATCATTGCCAAAAGGCTCAAGAAAATACTCTCAAAGGTCATCTCGCTGGAACAATTTGGCTTTTTGGAAGGATGACATATCCATGAAGCCGTTGGAGTTGCTCAGGAGTGTTTTCAATCGATTAAACTCAAGAAATTGAAAGGGGCGGTCATAAAACTTGATATCTCAAAGGCCTTTGATAAGGTTAGCTGGCCTTACTTGAGAATGCGGATGACACACCTAGGATTTGACTACTCTTTCATTAAATGGGTCATGAGTTGCATATCCACAGCATCAAGTTAGTAGTTCTTATAAATGGGTCAGCTTCTAATTTTTTTCATGCGGGAAGGGGGCTACGCCAGGGATGTCCACTCTCCCCCCTACTCTTCTTATTGGTGGTTGAAGACCTTAGTAGAGCCATCATTCATGCAAAGCGTCAGGGAAAACTCAAAGGTATTGGTATATCGACATCAATTTTTTTAACACACCTACTTTTTTTCGATGACATCCTTCTCTTATGCAACAGTTCCATGAGGGATGTGGATACCCTAGCTAACCTTCTGGACCTCTTTGGAAGGGAAACGGGAATGGAGAGCAATATTCAAAAATCCTCGCTTTCTATGTCAAATATGGAAGATTGGGAATCATGATATTATACTAATCTCTTTCCTTATGAGTCATCTGATCTGGATGATGGACTCAAATATCTGGGGTTCATATTAAAGCCAAATAACTTCAGAAAATCTGATTAGGGATGGTTTATTGCAAAACTGGAGAAACACTTATCATCTTGGAGTCATCGGTGGCTCGGAGACTGGTTCTAATCAAATCAGTGCTAGAAGTAATCCCAGTTTATTGGATGTCTCTAGCCTGGATTCCAAAGGGAATTTTAGAAAAGTATCGAAAAATATGCTTCAAATTTCTGTGGTCCGGAAAATCTGAAAAACATGTTTCTCCCTGGGTCAAATGGTAGACACTTGCAAAGCCAAAGTCACAAGGGGGATGGGGTCTCAAAAACATTCATCTTTTCGCAAAATCCTTGGTTGTTAAGGCTGGTTGGAAACTCTTGACAGCTGAAAATCTGTTGACGAAAGTGGTGACCCATAAATACATAGCGCTGGCCTCCATCTCAAATTAGGTCAGAATCCCGGCTCGTAATACTGCGGGCATCTCTATCATCTGGAAATCCATCCTTTCCTCTTTTCACATTATTGAATCAAGTATGGCTTGGAAGGTGGGGGATGGTTATCAAGTCCACATTGGATTAGACCCTTGGTTGGGCTGTCAAAACAAACACACCCTTCCTCAACACCTTCTAACCTCTATTCATGCTCGTGGGATTCACCACCTTTCTCAAATTGTCGATCTGGAGACCACCAATTTCATGCAATAGGGATGGAAAGGCCCTGCACTACTTGGAATACGAACAGCCTTTTGGGACATCTAGAATGAATACCTCCTTTCCCTTCAATCCACACATGTCATAATTTCTACTACTCGGGACACCTTCATTTGGTCCCCATATCCGCTCGAACTTTACACCCCAAAGATGGGTTATAAAATATTGGGCGGAGAACTGGATGGAGGAGCAACACTTTGGTGTTGGAATTCAATCTGGAAATCAAAATGCCCTCTAAAAACTAAGCTCTTCATGTGGTTCTCTTTGGAAAATAAGGTCCCGATCTGGGAGAAAATGAAAAGTTGGCTCATTGAAGGACCGAGGTGGTGCTCACTGTGGAAACAGGCCTCTGAAACTCTTCAGCACATTTTTATCGCTTTCCCTTTCACTCTACATATATGGACTCTATTGCGCTCCAACCTAAATCTTGGTACACTTTGGATGGGAAACACTTTGGAGGAGGCCTGGAAAAATTGGTTCAACTCCCCTGCTACTGAACATCATCAGGAACTACCTCTCTTGGTAATCTGGGGCACTTGGCTAGCACGCAACAAGGCACTTTTCCAAGAAAAACAATCTATCCCCGACCTGGTGGCCTCACAAAGTGTGGATATTTTTTCCTACTTTCCCCAAACAAAGCGCTCTCCTTTTATCCGCACTATCATCGCCGAATCCATTGACCCCACTCTTCCTTGGGCGTATTTCAATGGGGTAGCAAATGACCATCTTTTTGGTGGGGGGTGTTCTTCACCTTTCGCACACTTCCTTTTTTCATATTCAGATGGGAATTGGACTTGGAACAAACAACTATGCCGAACTCTTTGCTCTCAAGCTTCTTATATGTTTTTCTCTTGAAAAGAATTGCACTCATATTCAGATCTTTGGTGACTCTATGAATGTGATCAACTGGGTGAACAACATTCAACAGTGCCACAATCTTTATTTAAGTAACATATTGGGAGATGTATTACGACTCCTGGGGGATTTTGAAACTTTCTCTTGTCTCCATGTTTACAGGGAGCGAAACACAACAGCGGATCAACTTTCAAAACTGGGACTGAACTTACCTTTCGGACAGTGGACAATTTTGGCTACTGAACATGGACAAGCATTTAAATATTTTCACATACCCTTTATAGAGGGATTGGAAATCATACATATATGATGCTCTCTGGAAACATTTAACATATTTTTTTATCGGGATCATTATTTTTGCCACTTTTAGGGGCCCTCTGTGGACCTTGGTTTACTCTTACATGTATATACCGGTTGATTGCTCAATAAGAGCAGCGTATTTTCTAAAGCTATGCTGGATACTCTACCTGAAAGGCATTTTAAATGCTTTCTGCAGTATGTAATTTGGTTATTCTCTTAATTAAATTACACTTTTTTCCTTGGAAAAAAATAATAAGCATAGACAAAAATTATTACAAATGGAAGAAAAAAAATAGAAATAGAAAATTTAATAGTTAAAAACAAAAACAAACAAATATTAAAATAAATTTAACAAAAATAAAGGATAAAAAATCAAAGAAAGCTAAAATAAACAAAGAAAACAACTACTATGCCATACAAACAAATAAATAAGACAAAGAGAAAACAAACAAACGGATATAACATAATAAAATCTATCCTTAAGAAGGGTCACGTTGCTTTAACTTGAAGGGTACATTTGAGTTGTAATCTTGTCGATAGTGAGGGGATGAGCGGGAGCGAAGCGGAGCCCTTGACGCTAGGGTTTGGATGGGATACTAGGGTTTCGAGGTTTTTGGCGACTTGTTTTCAAGGGATCTTGGTTGCGGCCGATGCCATGAACCATTAAACTTACAGGTGACGGTCCTCGTTTCTTTAGTGGTGGATTATTTTGGGGCTTTGTGGTTTCGTGTTGTGCTTTGGACGGATACGAATTTAGGGGGACAAATCCCACGCCGGTCCCGTGAACAATCATTTTCCCTCCATGTCGGTCATGGGCTGTGGGTGCGAATCTTTGTCAGGGCTCCCACCTTCCCGGGTCCAAATTTGTGGTTTTCTGACCAAATCTGAAGGTGGTTTCCGGGTCGAGTCTCTTGCGTTTTCCTCATGGGTGAACCCATGCCGGCTCCCCCCATTCCAGGCGCTCATTCCCCAACGGCAACGGATTTTTGGATGGAAGAAACGGGGGTTATGAAACCGGATTCATTTTACCGAGAACTCCTCAAAGCACTAGTACAAAATGAGAGATAAGTGACCAAGCGACCAAAACTTTGTTCACCACAACTTTTTCAAGGGATAAATGACCAAAATTGAGAAATTTTAAGTGATATGACTAAAAATGACCAAGATAAATGACCAATTTGGTCATGGGATAAGAACTGAACTAAAAATGACCAAGATAAATGACCAATTTGGTCATGGGATAAGAACTGAACTAAAAATGACCAAGATAAATGACCAATTTGGTCATGGGATAAGAACTGAACTAAAAATGACCAAGATAAATGGCCAATTTGGTCAGGAGATAAGAACTAAACTAAAAATGACCACATAACAATTGGTCATTTATGTGGTCATTTTTAGTTGTGTCATTCCGGCAATGGAAAATTATAATTTTGATAATGAATTTGTACAATTTACTAAATTTTAACACTGCAGATGGATTCGGAGACCCCCCTTTCTAGGGGGGTCTCCGAATCCATCTGCAGTGTTAAAATTTAGTAAATTGTAACATTAATAGTACACAACTTGGATTATTTTTCAATATATGTCTTCTAAGGAATCATTTCTTTGAGGCCATCCCGATACCTATTGTGTTAGATGATAGGAGAATCATTGAGATACTCATTTAGGGGTTTCTCTACTAATTAGTGCCTTGGGTGTGGTGAGTTGATATCTAGACAATACATCATGTCTTGCATATAGTTTATCAAGTGATAGATGAGTTCTTCTAGTACATGTGGTTGAGTCGAGTCTTAGATATTTGTCATCTTTTCCTTTTGGAATTGTCATGTCTTGAAGTTAGTGTCACTTTGTTCAGCTTGTTGTACTAGTTGTGTTCATATTTTGTTTCAACAAAACCATCGTCGTTTGACCATCTCGACAGTCTGTTAAATTTTCGACAAGTTCATGTATTTTGTGTCATGTTAGCTAAAAATTGTCAATTTCACAACCTCCATTAATTCTCCATATGCATTCGTTGACCATGGTTCTCTTTGCACCTTAGTTCAAAAATATTTAAAGTCCCCGTGGGTCCCTCGTTACAAGAAATAGCCAATATCCTCCATTTTGAATAAAAAATAATTCCTCCCTTTTTGTAAAAATCCATTTGTTCCCATCTCCTTGAATAATAATAATAATAATAGTCTCATAATCTCAGCTAACCCCTTCTCGTTTCACATATAAAATAAATAAATTATTAGACCTTTTTTCCCTGTATTTTTTCACCCATATATAATATTAATAGGTTGTATAGTTATTATATATATATTTATATAATTAATATATGAAGTTACTAGTATTAACAAATTAAGAAAAATAAGAATATAAACAAAACAAGAGCCACGAGGTGGCAATGTCCCCGCACTTGCTAATAGCAATAACAACTATTGCTATAAGCTATAGAAATATGATACTCTTGCCACAAAATTGTAATAGGGGGGGGGGATTCTTTTGCCACAAAACTACCTAGCCATCAAACTTCAAGTTCCCTACAATGAAAAAGATGATGAAACTTGAAATTTTATCATACTTTGATATATTATGTAAATTTTACTTCTTTTAAATCAATTTGTTAAACCATAATTTTGTTAAAACATACAATTTACACTTAACCTATCCCAAACACACTTTATTTCTGGAGATTTATACCATTTTTATATTGGATATTGAAATCAAATTAATTATATATTGGATTGAATTGAAATCAAATTAATTTTATATTGTATTAGTGTTTTAAATTTTTTATATGGTTAATGTGATATTTATAATAATAATTTAATTTTTAAACTATGAGCTTATTAACCATTGAATGATCATAACTAAAGTGTGAATTAGTGTATGAAATTTTTGTGATTCCAAGAATCATCATCAAATCCTACACAAATTTATAAAAATAAACTTAATAGTTAAAATATTTATTAACATTGAATTCTACACCTATAATGTAGTTTAGGTTGTGTACCCCCTTCAATGATTAAAAGCATATAAATTTGAAAGATGTCACTTGGATTACTACATTTTTTGTGATTGTTCCTTAAACTTTGTGAGGTTCCTCTCAGTGAGGAGATGTGGTTTGAGGGGTATTGTCATGTCAATCACCATAAAGTTGTGGTTGAAACGGAATGCTTAAATCCAAAAATATTAAAAGTGGCATTGCTAAGTTAGCCTGGCCTGATGTTGTTCTATAACCTCTAAGGATGAACATAACCCATCATTGAAACATGCATGCCCACTAAGACTAATTAACTATTGACTAATCAGATAGCAGCAAATGTTATCATTACCACTAGCAGGTATGTATAGTTGTCAATAATTAATTAGAATATTGGAAACACAAAAAGAAAAAGACAACCACTCATGAAACATGATGCAAGAGCTCTTAATTTAAAGAGTTGCATATCCACAACATGAAACCTTGAACATTCAAGAAAATATATTTTCCAAAGTGTTGTGGTTCTAGTATTCTAATGTGAAGTAGTAACAATTTTGCAATAATTAGAAATTGTGAAATCAAGATAGGGTTTGGATTCAAAGTTGGAGGCCAATAAAATCATACACAATAATTGATAGTGAGTAAGGATCAAATTTGAAAAGCGAGGTCTCATTTCACCTTAAGGCCTATGAGATATTGAATCTTTCAAAGACATATAAAATTATGAGATATTGAGTCTTTCAAAGTTTGACATATAAAATAAAAATATCAAAATTTTATTATTTTGTTAAAAGCAATATAATAGTGACAATATTTATAATGTTCATCTCTATAGATTTTAATAAACAATGTATGTTAGATTCTTTGTAAAAAAAAAATATGATATCTATTCTAGCAATAATCAAAGATTCTTTGTAAAAAAAAATTATGATATCTATTCTAGCAATAATCAAAGTATATTTTGCTCTTCCAAATAATGTACATCAAAATAGAATTTTTGTTTTTATTTTAAATTCTTTTTAAACTCTACCAAAATCACTTGAAATTGGAAAAATATCAAAAACAAAATACAATATGGTATATAAAATTTATACACGTGGTAATGGAATCCATCCTCGTTAATTAGGAAGCTCTTGTCTTTTTATGAGGTGTTAAAAAGCAAGTAGACCCATCTGGCAATGTAGGCCAAATCACAACTCATGGCAGACACGCAGCACATGGGTGTAGTAAGTAAGCAGTGATTCGGCAAATGCGAACAATGCACTAGGGCTCAGGTCGGGCACAAAAAACATGGAAAATGACAAGGAAGATGCACAAAGGCCATCTATGCATCTCACAACAAAGACTCCAACCTTGAGAAGAAACCAATGCGACCTCTCCAATGCACACATGATAGATGTGTAGCTAATAGACGACGTCATGGCATGCGTTTGGGCGGATGAAATCCATGAGCCGGCGAGAGGGAAAAAACAGAACTGGCAACCCGACACCACCACGTCCACGGAGAATTGATATTCTCATTGTAGGATTTTTACAAAATACCTAGAAAGAAGGTGTTGACATTCTAGAGAAATATGAACATAATCTGGACTGGAATACTGCACACTCAAGGGACGCTGAATAGTCTTTTTAAAGTTCCTCGATTCTTCAGGGTCCTCAAATGGATATGCTCCTACTAACATAACAGAAAAATCTAGAGCCTTAGCTAAATATGAAGTAAATCATAACGAACAACAAGACAGTTGTGTGTTTTCCTTTGATGAGGTGCTTCCTCTTCCGCATGGCGGCCAGGCTGTAATATTGCTCCTGCACCACAGATATAGAGGTGGCCAGGTACCCAACCATGTTTATATACATAAGGACACAGAAGAACACGGCGAGTATCGGAATTTTTTCCAGAAGAAACTCTCTTCAATTCACATATTTATCGAATCCCACGGTGTAGATGAGCAGTAAGAAAGCCATTATGTAGGCCGTGCCGCCGTAGTATGATCCAAGATGACTGCAAAAAACCAGAGGAGAGTCAGTGCCAGATGATTCCAAACCCTGTGAACGATGGCCATAGCCTTCGCAAGGGAAGCTTCGTTATTCATGTAGATGGATGTCGTCGTGTACATCACCGCCACATTTGACAACATCCAAAATTCAAAAACTCCGGTCGTCCTCCGCAGCCGTTGAAATCCCATCGATTTGAAGATTATTGTATACAACGACTGATTTCCAGCAAGGGAGTCGACCGGCTCAACCACTCATCGACCATGTAAAAAATGTCCTGATTTGAATTATATAGCACTAGAGGACTGAGCATTAGGCATAGCACCAGAGTTGTAAATGAGAGAGGGAGAAGCAGGGTGAGACCGAGAGTGCGTACTAATTTACTGTGAGAGAAGGATATTGAGTGCGTCTCCCTCGACACCGAGTAACTGGAGCTCCTTTGCCTCTCTCTCCATGGCTTTTTCTTCCAATGCGGATATCGATTGGAAACCCTCAACCCCTCTTATATATTGTTTCCTTACCTCCTGCTGCTGCCCAGCAAGTTCGAGGGAGGGCTTGGTCAAACTCGGGAGTCGGCTTGGTCAAGCACTCCATCTTTAATTGTTTGTGGAAATTTCACTTTCCATTGATTAATTGAACGGTATTTGATTGATTGATCAAAACAATGGTACACTCCCAGTCTCTCTGCACACCTCGATGACGTTCGCCCGCCGCCGAGGCCCGGGCACCAAATATCGAAGCTGAAGTCAGCAAGCGACGGCCAATGAGAATTAAGATAAATGTATTTTAAAAAATATATTTAATATTAAAAATCATAACTTTAACATAAACTTAAGAAAACGGTGAAATTTATGGCATGTACTGGCTTATTAATAACACTAGCTGAAAAATATATAGTTCCCTGCGGGGACATAACAAATGTAACAATAGAAGGAAACTAAAAAAAAGTGAAAAGTGAATGAGCAGTAAATTAAAAAAATTTAAAAATAGATTGAGAGGGAAAATAAAAGAAAATAGGGCCTTCTGATCTGCACGGATTGCTAAGAAAAAGCAAAGTGCTGCATGCATATATGTGCAATACTTTTCCATTCAGATGGCTTTGGCACTCAATACTTCTGGCGGTGTGATTTTACTTTTCTCTGGTGCGATGCGATCTCCTGAGGTAAATTGTCTCTATTTTTTTCTAAGTTTTATTTTGTATTTTCGCTATTCAGATTCATCAGATTCATTATGTGATTATTTTTTAATTGAATCTATTGGTATTAAATCGGAATTTCGATTTTCTGCAATTGCGGTTGGAATCGATCTTGTTGGCTATGTATGAAGAGTTAAAACTCTGTTTTCCTTTTTTTTCTCTCTTTGTTCTTCGATTCTGGTATCGAATGTAATATGATAAATAGATCTAGGCGAATCATATCATTTTTATATATATCCAGGGAAAGATTTCAAATCATGATTGTAGAAACTCTAGTGAAATAACGAATCCTGTAAGTAACATCGAAACCTCTTGCGATTTGAATTCTGAATTTAAGATTCTGTGAATTCAAGTTTAAAATTCCCGAGCCATAGCTTCGAAACCCTCTGACCTTCCTGATAAGTGTGACGCGACTCCTATAAGAAAGGGAAAATGATTGTGTAAAAAAAGGGTTTTTCGTTACAGCTAGATTGAATGACGGTGGGTTGGGTGATTTGGGGAAAATGATTGTGTAAAAAAAAGGGTTTTTCGTTACAGCCGGATTGAATGACGGTAGGTTGGGTGATTTGTTGTTTTGAAAATAGCGTGTACTTAGGATTTAACTCCGATAAAATTAAAAAAACACCTGTCCCCAAACTTCAAAACGATCCTACTCCTTCTAGGTTGTATCTAGTTTATTTTCGGTTCATGTTTATGTATCCTTACATCTCAAAATCGTGGTCTTACCTGGGTTTTGTTTCTAACTGTGTATTAAATTTATTTTTCAAGAAAACACAAAATTCAAACTCCATATCTTAGCCTTGAGCTTGGAGAAGATGGATCTATCGATGCAGCAATCTCAGTTAATTTCCTGTTTAGTTCGTTGTCGGGAAAGATTAAAGTTATGATATGTTTACCTCGGAGTTGTTTTTAGTCAATACTTATAGTTAAAAAAAAGATTGGTTTCGATTAGCACAGGAAGGTCATGCAAGCAGAATAGGACATCAACGCATAGACTTGAGAATGATTAAATCCTTTTGTTTTCTCCCTTCTCTCTATATGAAGCTTTTTATTTACTTCATATTGTAGAGTTTTAATTAAGGGACTGGGCGAGTATGATTTTGAATACCCATCTCTGGTGCCTAGTGTTACCACACACAGTTAAGGCGGCCTCCTCCTTGTTGTAACACCTAGTTACTTGGCAGCTCTAATGAGCAACTCAACTCCCGGTAGATCTTCAATTCCGGTGATATTGCCTAGGGATAGATGACCTGACCAATTGGCGGTTCATCTTCCCTCTTTCTAGCTCTGTCTGAGCGTTAGTGTTGTAATGATATTCTTTTAGTAGTCTTTTATAATAGAAATCCGATGTGTAAAGATGTCCCTTTTAATTAATTTAGTGCATATGATCCTTTAAATTAATGTAGTTCTTTATGAGATAGATTTCAGCTATTCAGATCCTTTAAATTGAATCTGCAACCCCAAAACACTGTTGTTTCACAGCAGCAACAGGCAGTTGGTAATGGGAGCAACAATCCGGCCAAGTTTAATAATGTTTTCATTAAGAACTTATCAGAATCTGTAAATGATGAGGATTTGAGGAAGTATTTTGGTGAGTATGGAACAATTACCAGTGTGGTAGTGATGAGGGATGTAGAGGGAAAGTCAAAGTGTTTTGGATTTGTTAATTTATAAGCCAAATAAGAAAGGGGAGTTGTCATGTGTCTCACTTGAAACAAAACAACTTGATTTTCCTATGAAACCAAATTTTACCAAGCCAAATCCACTCAAATTGTAGATGTATTGTAAGTGGCAAATATAAATAAAACCTGGTTCAACCTTGATGTCTACTTAAAAGCATATATCCCGGTTGTGCCAAACAAATTGCATACTTTAATATTGTACATATCCAATTTATAAGACCAAATAATGTCATCAATGCTACTGCACAAAATCCCAAACTCCCAAAGTTCTGAACCACGAAAATGAGTCCATTGTGCAGTTATGGACATCTACGAAAATTAACCACACAGCACAAGGTGTTCTAATCATTTATATCACATTCCTCGAACTGGCCCATATTGACAAATTAGTCTGCATGACAAAGACAGTCCTTGAAACTCTCTCAGGCATCATGTCGAGATTCTTTAGGGCCAATAAATCAGGTCTTTGCAACCCTTTATTTACTGCCTTTTGTCCATATCAAAGGAAAGGACCTCGATGCATTTCAATGTAGATTCATAATTCCTAGAACTTGGCATAATCCGACCAGAACCAGATCGCTTGGGATCTGCAGAACTTACTAGAGAGCTCCTCTGACCTCCTGTAGTATGCAATGTAATGGGACTCGAGTCAATTGCACGTGGACGTGATGATGAATCGGCATCCGACACAATTGCTTGCCTGCTACTTGAAAGCACCCCTCGTCTTGATATACTGCCAGTTTGTCCAAGCAAACCAGATATATGGACACGATCTGGCCTTTTTAGATGACCAATATTTACCACATCTTTTCCAGTTCCAGATTCATTTTGTGTTGGACTTTTATGCTTAGATAGACTACCAGCATTCACAGTAACTCCAGTGCTTCTTCTTCGAGAACCATCAACCCCATAATTGGTCCATGAATTGTCCCTTCCATCTTGACCACCTGACATCTTATCAGCACCTGCAGCTGCCCCAGAGCTAGTCCCTACACCAGCACCAGGAGGACCAATAGGTCGAGGTGTAGTGGCCATCTGTGTCTGCTAATACTTCAAAATGGTCCAGTAAAACACATAATCAAACTGAAAACCTTCACGGATAAAAAGATGACGGAATATTCTCTTCAAGTATGCCTAATGAGGTCTGTCATCAAAGCGTAATGATCGGAAATAATGAAAATATGACGCAAACTCTGAAGGGTATGACTTACACAGGACCTCAATGGGGGTGGCAACCTTTTTCTCGCTGATCTTTTCATACTTTTGTTTTTTGGTACCAGCTTTTAGACCCTATCATGGAAGACTGCCCCTCAAAAAATACATCAGAACATATCCAAGGGATTTTAAATCATCTCTACGACTTTGCTCAATGACAAGGTGAGTGTTCATGCTGGCATATTGGGCAGTTCTAGTTAAATTTTTGTTCTCTCTGTAGGGAATGTGTTGGTGGCTGATAGGATCTCTATATTTTTTGCAAGCCCAAAATCAATTACGTAGACCTGGTTTAATCTTCTACCAAGACCCATGAGAAAATTATCAGGCTTGATGTCTCTATGAAGAAAGCATCTTGAATGCACAAATTCAACCCTGTTTATCATTTGATCCACAAGCATGAGAACAGTCTTAAGAGAAAGCTTCCAACTACAAAAATTGAAGAGATCCTCAAGGCTCGGCCCCAGCAAATCCATAACAAGGACATTATAGTCACCTTCGACACCAAACCATCTTACATTTGGAATACCAGTTCCTCCTTGAAGGAGCCTGTACAACTTAGCCTCGTACACAAGTTGTGGATGCTTTGTCTTCACATTTTCCAACTTGATGGCCACTTCCTCATTGGACTGGATGTTAGTACCTAAGTAGATCTTTCCAAAAGAGTCAATGCCAATCTTGCGGCTGAGTCTGTATTTGTTACCCACGCGAGGCTCCATCCCATCCAATTAACAAATAAGAATGAATTTATAAGACAATAAGAATGAATTTATAAGCCAATAAGAATGAATGTAAAATCCATATGGATTAGACTTACCTGATACCACTTAGTACAACATGCAAGGGTTTTTCCTGATGACCCCTAATGCACCAAGTCATTTACAGCAATGATGAACAGGTGTTGTATTTTTTTTCTTTGTCCTAGCGTGTATATGAAATCATGTGTCTGAGCACACTGCAAATGTGACTGCAATTCATTTTTTTGTTTCTTCATTGAATCTTTGTTCTTTCTACAGGTTATGCTTTATATACCTGGAAGATGAGCATGATGCAGAGGATGCAATCCAAGGGATTGACAATATGGCAGCATGGAAATTGAGGTTTCGCCAATCTGAATATCACAGGAGGTCTGATACAGGTTTGAAGCCATCAAAGACTCTATTTGTGATAAACTTCGATCCATACAATACCAGAGTCAGGGATCTTGAAAGGCATTTTGATCCTTATGGTAAGCTGCTAGATGTAAAGATTAGAATGAATTTTGCATTTGTCTAGTATGAATCACAAGAAGAAGCAATGAAAGATCTGGACTCCACCCATATGAGGTTAGTTGAAATTGTCTTTACTTAAAATTTAACGATGCTTTTTAGTTTTCTTATAATATTAAACCTCCCTGAGTGTTTTCTTAAATGTATAAGTCATTCTTCTTTGGTATCTCCATATGTTTAGCCTGTTATACATCCATCTTTGTATATAATTGTACCATGTCGCCACTTACAGAGAGAACAAGACACAAGACACCTACAGAGTCTAAAACATGCAGAATTCGGCATGGGTAGAAAACTTGAAGTGATATAACTTTTGATTGTGAATTCAATTTGGTATGAGAGTGGTATATATATTGTATATGCTGCAAATTTGACTTACAAATTTATTGTTATGTTTGATTTTATGGTGGAATTTGATAAAGGGTATTCAAATCGTTTGCAAAATATATATTCCTAAAATGGATAAATCTATTATTTTCTTGAATTGATTCAGAGATTCCTATAGAGCTATTGATGAGCATTTGGCTAAGCATAGAGAAAGATGAGCCATCAACCGCATCGATATTGAGTGTTTTTATTGCTCATTTCTATCAGTAAAAGATCTCCAAAACTAAACATCAAAAAATGAGATTTTTCTATCTTACAATAAAATTGAGCCATCTGTCAAAGGTAGTGTATATAATGAAAATTTTGTATCTTGCGCTAAAGTTGAGCCATCCAGCACTGTATGATAAATGAATTGGTTTTGTCAATGAATGGGACCATATTACTTAACTTCAGTTATGTACGTGGGAATGGTGGGTAGTGCACACCTGTTTCGAGAATGTTCAAAGCATGATTTGAGCAAACGTATTCATTCTGTAATTCTTTACATATCAAATCAAATTTTATTTCAGTTTGAACCTTTCTCAACAAGAAGTAGATACCATAAGTCCAAGAAAAAAAAGACTTTTACTTTGTAGAATCTATTTGGAGTAAAAGAGGTCGTTGTCTGTAGCTGTCAAGGAGGTATCCACCTTCAAAGTTCAGGTAAGTCATCAATCCTACTATTTGCTGATATATAATAGTAGTTGTCAATGAGGTATCCTCCTTCAAAGTTCTAATTCTTGAACAATGAAAAACATTTTGAAATGAAATTTGGAATATTTGAGTCTTTGACAGACCTGTACGATGTAATATAAAAATCATTGACTCCTCCAGGAATCAGATTTTAGAAAACTCCGATATTCTAATTCATGAACAATGAAAAACATTTTGAAATGAAATCTGGAATATTTAAGTCTTTGACAGACATGTACGATGTAATATAAATATCATTGATTGTTGACCAGCCTGGAGGCTATAATATTTGAAAAACCTATAGGTTGGAATATTTGACAAACAAATTTTAACACCTTAATGGGATGCTTGTAGGTTGTAACCTTAATAGAAAATAAAACAAACATGTAGGCTGTAACACAGGAACACTTTTGACTCAAAATTTCTAAAAGAAACCCGTAGGTTGTAACACCTTTCATTCAGCCTTATTTCAATTTTCTGCTCATTTTATTTTATGTATTGGAGAGCAAGATGAAATTTCTACTGATGCTTTCTAGACAAGGGCATGCTAATCTAACTATGCCATACATTTTGCCATAAATTCTCTCTCCAACCTAGAGGATTGAATCCTCAATCTCTTGGACTGAACACCCCTTATTCCATTTTCATCCATTTTTTATAAATACAAATACATTACAACACATAATACATAATATCAGTGGGGCACATAAAATGGATTTTATTATTACTCAAATATACCCTTGAAACAAGGTCTCCTTTCTTTATTTATGGAGGTGAAGTCAACGTGACTATTTGGAACAACACTTCGGGAACTTACCCTAAACTACAGTAGCTAGTTCCCATCTTCTCCTCAAAGGGTTGGATGGAGGAATAAGCTGAAATCTCTATTCTATTCATGATTTTCCTATCAAATCTAGTCTTTATTAGCCACTAGTAATCTACTAGTCTCTACTAGTAAGTGATACAGGTGTTGAACTAGATGTCGATATTACCGTGCATGCCGAGTGCCAATTATGCCTGAGATTCTTCATGCACTCAAGAGAGACACACAATATACTAGTAATGGTCTTATTGTTTTCAATAGGTACTACTTAATGTGCTATAATACTAAGCAGTGAGATAGGTGCCCATTATGGCTACTATAAAAATGATACTGAATGAGTGAGGATTGGCAGACTTACCTTTGAAACCTTAACACCCTAGCCTTGATTAGTTCTTCAAATAGTTCTTGATTAGTTCTGGGTTCAAGTAGAATAGAATGTGCAATTATCTCCTTATATATTCAGAAACTTGAACCATTTACAATTGCAAAGCAATTGTTGGAATTGCTAATACACTTCTTGATCAGCACAAGACATAACAAAACCTTTGCATAACATCTTCTGGCTTGAATTCACTTTGATAACAAGTTTGGCCCTTTATTTTAGAAATGGATATTCTATCTTCACTGGGAAAATGCCAATTTGTCTCAAAATAGAACTTGGCTCATTCTATGCCGAGAAGGTTCTACATTCTTTTTATCTCTTGAACATTTTTCATCTTCTTCAGCTCTGAGATTATTGCGTGGAACTGTTTGTTGCATTGCAACACTGCCAGCTTTATGGAATACAAATTTAAACCTTACAGAAACAATTGTAATTCAGTATCAGTAACCATTGTAACTGATATGAGAACTGGCCTTAGCTAGGATGCTTCATTGTTGTTTATGCACTCTAGATGTTGTATGGCAAGAGATTCCCTGGATTCCAATCATAAATGCTTCAGAGAAAGTAAATTCCAAGCTGTAAAGGTGGCTTCCCATCTTGCGAAAATTTCCTTATCAGTGTAGTGAAGATGAGTTTCCCAGATGACCTTTGCTTTGGAAAAATGTGAAAATAAGGTACATATCCTAATAAAAGTTGAAACCAAAGTTCTTTTTTCTCTATACATATCCTAATAAGAAATTGTGTGTTCAGGCCTATTGAACTTGTCTTTATGTTTGTGATTTATGGTGTATTTGGCTAGCCAATTTCTCTATTTTCCGTTGTGGGCAACCTGACAGTGGTTTCAAATCCTGTAAATCATCAGTCTACCCACTTCCTCCTCTATCCTTCTCTGCCAGAATTGCTCTCATCCCTGCATTCTGCCTAGATTTCACCTTGTGTGTTTCTCTATACATAATTTCCTTACGTAGTTTCTTCCCTGCCTGCATATTGGAAAAGTTTTATCTCTGTGTCGAGTATTTGGATGCGTGACCATTCTGGTATTCTTTGCTACAATCATATCTAAGTATAGTTCATTCCCTTCTGAGATAATCGCGAGGAAATTCCCAGGATGAGAATTCCTAGCATTTTTCTCTGTTTGTTTTTCTCCAAAATCCCTAATCCACATGAAATCCGTATTGGGTATAGCTGCTTGTGACCTACTTCTGAATGTTATATATATGTGTATGTTGGCACTCATTGTTTGAGATTTGGAGGCCAATATCATTGAGATCATTATTTCCAGAGTGCTCCTCCTCTATACCATTCCAGTCACCAATATTCAATTGTTCTTCTTCAAATTTGTGTCTAGAATAAGAGTCACCACGTTTTTACTGCGCGGAGTTGAGTGGAGAGCTACAAAACCTAGTGTGTGGAGTTTAGTGGTTACACGAACATAGAGACTTGGAGACTGCTCCACTTTCTTGCTTGTGACTAGTAGACTACGTTTTGGTGAAGATTGCATGTTGTTTGGAAAAGACTGTGTGGGAAATATCAAATCTCATGGATTGATATTGTGACTTGTGTACATTGCAGTCGCATATTGTTGGGGTGACTTGGAAAGAAGAACGTCCCTTTTGTCAGAAGTGTCAGACTCTTGCATTCACCAGTGGTTATATTATATGAAGACTGAATGCTCGATTTTGTAGCGAATGTAGCTACCGCTATACCTCCAGTGGAATGAATTTTTGTGTGCCCGTAGCCAAGTATATTGTTAAGGGAGCATGATGTCTATCATATAAAGGATATCCTCAAGTCCATAACCATGGAATAGTTCACGGCATCTTGACTGGCTCAAGTCCAAAAACACTTTGAGTGGCACTTGTTTCCAGTAGCCAGCATGTAGACCCAGGCGTACTGAGAATGATAAAAATTTAATAAAGTGGTGTGTCCCAAGGATGGGTGGAGGATGTCATTGCAGAAACACTAAAAAAATAATTAGTGGACGGAACTCGACTTAGACAGGGAATTAAGTAAAAAAAAGTTTTTTTTTAATGAAGATTAACATAAAACACTTATAAAATTATTATATAAACTCAAATAATTTATAATAATTTAAAATAAGTATTTAAACCTTTGGGTAATATTTGGTAAAAGGTGATGTCTAGTTTTCCAAACAAACAATGGTAGGCTAGACATTTGACTCAATGGAGTAGTGCAAGACAAGCCAAATTGGGAATTTGACGAGATGGGGAAAATGGAGAATTTGGACACAAAAGAATTTAAGGTGCAAACAAGCTTGGTGAAATTTGTGCATTTTGGCAAAAGTTCAAAAATTTTGACGGGGAAGACTTTGGTACTAATAGTATGCATCCAGGGTTCATATGGTGTTAGATTTATTGTTTGAAAGAGAATACCGCTCTTTGAAAGGGAACATGGTGATCAATTTTCTGTTGGAATTAAAAGCAAAGAAACAACTTCAAAGTTCAGAGCTAGTTCTTGTGTGAAAGAAGGTTTGCTGACATGAAAACTAAGTTCATCTTCATTCACACTTTCTCATTTTGATTATTATATATTTCTTTGCTTGATCATCCTAGAGGAGCTTAACCATCTATTATGGCTTGACTTTAAAAGTTTTGCAATATGTCAATCAATGCACTAAATTTTTCAAGTTGAGTGTTCTTTAGAGAAATTTTAATTCCAATGTAAGAAAGTATAAGCACCCATTTTCCATAATTTGGCAAGATGGTGTTAACTATTGGAAATTTTATTCTCATATCAATCCATACGGAATTCTATTTAAGGGTGCTATCTCAATGGTAGAGCACCTGCCTTATAGGCAGGAGGTTGGTGGTTCGATTCCACTATGCCCTATTTATATTTTGAAACCACTAAAAAGAGATAAATGACTAAAAAAATGACCAAAATTTGCATATAAACGACCACCATTACAACATGAGAGATAAGTGACCAAAAAAATGGCCAAAATATGCATATAAATGACCACTTTTGAGTTGGCGATCGCTGGTAGCAAATTAGCGGTCATTTATCACGTGACCATTAATGACCAAATATATTACCAAATTAATGACCAAATATATGACCACAAGATAAGCTATAAATGACCAAGCTAAATATGACCACATTTTTGGTCGCGTGATATATGGCCACTAATTTGCTACCAGTGGTCACCAACTCAAAAGTGGTCATTTATATGTGGATTTTGGTCCTTTTTTTGGTCACTTATCTCTCATTTTGTACTAGTGAAGAGAAACAGGCCCTTGTGTCGGGGGAACGACACTCACCGCCGCGTGGAAAACATGCTGCTAGAAAGGGACACCTGCCATTTTCTGGAGTTTCGTCAAAACCTTCGGACTCTCTTCCTTCGGTGGACAGCGATCAGGTTATTCCGCGACAGGTGCAGGGTGCTCCTCAACAGGGTTCTTCGCGGTCCTCCCGGAGATTGCTGGAGAAGTTGGGTTGTCGGACGGGAGAGGTTTGGCTCACAATGGGCCGGGACATTAGTCTGGACGAGTTGGTTAATTTTAACATGACTGTGCTGGTGGGAAAGTTTTTTTACTATGCTATGAAGCGTAAGGACATTGTGGGATGGGTTACACAGCATTGGAGACCGATTATGGGCTACACTCTAAGGGTTTTTGCGTTGGCACGGGGCTGGTATGGCTTTAAGTTTGAGGAGGAGACTCATTCTTCCTGCATCCTGGAGAAATTGTGGTTGTATGGGGCGGGCAGCTTGATGCTGCAACGATGGCAGACGAATTTTGACCTAGAGCGGGCTACTATTCGCTTTCGGCATCTTTGGGTACTTCTTCCCGGTCTACCCTTGGCATTATGGAACCATGGGGCGTTCGAAGCTATTGGGAACAGCTTGGGTCGTTTTCTACATGTTGAGGATGACCACCTTCAGGGTTTTGACCGTCGTATGGGTCATCTAGTGGTTGAGGTGGACACTTCTTTGGGGCTGATTGATGTGTTGCACATTGACTGGAGGGGCCGTAAACTGGCCTAGGTCATTGATTACTGGGGCATTCCATTCTGGTGCTCGTACTGCAAGGAGGTCAACCACTTATGGCGTCAGTGTAAGAAGGGCTCGTCTTATAGAAGACCTGTTGATATGGAACCGATGTGGTCATCTAATGAGGGCAGTGAATGGGATCTTGATGAGCATGGTGGCATGGATGGCTTCTCCAACAGATTTCCCCCTCCTGGTGGTTAGGCGTCGGTTATGATGCGTAAGTTACAAGTCAATGATCCCTCCTTTTTTAATTCATTAAATGAATTGGAAGTTTCTTTCATCAATTCACTAGAGCTGAATAATGGAAATTATGTTGGTCGTCGTCATGCCTCCCCTTTACCCTCAAATAATTCGGATTCTGATAATGCTACACTTGGACTTTCGGATGACTTGGGTGTCTCCCTGGATGAGTCGACCCTTCCTTTCACATCCCATTCCCCGGCCTCGACTATCCTTCTGTCTTCTAACTCTGATATACTGGTGGTCATCCCAGATTTTGTTGAGAATGGTGGGAGGGTTGAGTCTTGTCCTGATGTGGACTGGTCCTCCCTTACCCCATCTACACCCCCATCCCTTTCCAATGTCCTCGTGATACCTTCCTACTGCGAGATGGTAAAAAAGGCCCTGATTCATGTCTAGTACAAGAACCATGCACTTGATAAGTCCAACTTGGGGACTGACTTAGATGTGGTGGTGCCGGGGCCTTTGGTTTTGAAGACTGACCCGACTCAGGTCCTTCCGCCCGATTCTATCCCCTCTACATCTATGGGTGCTCTTCAAATTGACAAGGGTGCTCAGTCAGGTGGTTTTGCTTCTGATTTCTCTCTGATTAAGACTCGTAGTGCTCGTAAGAACAAGAAAGTTACTCCATTGGACGGGGTTGTCTCTCCTGTCATGAATGTATGTCCCACGTCTCCTGAAACTAGGGCTCTTAGAGGAATCAAAGCCCTAGCCAGGGGTCATTAAATGATTTTCTTCTCACTTAATATTCGTGGGGTGGGGGTTCTACCCAAACAATTGGCCCTCAAAAGAGTTATGCATATTATCAATCCTGATTTGGTCTTCCTACAAGAAACTATGGTTTGTGGGGAGAACGCACGCTCCTTTTTTTGTAAAATTTGACCTGACTGGCTGATGTGTACTGTTGATGCAGCTGGTCTCTCTGGTGGTTTATTGGCCGCCTAGAATCCAAGGGTTCTACAATTAAGTCCATTTATCACTTTGTTGGGTATCTTACTGTCTAGTAACTTCAAAGGTTATGACAAGTCTATTAATATTGTGAATTGTTATGGACCATACTGTGATCGTGAATTTTTTTGGGATCTGGCTTGTTCGGGTCAATTACTTGCCCTAGAAAACTTGATACTTGCTGGTGATTTAAATTTCTCTTGGGGGGCCAAGGAAATTTGGGGCCCTACTGCTAAAATGGGCCCGCTGGGGGATTATTTTAGGAATCTATTCAACACATATCATTTAGTGGATCTGGCTCCCCGCCCATTAGCTCCTACCTAGTCAAACGGTAGAAAGAATGGGGCCTAGCTTTCTAAACGCATTGACCGCTTTTTGGTTTCGGAATCACTTCTGGACTGCTTTTAGAACTATCGCTCATGGTTTCACCAGATACATATCAGCGATCATCTACCTATCCTCTTTCAGTTTGAATACTCGGCCCCCACGCATTCATATCCTTTCAAATTCAATTCAGTGAGGTTGGTGGATCCGGCATACAAATTACCTGTTATAAATCATTGGGCGCAAGTTGATGTTTCAATGGAACACTCTACTATGGATATGTTGGCTCAGAAACTTAAATCTTTGAAGGGTCTCATGATCGCCTGGGAGAAAAAGAAAAAGGTTGAGTTAGTCATGAAATTGATCCTTGTCGCGAAATTGATCCTTGTCTTCTACCTTCTGATCGGTCCATACTTTCCCTTCTGTGGGAAAGGAAACTTAAAATTCTTCTCATCCAGGAGGAGACGTGGCGTCAGAAGAGTCGTGCTACCTGGATTAAAGCTGGAGACCTGAATACGAAATTCTTCCACAATTTTGCTAACTCCCGTAGAATCCAGAATACTATATGGGACTTAAATGATCATTCTGGTCGTCGTATTGTTTGTGAGCCAGATCTACAGGTGGAAGCGGTTCACCATTTTCAGGATATCTACTGTGACCCCAAGACTACCTCCGTGATCGAGCAATTTAAGATTATTAAGGAATATCCTCGTATGTTCTCTGATGAGGATGGGGAAAAAATCTTTGAGGAAATACCTCTTCAGGATATTGATATTACTCTGAGGGGTTTTGATAAGGACAAAAGTCCTGGTCCGGATGGTTGGACTGTGGAACTATTTATTACCTTCTTTGACATTATGGGGGTGGATCTGCTAGCTACGGTTGATGAATCGAGGAGGTTGGGTCTGGTTTATAGGGCCCTCAACTCCACATATTTGGCACTTATTCCCAAATCCTCACATCCGAATAATTTCAATGAATTCAGACCTATCACGCTTTGTAATTTGGTCTATAAAATTATTTCCAATATCATAGCGAGAAGGATCAAACCTGCTCTTTTGAAATATATTTCAGCTGAACAATTTGGTTTTCTAGAGGGTCGACAGATCTTGGATGCTGTGGGGGTGGCACAGGAGGTATTTCATAGTATCAATCAAAGACATCTCAATACTCTGATTCTCTAGCTTGATTTGGTGAAGGCTTATGACCGTGTGGACTGGACCTTTCTCAGGTTGATACTTATTCAGACTGGCTTACTTTGGCAGGTGATGAAATGGATCATGGCATGTGTTAATTCAGTGAACTATGATGTGCTTATTAATGGTAATCCTATTGATTTCTTTAAGGCCTCTAGAGGCCTTCGGCAGGGCTACCCACTCTCGCCTTTGTTGTTTCTTCTTGTTATTGAGGGTCTGAGTCTCTCCATCCACAAAGCCAGATGGGATGGCTTCATTTATGGTATTAAGGTGACTGGGCGTATTATAGTCACCCATACTCTCTTTGTGGATGATGTTATGCTTTTTGGCTTGGGCCTAGTGGCGGAATGGCTGCAATATAAGAAAATCCTGGACCAATTTTTTCATGTATCTGGGATGTTAATCAGCTATTTAAAGTCTCGTTTCTTGCATCATGATATGGATAACAATGTGAAACTTAAGATTGGTATGATTCTTCCATTTGAATTTAAGATGTTGTCATGTGGCACCAAATATTTGGGGTTCTTTATTAAGTCGTCCAACTACCATATAATGGATTGGACTTGGTTGTTGCGGAGATTCGAGCAGAGGACTGGACATTGGAGCTTGCGGTTTTTATCCTTGGGTGGCAGGCTTATGTTGGCTAAGTCGGTGCTCCTGAATTTGGGGGTTGACTAGTTCTCATTATGTAAAATTCCCAAGTCTATTATTCATCGATTACAGCGAATGTTTTTCAGTTTCTTATGGTCGGGGGGTGCTGAAAAGGAAAAATTTCATCTGATTGGTTGGTGTACTCTGGCTACCCCCTGGGAGCTGGGGGGTTGGGATATTAAAAACCTAGAACTATTTGTGGGCGCTCTTCATGCTAAAAGTTTATGGCGGGCCCTCTTTGTTGATTCGATCTAGTGCTTGATCATTAGAGCTAAATATTTAAAATCGACTTCTGTGGTGGATTGGTTCTGCCGAGGAGAACCGGGTTCGGTTGGTGTTTCTAATATCTGGAATGGTTTACTTGGTTCTTTCTCATTAATTGTTGATTGGCTCTCATGGCTTCCTGGAAATGGTATGGGGATTCGCTTGGGGATCGATCCTATCTTTGGGGGTTCTAATGCATATTGTCTATCTCCGATCCTTATAAATTTTCTACATGCAAATGGTTTGTTCACTCTCTCGCATGCATCTATCCCACGGGTGGTTGGGGTTCGTTGCACCACTTGGATTTCTGCATAGCAATTGGGTCTTCGGGGCAGTCTGGGTGTGGAATGGTCTGAATACACCAGATATCTGAATTGGGGCAATATCCATCTGTATGATACTCCTGATAAACTTGTTTGGTCATGGGACGTTGCACATGGCACTGTATCTGCTAAACTTGCCTATGAATCGTTATTTGCAGACTTTAATAATCCTGGGTTGTGGTGGCATAAGGCCATTTGGAAACTTGGTATCTCACTAAAAGTTAAATTTTTTATTTGGTTGGCCTTGAACAACCAGATCCTGACTTGGGATAATCTCTGTCACCGTGGTTTCGCTGGTCCAAGCCAGTGCACATTGTGTTGTTCCCAGGTTGAATCTGTCGATCATATCTTCTCTCACTGCAACTTTGTGCGGGATCTTTGGCGATTAATATGTGCCTCTGTTGGTTGGGCTACTGCTTGGCGATCCACTACCTTACTGGATTGCCTGGGCTCGTGGCTTATTGGTACATCTACTATGGGCGCGCTACCTTGTTTATGGTCTGGGAGGTGTGGAAGGCCAAGAATCGCAGTTTATTTGAGAATACCAATCTGAATCTTGAGTTGTCATGTGGTAGGACTGTTGCGGCCTTTTCTAAGTACAAGTTGTTGTTTGACAAACCGAATCAACTATTGTCTCGTGCATGTCATCGCTTGAACCCGTCGGTCTTGGTCTACCCTTGTGGATTTTTTGATAGTGTTGCGGATTGGGGACTGGGTTCTTGTGGTGCTGGTGTGGTTTTGTATCTTTTCAACTCTTGGTACTTTCGTATTTGGTTGAATACTGGCGCTGGCACAAATACTCGCAGTGAGCTCTGTGCTCTTTGGTTGTTGTTATTTTTTGCTAGGCGCCATCAGGTTACGTCCCTGCTAGTGTTGGGGGACTCTTTATCCATCATTTCTTGGGCATTGGATATTTCTCCCCTTAACGTTATGCTTCTTACATTCTAGAAGGAGTAAATTCGAACGACTATTAATCGTTTTGAACACATCCACTTTGTCCATATATACAGGGAATGCAACTGGGATACTGATTTACTCTCGAAGATGGCATTATCTTCTCCGGAGGGGCTCATTCTATGGGATGAGTGGCGTGACGACATGTTCTTCACTCATGGTTCTTTGGATGTGCACTGATCACAGTCTTTCTTTTTGCTTTTATGTCTCTATGCTGGCAGATTCCTTTATATTTAGATCCTAGTATCCAACAACCTATTGGATTCTTTGGTCCTGGTGGTGATAACCATTCTTTTTGTTTAGTATTATTGGTTCGATATTTTCTATTTTGGGGAATGTCCCGATTGTTACTATGGACTTGGAATCGGGCCTGCTATTTTTTGGGTTATATAGTTCTCGGTGACTGTCTGATATATTTCTTTGTTGCTACTTGTATTTTGGGGGCAGATGTTGTTTGATTTTTGCCCCATATGCTCTTCTTTGATACTGTTTGGTTTATTTGCTATAGTGGGTTATGCTCTATGTGACATTTGCTCGGTTGTTACTTGCCGATGGATTGTTATGGTACTATTTACTATTTCCTCTATTAATAGTAAGTTATATGTTCTTTGGAAAAAAAGCTATCCTTAAGAAAATGAAAACACCAGGATAGAAGGATAATGAACATTGGGCATCAAAGAAATAAAAAAGAAGAAGGTTAAATAAACACCAATCAATCGTATCGGTTCATGATGCTTTCTTGTTTTGTTGATTAGCGGTAACCAACTTTCACTCATTTCAAAACCCTTGTCTCTATTTAAGTTCTTGAAATGCTTGTTAATCTCCAAATTTTCTCTGATTCTTCGTTTATAATAGTGATATTCCTTCGCAAGGATTTATGTGTTAATATTCCTTGGTCTTAAGAGAATATTCAACAAGTGTAGAAGTGCATGCATGCTCCTTTCGGATGTCATCACCATGTTCTTTAACCCGTACTTGGAATTAATGAACGACCAGTCTCTCCAATATAACACTTCCCACATGAGCACTCAATCTTGTAGACTCCCTTGAATTGTTTCCAGTTCATTGTGTCTTTAATGGATCTCAGACAGAAAATGAGATCCATTAAAGACACAATGGACTGGCAACAATTTAAGGGAGTTTACAAGATTGAGTGCTCATGTGGGAAGTGATATATTGGAGAGACTAGTCATTCATTCCAAGTACATGTTAAAGAACATGGTGCTGACATCCGAAAGGAGTGTGCACGCACTTCTGCACTTGTTGAGCATTCTCTTAAGACCTAGCATCATGTGTGCTTAGAAAACACATAAATTATTGCCAAGGAAGATCGCTATTATAAACGAAGAATCAGAAAATCTTTGGAGATTAAGAAGCATCCCAACAACCTGAAAAAAGACGAGGGTTTTGAAATCAACTAAAATTGGCTACCGCTAATCAACAAAACAAAAAGCATCATGAACAAGTATAACTTACAGGTGTTTATTTAAACCTTTTTCTATTTTCTTTATTGGATGCCCAATATTCTTTTTATTTATCCTTTTATGTGCTTTCTCATGGTGTTTACATGGTGCTTTCATTTTCTTAAGGTTAACTATTATTTTGTTCGGTTTCTCTTTATTTTATTAATTTGTTTGTATCATGCAGTGAAATCTTTGTTTGTTTTTGCTTTTAAATTGTTTAATTTTTCATTTCTAAGTTCTTTTTCTCCTTCATTTATAATTTTTTTTTGTTAAATGCTTATTATTGTTAATATCTAATTTATTATGTTTTTATTTTGTTGTATTTTATTGTTTTTATTTTATTTTATTTTTAGCAGGAAAAAATCATACTTTTGCTATTCATATGTGAATAAAAAAGTACATCTCAAAACTTGGAAACAGTCCATAGAATTTTGACTAT
The DNA here is from genome assembly GCA_027924585.1 of Larix kaempferi. Lineage (NCBI taxonomy): Eukaryota > Viridiplantae > Streptophyta > Pinopsida > Pinales > Pinaceae > Larix > Larix kaempferi. The sequence continues at coordinate 6,486,877 of BSBM01000762.1, read as the reverse complement.
AAATATCCAGTGTTTCTAGATCATATATATCACTACATACATCAAAATGTCTACTAATTGACTTCAATAGAAAGGATCTGTAAAAACAGTCTTTAAATAAAAACAATTAAACTCATAACTAAAAGAGCCATTGAGCAGACTTGATCTAAGATAATTCAAAAAAAATTCTAGTGCCTCTATCATATAAGGCATTGTCAAAATATTCCTCCCAAATGACAGATCCTTCTTTACCAGTCAAGGCTTCCTTGGAAAGAGTATCAACATCTGTGTTTAGCTCTTAAAAATATGTCTGAAATCAATCCTATGGAAAGAGTTAATAAGGTCTTATGTGTATTTGCACCAATTTAGAAGAGAGACCACCTACAAATTAGAATAATGGTTTGCCTAGTCTATGATAACTTTAGAGTCTCCAAAAACATAAAGAGTGTCTAATCCAAAAATTCTTGCCACCTTACACGGACACCACAGTCCAAGCAACTCTGCTTTGGTGTTAGAACCTGATTCACTGTTTAACTGGAGCTTGAGCATATGAGAATCATTTAGAAGAAGGATCACCCGAATTGCATAAATCCCATCCTTGGATGCCCCATCAAAGAAACCTCAGGCATGATTTAAATCCTGAAAAAAGTTGCACCTATCTTTTGTTGTCCTATTCATTTTACTTTAAATATTTTATTTTGTTTTATTGTTTTTTTTTTTACATTTTATTTAATTATTTAAATTGTTTTTGTGATTTCATTTTGTTCCTTTTTATTTGTTGTTTTGTTTGCTTCTTTTTATTTTTGTTTTAATTTGTCTCTTTATTTCTTCTAACATGTATTTAATTCATTATTTCTTTTTTTTTAATTTTATTTGTCCTTGTAGTTTTGATTTGGTTTTCCAACTTATTAATTTATTCAATTTGAGTCATTTTTATTTGTCTTTGTTTTTTCCAATTTATTTTGTGTGCTCCCCTTTCTTTTTATATATTTCTTTTTTTAATTTATTTCTTTATTTCTTATCAAATTTATTTATCTCTTTATTTTTATTTTTAATTTTGTTTGTCTTTTTCGAATTGATCTTTTAATTTAATTGGTTTTTTATGTCCTAGAAGGGGATTATATATGGATCGTTAAGGTAGGATTAATTTGTCCATACAATACAATTTTTTTTAAAGTGCAGTTAAAACATTAGTCTTTTAATTTATTTAATTAAAAGTATTTTCAAAACTGTAATTATCTTGCATTTCATTGGACCGGACAGCATGACGTCTGCCTCGATTTTCCCTTCCCAAGAGGGGGCGGCGTGCAAACGGCATGGGTGCAAGACTTGTTGGTGTGCTTTAAATGCTAACCTTTGCTATGTCGAGGTTGTTTAACTGTATTAATTATGCCAGCCTCATTGTTTTTTAGGAGGATAGTGACTGTCAATTTGATTTTCGATTAAAAAATTTGTGTGTATCACTGCTTTTTTAATGCTGACAGAGTTACAGTATTGAAAGATCCTTAGGAGTTATGCTATTGGGAGGATCACCCAGAAAGGAGTTATAATATTCATCCTCGTTGCTTCTCCCAGTGCAAGTGCAGTGCGCCAAAGTTTGGGCGATAAATTTGTTGTAGTGCACCAGAGTCTTGCAGTCACTTCTTACCTTAGCCGGCCGCGTGGATAGTTACATGCAATTTGGTCGTGTGGATAATTACATGCAAGTGATGTGTTCTTCAATTCTCGAAGATCTTGTTACACTGCATATCGTTACGCGGTTGAACTGGGTTTGTTTGTTGATAGCTTTAGGGTTTAAATCCTGCCATTGAGGATGGGCGTGCTTGGAAATGCAAATCATGGTTTAATTCATAGCTTATGAAGATAAATATGGGAAATAAACAGTGGAGGGGATGAGAAAAGAGAGGCTTACAAATTGGACTGAGTTTTCCCAACAACCCACAATCTGTGTATCTGTAGTACCACATTGACAAACACAATACAAACAACGAAAATATAGTTTTGAATTAAACAATGGCTAGTGCTACCTCATTCATCTCCTCCAATGCCCTTTGTAATTCGAGCAGCATTAGCATCACTCCTGCTCTTAGCAATGGGCATGGTGGCGGTAACAATAATAACCACCTCAAATTTGTTACCCCTCCTGCTGCAATTGTGCAGAAACGAAGCAGCAGCAGGAGGCCAATAATGGATTCTCCCAGGGCAGCTGCATATCTACTAAACAACCTGAAACCACCCTCCAGTACAAAAATATTGGAGACTCTGACTTACTCATCAGCGAAATCACACTTAGATCAGTAATTGGCTAAACGTTGTTGGGTTTTTTTTTTTCATTTTCAAAGTTGTGCCTTGTGGTGAAGAAGAACAATGAGTTTAACATAGAATTTATGCATGGATTGCATATTACCTAGGGCAATCAAAACACCAAGAAGGAAGCTCATGAACAGCTCAGCGATGCATTCGACCAAGGAATCAACATAGTGGACATTTTAGAGGTCGTAAGTCTATTATGATAATAATAATATCCTTCATTTTGTTTGTTATAGTAGAGTATTATATTTTTATTGAATTAATGTTTCATATGATTATGGTTAAACTCTTTATAGTCCATGGATCTGTGTCCGCCTGGGTTTCAACTTGACACTATTTTTTCGTGGCGGTAAGAGGGAAATAGGTAATTGCATGATGAAATTAGCATCCAAAATGTCTAGTCAACCCATGATTGGGCCTTCGAAATCTGTCAGTAAGTTCTTCGGTTGTAGTCCCAATCTACCTGTTGTAGGTGTATGGGTCGGTTCTGGTTGTTCTTTATCATCCAACTATCTGAAGGGAAGACTAGACTATATATAAACATACTTTATTTTAAATAGAATGTTCCTATCCATGTTATTGTTCTACTGGGTTACAAAACATTACTTGTTTACTATCCGTGATACAGATCATCCTTAAATGATTAGGCTCAGGCCAAGGTCCTCTATACGTTTCGTAATTATTTATATATTGTCTATGGTGGTATAGTCACTCTGAATAACGTATGCATGTTTACCTTGTGGTTGATACTTGTTTATTGCTGGCCAAAAGGCTATTACACATCTTTTAGTTTTTTATACATATAACTTGTTCATAACGAGTTTTAACTCTTCTATTTATGTTCCTTAAAGACTTGGGCTAATAAGTATATATTTAGTTTTAAGAGCCCCGAATAAATGTTGTGCCATAGTATACATATAGTAATCTTGTGATAGCAGGTCAGTGGAAGAATTTATGCGTGTATATAAATATATATAGTGAGAAAAATTGATCAATGGTTGAGGGTTGTAGATCCCACTGAGATCTGCGGCTCGGATTTATATATTTTACAAAACTAATTAACTTATTAACTTATGATCTTTCACCATTTTTTTATTCAAAGATAGAACCAAGGAACAGATATCAATAGATTGTCTCCTATAGGTATTGATATAAATAAAAGCTAGGCAGCATAAGTTAAAAAGCCAGTGGCAGAAACTAGAAGATGAACTTTACATCAACATGGAAGGTCTGTAAACAATCCAGTTTCAAAATACTCATCCAAAATAGCATGAACCCATCAACCTCCAGAGAGTTCATAACTACGCATCTGTAAGTATACAATGTTCATTGGCCATCTTTATCGGGGCTCTATTTTCATCAGAGCTGTACAGTAACTTTTTTTTTCCTGTGAAACCAGTTGTAGTAAAGTAGTGCAACTCCTTCTAAATCTGGGATGTTGCATACTAAATAAGAGTTTTTATAGGTGTTAATAGTGTTCGGATTGTTTTCTAAATCTGGGATGGTGCCTATAAGGTACACAGTTACCTACAAAAATTTGATTATTTTATGTCTCTAACTTGGCTGCAGGGACCTTGCTTTTCCTATCTTTTGGTGCAGCCACTTATAGCTAAACCAGTGCAAACCTTTTTAAATCTGTTATTTGTAATCCTTCCTTTCAGCATACAATCTATCAGCCATTCATATAGCTAGAGTGGAGGTTTAAAATGATTCATTGTGATTTCTATAGCTGAAAGATGCACATCTCGAGTTGATACAATCAATCATGAGATGTATATCACTTTGTTCAATGTATTTAATGCACTGTTATAATCACAACGACACAAGTTTTGATGAATCCCTGCACTTGTATAGGTCATAATATTGTTTTCTCTTTGCACAAGTCATTTTAGTTTGGGTCTGAAGGTTGTTAATCTTCAAATCCTGATATGTATTATTCAGCTCAATAACCAGTTGTTTCAGGTTTAGATGTGTCTACAATCCAGGTTTGTACATATCACATTTAGATGGGTTTGTGTTGTTGTCCATATTCGATACACCCAGTTCACTGTGTTGGGAAATTTATATGGGTTTGTCCTGTAGTATATGTTTTATTTAGGTTTGTACTGCATATTTTTCCAAGTTACACACCAATATTGAACAAAGTTTAAAGTTTCTTCTACTTCATACATGCCAAATACTTCTTAACTTTTTGGTTGTAATGAAACGGTTTCCTTGTTTTGGCTTTTGCGGACTTGGCGCAATTTTGACTTCTGCAATTGTTTATTGGTTTTTCAGTTGGTGATTTGAACCATTCGATCTCTGCAACAATGAGTGGAGTAACCCAATGCTTGAGGTTTCCTGGTCAATTGAACTCAGATCTGAGGAAGCTAACAGTGAATATGATTTGTTTCCCCCGTCTTCACTTTTTTATGGTGGGATTTTCCCCTTTGACATCTCGTGGTTTACAACAATACAGAGCCCTTGTTATTCTGGAACTCACATACCCTGTCTCCTTTGTTTTATTTTTGTTGTTCCAAGCCAAATCTTGGCCTGGGCACACACACTCCATACATTTCCTTATAAACGATGGACATGTATGCCAAATGTTTATCAGCGTTATCTGAGGGTAAGCGGCCTTCGACTTTCAGATTTTATTTTGAATATGTCTACTACGCAACCTCTAGAATCCTTGGAGGTAGACTCGAAGTGATTTATAATTGATAGCCTTTCGTGGCTTGTTTCTATCCATACAATAATTATGGATCTGTGCATTTGAAAATATATATGACTCTTGTACTAAGGAGCTTAACTCCTTATATTTTCAATACAAGATGACTGCAGATGGTAAATTAATGATTTTGAGATAATACGCTTCCTTTCTAGGGTTAACGAACCCTTATCTTGAGTCATTGAAACTTCTTTCTCCTTACTAATTAGACTTCTTTCTTGGACTGAAAGGCCTATTTATCATACATTACCCTTCATAGAAAGAGTAACTATATTTACAATTCCTTTACTCACGCTATGAATCATACTAGAACTTATAGTTATGTAGTTTTATGGATATATTTCTTTCTTGGGAAAGACTGTCCACCCCTTCTTTTATGCATACCATATTCACCTACTTCACTTCCTTTATTCCTGCTAAATTATATAACCAAACAGAGTGTGGTCCTCTACCTTACTAGAGTGATTACAAGAAGATATTGTTAATTTACAAATTTGTGGTCTTTAAAAAACTTGCAAATCTATCACTTCATGATCTATACCAGCATAGATCCATTTTAAAAGGGGATCTACCAAACCCCAAGAGGGATCAAATTTCTCTGAAGGATCAAAACAAAAAGTTTAAGAGTATCGTTTATGGCTTCCGCATATGTAGTTTCAGGGATTATCCTAAAACCCTTAACAGCAAGCTATATAGTGTGATCCTGCCTCTTGGCACTCGGTTAGTGTTTTTACACTGTGTCTTTCATGTTCTGTGTATGTGTCCTGTAACCAGATGAAGTGCATTGACTGGTGAGAGTTTATTGTTGCGTTCAATGATGTGGAGCATCAAATCACCAAATCCCCTGTGCAGGCCTCCCCTCGCCCACCACTGACCCGGTATGGGTACTTATGGAATTGGTTCCCTTCGCTATCGCTGGTGGGTTCTGATTCCGGGACTAGGTCTCATGCATGCCTGAAGGTCCTTGCAAAAGGTGTCCCTCGGTCCATTTTGTATGGATGCCAGCTTACTGAGCTGAAGAGAAAGCATGCGTGGGTGGTGACCATGGAGAAAGGGAAGATAGAAAGCACTTGTGTCTATTCTATTCCTGCTCTAACATATAAAGGAAAGAACACGTTGGTTGCGGGATTTTTAAATAGGAAGTGGAGGCTTGTGAAAGAGTAGACTGTTATAGAGTAATGCTCATTGTTGGGTACATGGAGTGGTACGCAGATATATACACCATCCTGAAGAGGTTGATCGGTCCCTGCCTGATTTTTCTGGATTTGAGGCACATTAATTATAAACACTCTTTAAAAGAGTGAAAACAATTATTAGGTTAGGGTAGCTAAAACAATTACTAGGCTGGGGTGTTGCAGTTCTAAGAGTTGATGCTGTGGTTATGGGGCAAAACTTTCAAATCTTCATTCATTGGTAATTGCTTTGGCAAGTTGAATCCTTAGCTTTAGAGCTTTTGTAGGTCAGTCTATTTGTAGTATGTTCATTCTAGACTCTACATGTGGAATGCAGTGCATTTTGGTTGAATATTTGTGATCTTTCTGGTATGTTTCTTGCAGTTATTACATATGGTATCATAGCATTAGTTGTCTAAACTACAGATCAGGACACTGCATAGGTGATTGTACCAATGGAAGACACTGCAAGCATCATTCTGGATTATTTTCGTATGCATCATTTTACAAAGGTTGAAGCATCTCTACGAGGGGAGTTGGTTAGACGTGAGGGTGTCAATGGTTCTCCATCCCTTTTGCTCTTGGATGGCTTCACTTCTTCATCCACAGAAATAAACAAAGAAGAGAGCACCAATGAGGACAAATAAGGGCATCAAATCCAGAGGGAAGAAATTGGATATGCTCATAATGAAGATGAAAGAATAAGATGTCTAATTGAAGATATTTCCTTTGAGGAAGATAGGATGCTACTTTCTCCGGATGAGATTTCTCCTAAAATTAGAAGAATGAATAATCAGTCATTAGGTCAGAGAATTTTGCTAGACGATGCAACATATACAAAGCTTATATTCAAGGAGGTGGATTGTAATCCCATTATATATGGTACCGCAAGAGATCACTTAAATGCAAGAAACAATCTAGTTACTAATGAAGGTGACAAGGCGGTTGTGTGGACTGCACAAAGGATAGTGCATGATTCATCTGGAACATGTGAAGCTATAAACATATCCTGGCATAAATATGCAAGGTGATTTAAGTGCTCTAGACAAATATGCATGGATTTTGGGCGATGGATGCAATGAGATGAAAGGATCTGCAGAGGGAAAATCATGACAGACGAGGATCTCCACCTCTCCGATGTAGGCAAAGTACCTTTTTCCCTGACGATTACAATAACTGTATTATGATATAATACCTTGGTCACCTTTCTTCTTTCCATAGAGGCTTCTATCTTGCCAATAGCCATAGATTGTTATGGCTATCTTAGCATTTAATGCTCAGCCAATGGATTGCTCTTTTTGAAATTGGATTTGTCTTCTTGTTTACAACTTAGTGGTATTCATTGAGTGGCTTTTGCATTAGAATTTATAGCAATGGTTTCTGATACCGAAAGGCATCATACTTCACAAAATTACGAGGTTCACAAATCCCAGTTGATTGTTGTCGGTACCCAGAGCTGATATAGCTCTAGGCCATTCCAAGAAGAAAATTTAGTGATTCCCATAAAAAGTCCTTTACAAAAATTAATGTAAAATGCAATCAATTAAGCTTGACAATATAATGTTGGGCACATTGTCCGGTATTACTTATATGGTTAATATTTAAAGTTAGTATTTGATCATGTATGTGATTTATCTACTGGTGTAATATCTCGATTTTTACCCCATTGCATTAAAATGTAAATAATGTAATATTGTTATAAAATCGTGGTGAGGAGCTCAAGGCCAAGGCCCCGCCATCGATTTATTGATGCATATGGTTTACATGCTAGCTAGGCACAATGGAATTGCATATATCATGTAAATATGCATTTTAATAAAATACCCACAACTAGCTATGCAATGCAACAAGAGATGGGGGCATGATTTTACAAGGGATTGGGAGGGAAATATTCAAACCCTTGGAGCCAATCAAGTCAAGCCAAGTGTCAATGAGAGAACCCATAAAACCCTCAACTACCCATGTTGACTTTTGTACCCAACCATTCATTTCTCCCAAGAGTTAGGTGAAGTAGTTAATGCCTTGGGGAATGGAGAGGTATGGCTGTCCAAATTCGGGTATGGGCAAGCCACCCTTCATGGAAAATCGTTTTTGACTTCTTGGGCAAGAAAGGAGCACAAAATTGCTCCCCAAGCCATTACCCATCAACCAGTTTTGCCTCTCTCACGTTTTTGGAGCTACCTGGGCATTTTCCCTCCACGTTTTGATGGTTTTCCCTTGTTTTCTGGCTGGAAAGAAGGCGTTTTGGGTGTTGCAGAGCTGCTGGGAGGAAGGGAGCTCGATTTGGGGTTTCACGTAGGCCGTTTTGGCCATTTGAAATGCTCATAACCTATGGGAGAAATCGGGTTTTCTCCCTGGGGTCGAATTTTTCTTCCCACGGTCCGTTTTTTTTTGTGTGCCGGCGATTTGGGGGAAGCCCATGGCCATATTGTTTGTAAATCCCATTGTTAAAAATGTGTATCCATGCCCAATGATTGTGCTTGTTGTGTGTAGATAGAGTATGTTGGGGTATGGCTTATGGGTATCTATTGTTTTGGCTTGAGCTTGAGTGCAAGCATCCAGAAATGGAGAGGGTTCAGATTTAGCCTAATAAACCCAACTGTCGACTGGCTTGGATTAGATGCAATGTTTATTTGGATGTGCATGAACTTGAATGTCCCCTTTTCCTTGTAGAAATCATGCCCAGCTCGGGGGTGGTCTTTGAGTGTTGAAAGAATACAGGCTGGGCAAAGACCTATGGTTGGGTGGAACATTGCAGTGACATAGATAGTTGCTTGGGACAACTTTACCATCAAGATAAGCATTCTTTATGTGTATTTACTTCTACAATGTTTTAATTTGACGATTGTTATTGATATGCTGAATGCATATGGAATGTGTGTGGATGATGTTTTATTCTGCTATGCATGTCTGCATTGATGTGCATCTGCACACATTTGTTTTATTCGTATGAATCTAATGAAATGGGCTGAGTTTATGTAAAATCCCCAGAATTTGGTATCATGTTCCCTTCCTCGAATTGGGTCCACGGGAGGGGACATGACAATTGGTTTCATATGAAAGGGTGCTTGAATGGTATATATTCATTTCCTTGTGCTTACCAATATATGTTTCCTACTGAGTTCGGCAGTATTTCTTTATTTTATCATTTTTAATTACTGGAAAGTCTCAAAGACATCTTATGTAAATTTTGCTGACCTTAATTTACTATTTGTATGCCAAGCAGGTCTTCTTGGGATGATCTCAATACTCGTCATCTCCCTACATAGAAAAATGCACATTTTCATCACTGTACTACTTCTTACTTCTATATCTAGTGATGTTGCCATTGCAGATGTGACTATTGATGCATGCTCAACAAAGAATAGTGTTCGGTATCCACTCCTAGCAGCAGATATCCAGAGTTTGTGTTGGATGAGTTTATCAATTGGAGCACTGTTAGGGTTTTCAAGTGGATGTTCTTATACATTCTAAACACAATTCCGATATTGATTGGAGTTTCATATGTTGTTGGTTCCCTCAACAGTTTTTTGTGTTTCATCTTTGTGATCTCATACTTCAGTTTACAACTCTGTTACATATTCTTATATGTTGATATGGCCTTCTTTTATTGCCTAGCCTTTGTTATTGTTATGCCTTGATTACAAATAATCCATTGGTTATGTTTTTGGAGATGGTTGGAAGTAATCTGAAAAATAAATTCCCAATGATACTTTTTTTATGTCTCAACTCTCTTGCTAATCTGCAAAAGGTCTCACTCTCTTGATTGATTAGATATAAATCAGATAGATTTCTCAAAAAATGATGCCTTGTAAGAGGAGCATGCATTTGTAATTCCACACTTTTAATGTCAACTATAACCATGAGAAATATTTTTATGGGGTTATATTCTCTGTCTCATGCTATGATCTTGCAGAGTTTGCATCGTTAGAATATCCCCAGGGTCCTTTTTAAAAAATTTGATTTCCTAAGAAATAAAGTATAATCCTTTCACAGTGGCCAAAGTGTCAAGATGAATACACTATAATCAAAATATTTTGACTGTCTTCTAATGGCCTAACATGAAGGAGATAATAGAGTTGTCTTGAAGGAGGTGTCTCCCAAGCACCACTCAAACTCAGCTTATCTTTTGCTGCTCCATTAAAACCTTCGATATTATTTGGGTCCTTAATCATAGGCACTAGGTGTGTTAGGGATTAGGCCTAATTAGCTGTGTTAGGGGATTAGGCCTAATTGGTACTTTGCTTGTAGGGAGAGATGCCTTACTCATAAGAGACTTGGGTTGTCGACAATCTATTCCCTTGGGAAAGACTTATGTTGTGTGCTAGCCATATGAATGACCAAATCACTAACATAAGGAGTGTCAATGCTTGATCACCCCCATTTACCTAAGTCTTCCTTTTCTCTAAGAGCTTCCTCCAAATTGATTCCTTTCTAGGTTGCAAGCACATCAGAGAAGAGGGTGCCCTGAGTAGCAGCAGCAAAGGCTTTGTTGGCTGTGAAGGTAGATTGGAACAGCTCATAGTTTGAATTCTTGAGTATCTTAGTGTGAGCAGAGTGATAAAGGAAGCCAACTTTTCTAGTCTTGCTGTCAAAGTAACTATCGAGAAATCGATCAATATGGAAAGCTCACATTCATCTGTTTCCCTTTTTTCAAGTGCCATTGACCGGGTGGGATTCAAATTAGGTAGTTCGCCTTTAATTTTGGGAAGAAATCAGTAGCATTTTGATTGCAGCGGGATGATGCAAGCTCTTGCCCAATTTCACAGAGACATCCGTACTTGAACCCTCGACTTCAATGTTCAGGGGTTGGTGCTGAAGCCACTGAAAATAGAAATGATGAGATTAGAAGACTCATAGAAACCCTTCTAAAGGTTAAGAAGAAGAATCTGGTTCTCGTAGGGAAGAAAGAGCAATTATTTTGTAGCTTGCAATCAATGAAGTCCATTTCTACCAATGTATAGAGTACACTATCGAGGTCAATTGGGTTTGGGTTTGGGTTTGAAGCCGGCCCATCAAGTAACATTCTCATTGTGTTAATCACTCATTGTGTTCAACCCTCCCTATATGGGATTGAGGTTTTCATAACACTCCTTATATGGGATTGAGTTTTTCAAAGGGAGTACAAATCTAGGATTGCATTTTTCATTACCCTCCCTATATGGGATTGAGTTTTTCAAAGGGACAAGGATGGGTACAAATCTTTGATTTTGGCATAAGAATATCCTTGAGGATGGCAACTAAGCCCATGGAAATTTTCTCTTAGTAGTCCAACTCCCCAATACTTATTTCTTGAAATATTTCATAAGTCCCTATCAATACGATTGTATTGGGAATTTTATTTATTTTGACTCCAATGCCACAAGATGTTCAATCTTGGAATGTAGGGTTTTGCATTTTTACATAGTTGAGTTGGTTTTGCTATTTCCAAAATAAATTCGCTGTCAACTATGTTGAATCTTGCATGAAGTTATTTTTGGTAGTTTGAAAATTTGGCTTTTTTATGATTTTTAATTGAAATATGCATTCTAAAGTACAATATTTGGCACTTTGAACATCTAACAGTTTTTGGCATTGTCCACAACTCCAAGCAAACAAATTTCTGCAAATAAAGTAGGTGGCAATGTCGGGGACATTGCCACCATGTGGCTCTTGTTTTAATTATTTTTATGTGTTTTTAGTTTTCTATCCCCTTTAGATTTTAGGGTTTGTCTTTTTTGTTTCAATTAAATTTTTTTCTTTTCTCTTTGTTGATGTTGGTAGTTTTGATCTTTTGTTTATAGTTGACAGTAATTTGTTTCTTCTAGCCGACCTAGAAAATGATTGATCTCACACCTCAAGATCAATACTTATAGGTTCTATCTACAACTTTTACCTAGTGACTATTTGTTCTAATGATGGATCCATTTCAGTATTCGAAACGTCGACCTAAGAATGGCAATTGTGGGCACTCCAAAAACAGATTCTATTAACAATGACTACCATGAAAATCTCAAATCCACTTTCTTTTCTTTTCTATTGGTTTTCAACTTGGCAAACACTAGAGGATTAGTAGCCTCCATGCTCATTGAATTGATATAGAGTGAAGGAGAGGGATGTATACACAAGTGTCAAGTGAGTGAGCTCCAGAGGAAGCTTGGATATAGAACAAGAGAGATTGGAGTGCTAGTTTATTAAGCTCAAAGGTCATCTCCAACTAGTGCAAACAAGATAATATAAGCACAAGATAGAAAAGGATTAGATGTTATCTCTTGTCATCTAATCATCACAACACATACCAAATTTTAGTCCAAACCTAAACAAAGATACAAGAAGATCGAATTCCTATCGAAGTTCACATATAACAAGGGCCTAGGGATCAATCAAGAGAAGAATTGGAAAAGTTTCTATTGTGTCTACATGGTAAGGACAATAAGGAAAAACTAACTTAGCATATTGGTTGAGATTTGTATAGTAGCTTGTTGTTGTATCTAGGTTACACTTAAGAACAAGCTTTGAAGCCATTATGAGGAATAGATCTCTCAATATAATATAGAGAAAAAAAACTAGATATTTATTTCCACATAGTATTTGTGTTGGTGAAGCAAGTGGGTTATAAGTCCCTCATTTATGGATCACATGTTGTATGGAATTTTAAATATGTTTGATATATTATATGTTAATAGAAATTATTGAATAAAAAATTAGGAGAATTTGAAAAGTATTTATTTGCATATGTTGAATATCTTGAAATCCAGTAATTATGAATCCTATACATTTGTTATTTTCAATGTGTGGTTAACGAGTTGTGCTTCATTGTTATAGTATACAATTATGAAAAACAATTAACAATGAAGGAAGCAATAATCAAGGATTCGATATTCACATTTTTTGAATTTGAATTCACATTTTTAGAATGTGACTTTGCATTTTCTAAATCCAATTTTGGAATCCAACATTAGCACATTCATAACCATATTTTCCACATTGGAAACCCCAGTTTCACACTTTGGAGACACCAATGCCAACATGTCTCCAAAGGGGCTTAGATTAAATTAGCCCAAATTTAATGAAATGGTTGTTTTACAAGCATGCAATCAACACTTGATGCCAAATCCATTTAATGAGAGAGTTCATGTCTACTAATAATGCTCTTCAATCTAATATACCCACCCTAAGGTCTAAGATGCTACCATTTTCCATAATCTATTGACACAAGAAGACTTAAGACTAGGGCATGTGAATGACCCCATAATCAGCTTCTTTGACATGGATCCTCTAGTGGAAGACATGTGGCAATGCCTGAGAAAACATTGCATGGCGTGGACTAACTATCGAGTGACACATAGCAGCCCTCAAATGTTCCAAGCCCCTTGGATGACATTAACTTAATCCTCCATGAAGGTAGACATCAAAAGTCTAATCATAACTCACTTGAATTGATAATTTAGGTCCCTAGGGATTCAAGATAAATTTGGGTCTTTATGTTTTCTCCTTAACACAAAAGAAAGGTCCAATTGCAATCAAAATGTATAAAAGTTTTGAGTTTGTGAATTGTAGATAAATGAAAAGGAGGAATGGAAGGAATGAGCTCCTCCTTGACTACTTGAAACCTGAAACATTGCCTAGGCATGATCCTAAGCATAACAAGAATGTCCAAGAAGAAGACAAGTAGCAAAATATAAATGGGGATGCCTTGAATCAATAAAGAAGGATGAGAAACCACAACAATAAACACTAAACAATCTATATCCACTCTTCGAATGTTTCATGGAAACGAGGTAGGAACCAAATATAGGACCATGTCAGCAAGTCCTCAAAAAGAAAAAAGGGACAAGATAAAGAAGCAACTACATGGGCAATTGAATGGGTCACTTATGACCAAGAGATCAGTTCTAGTAGTCATTGATCACAGACTTGTAAAGGCCCATAATGAAATCACAACATAGCCAAGTCTAGAAGAAATATATTGACATTTATATTTGTCGCTTTGTCCATATTATGTACAAATTTGTGTCTCTTTTCTTATCATTTCAATGATATGTGGTACTGGATTCTTTGGTTCAATGATGAGCAATTTCTATTTGTATGAAAACTATTGAAATCCCTTAATGAAGTTTGAAATACAGAAATGTGTTCTATAACTCTATTTTGAATGCAATCTATAATCATTTAGGTTTGGATTTGTATCATTCGTATTGATTCTAGGCATTTTTTGGAGAACAGATTTACCTCCCATAGGTTCAAGTTGAGTTATGTGATTGAAATCTGCAGCGTCCCCATTCATCATTCTTTTTTTTTGAAAAAAAAAATATTTATTTTTCTAGTAAGAAAAGTAAATGCAATCCTTAAACGGTCATAAGTTTATAGTCCCGAATAGGTTGTAATTTGTAAAAAAATCTCAAAAAACACTAGATCCCTCCGCAACAAAAAGTTTACCCTTTTCCATAGTTAACAGTCATTGATCGATTGTGCTAGAAAGACTCAAAAATACCCTATGGATCTCTTCTAAAAGGTAGATATAATATATACCCCTTTACAATAAAGCATCCAAAGATCCCATAGTGCTACAAAATATTTAATCATCTTTTAAAAACTATTGCCAGAAAGTTAAAGATTCAAAAATAAAATATCTATCATGCTGAATTTAGAAAAGAGAAGGAAAGTTCAGGGATGAAACCACTTCCCCATCTATGAACTCCTCCTCATAAACATGAGAATACATCCCTATAAAGCTTGCTTTTGAGATTTCATCTACTAAAGAATTGAATGTCTATAAATATACTTGAAAGTGATCCTATCAAATAAAGTTGTTGCATCCCTCAAGTGCCTAGTCAAATTGAAAAGAATCAGATTTTGTGCTTGAGAGGTCCCAAAAATGTTGTTGATAACCACTACAGAGTCCCCAAAGACTTGTACAGCTCTGATGGCTTTATTCTAGGTCGATTGCAAGAGTAACATAAGTGCATGATATTCTCCAAAATTATTTGACCTCGGCCCTAGAAAGTATTTACCCTTGAAATAATGGGAATTTGAGGATTTCAATATATATCTTGCTCCATAGTCTTGACCTTGATTATTGTTGGAACCATAAAAAAAACCCATGGATAAGACTTATCGACCTAAGGAGGAATTAAAACCTTTTGAACAGGAAATTTGTGAATGTATTGAAGAAAAGTTAGTAAAGCCGACAACTGTGAGGCAACCTGGAAACTAGGAGCATACCTCTCATTAAATATCCCGTCATTTAGAGAAATCCAAATCCTCCAAAGAACTAAAAAGGGGACCATATTATAACGATTGAGATCACTTCTTTCAATCCATTCTAGAACATTATCCAATAGTTTTTCCTTTGACCACAACTGGTGTAGCTTGAGAGTTACCTCAACGTCCTTCCATACTTGAATAGTGAAACTACATTCCTAAAACAAATGTTCATAAGTTTCCAATGTAAATTGACATAACACACATCTATCGAGGCCCTCAATATGTTTTTTCTGTAGTCGATCCCACGTAGGTAGTCTATTGTGCAAGAATAACCATATCAGACAGATACTCTTTAGAGGCGCTCCCACTTCCCATAGTTTTGCTCACCGCCAATCATAAAATAGAACACTTGCATTCTGCATGGCTTTGTATCCATCGGATACTTCATGCACTGAACCACCATCTCCCTTCCACAACCAAGCTAATTCATCCAAACAATCATGGAGTCTGATGTGTGCTCTGCACAGCTCTTGAGTAAACATGTTCGTGCAACGAGTATGATGCGCATTGAGTTCTAGGTCTGCAGCTGATAACCATACTTGCTTCCAAAATGGCGTAGATTCATAATGTCCCGCCTTATTTAATGTGCATATCCCTCGAGTTTGAAGATGTGTTATTAACTTCAAAGGAAGAAATATGTCTTCCCACAACCCAAAATGGCATTCCCATCCATCATTCTAAATAAAGGAGCGAGTAGTTATGGATTTCATTGTTGAGATATTGTAACATCTAAGAATATTATATTTGTACTTTATTATTCCGGAGATGTTGCATTCCTCCGTGAAGATCTTATTGTATATCCGGAGATGTTTATTCATCCGTCAGAATGTGGTAACTTGGGTTATTAGACTTCCCTAGTGGGGGTCGGCCCTGTATGTGTTATGTGGGTCAAAGGGTTGTTAGACCACCCTAGTGGGGTCAGCCCAGTCATTTGTAGTGGGGTGTTTAACCCAGTGGTAAAGTTTGGGCTGACCTAGTTAATATAAAGTACAAGTCAGAGATGTGTATAAATAGAGGAGGTGTGTTCCTCATTATACACACACTTCCCTCACTTGAAATGTAGCGCACTTGTGAGAGAGAGGTCTGCTATGGAGGAGGAGTAGATCATGTCTTTGGTTTGCATATTTGTATATTGTTGGTCATCTATATTGAGGAAGCTTTGCTGGGTTTTCTACCCCATGAGGGTTTCCCAGGATAAATCTGTGTCTCTTGTATTTATGTTGTGCTTGTTGATTCTTTAGTGATCCTGTATATGCTATTGTTGTGAAATGGAATGAAATGATGATAATTTTTGTCTTAGCATATTGAATATTAACTTGGTATCATAGATAACCTGAAGGAAGGCAATGTATGGCACTTACGACACTTGATTCACTTGCGAGAATTTGAAGGTTAGGGTTTTGTATAGCAAAAACCAGTCATCGTGGAACTTTCGCTATAAATCCATTTTGGAAAATGTTCTAGATCTGAAACCTTTACAGGTTGTAGATAACATCCCCAGGTACCTTGTGTCCAAAGGACACCCTTATATTCGTTGTACTTTGTGATTTATGATCAGTACAAGTTAGGGTTTCTGCCTCTTCCAGATCTCAGTCAAAATCAGGTGACATAGGCAAAAAGGTCATAACTTGGGCTAGGAAGCTCCAAATGAAATTTTGTAAAAAGTGAAAGGTAGTACACAGACTGTACTATCTCAGAAAACTTTTCCAGAGGCCGAAGTTGAACCAGTGACACGTGGCACACCATACAAGTTCGCTCTCCTGTTTTATCCCATAAACAGGTCACGTTGCGACACTTGGCATAACTCTCTCTCAGAAAATCCAATTGAGGTCAGACCTATCGAGATGGAAAGATGACAGGTCAAGCTACCACAAAAAACGTTTTCAGACACTGTGGATCGAAAAGTTCAAAGTTACAATAGAAACAATCAGGTACATATTTCTGTCAAAACAGAATTATTTTTGGAGCATCTTCATTCATGGCTTCCGGAATTTAGGGTTTCGGAGAAAGTTGGAATTTTTGGAATCAGAGTCCACGGCTGAATGCTACTTAGAGAAATAAAAATTTAGAGACCAAGATCGAATTTTTTGGTTGGGTAGAGGACTGGGCTTGATCAAACCCCAGTTCAGGATTTTGATCGGAAAGATGGAAAATTAGGGCTTCAACAAAAGTTGGAATTTTTGAAGTCTGTGACCACGGCTGGAAGCTCCTCACAAAAATAAGAGTTTAGAGCCTTAGATCAAACCTTTTGATTGGGCAGAAGGGTGGGCTTCATCAAACCCTAGTTTGGGATCCTGTCTAGAAGATCCAAAAGCTTCGAAGGCAATTTTGAGGGGTCAAATTTTGGAGATTTCAAAATTGAAGTATGCAAGTCTGATCAGCTCAGCAAGACACATCCTTCCATCCATTCAGAAGTTTGAAAGTCAAAGATTGAATGTTTAGGGTTTCTCTAACAAACCCTAATCAAGGTCCAGATCAAGTTTCAAGGGGAGTTGAGGATAAGGCCTTGCATAAGAAGACTAGAAGAAGTCTCGACAGGTATGACTTAAGGAGGTTCAGGTATGACTTGGCAATCAAACTAGTACAGCAGTAATAGTGATGTGAACATCCTCCAGGCATCGAAATCAGCAAATCTGACCAACAGAGGAGTGTAATTTCAGGAACAAACCCCTGCAAGCTAGGGTTTTCATTGCATTTTACAGGTTCATTTTGGGCAAGGATAGAATATGGAGGAAACTTCACAGCTGAAAGATAAAAAGAAAGCAGGTGGCTTTCCATGCAGAGCCGAACCCAATAATATACAGCGGCTCTTGCAATTTCCCAAATCGACGAAGTTAATGAGAGATTCAGGGTCGCTCATTTAATGTGAAAGATTGCAGGGATATAATTCCCAGGTGACAAAGGCCTTCATAAGAAATTACAAGGAGGGAGACAGAGTTCCAGCCGAGGGCTGAGGTAGGGGGTCAGTCTGATACAGCACTGTACAGGCATGTATTTTGTTTCTCATGTTAATCTGTTGCAGGCATGATTGTTTATGAAATAAAGTATGATCTTTGAGCCTATTCTGTTTCAATTTATGAAGTGTATGCTTTTGGTATTCTGTCCGTGCATGGTATAAATTTCATGCTATGATTCTTCCAAACAGTATATAACTATGCCCCCATCATGAAATAGCATATGAGCTCTTATATTCGTAGTTTTATGATCACAGTCATCTTTTGTCCATGTTTTGAAACCCATGTACTCCCTGTCATCTTATTCTTGAGTTGCTTGATCTCTGTCATATACTCAGCTTCCACCAGAACATCATAAAAATTACCGAGTAGATGTCTGATATCTACTATCTAAGATTTCTCTAAGATTGACCCTAGCAGTCAGGTTCAACTTTAGGGATAACATCTTTTGGCACCGTTGCCGGGGACGGAGAAACGAAAGTATATCTTCCATGGGTGTTGACATTTTTATAGCTGGTTTTGAGAGGTGACAGAATCAGTACATTTGTTTACAGACTACATTCACCTGACAGTCAGAAAGTTACAGTGGCTTCAAAGCCGATTGGTACAAGAGGGAATCCTTCATCTCCTTTACATGAAGGAGTTTTTGATCCATAAAATATTATCAGGGAGGCTAGAAGGAAGTTAAATTTTCCATCATCCAGTAACCTTCAGTTTTGCACTAATGATATAGATCTAGGATCTTCCTCTTCAGACCCTGTGAACAGCCAAGAAGAAAATAAATTGGATTTATTAGTTAACATTCCTGAAGTTGATGAATTAAATCCAGCACAGGTTGGTGATTTTAATGTGTATTCAAATCCTCTTTCTTTAGAACATAAAGATATTCCTGAGGAATTTTTCCCCTGAAATCTTTGACAGAACCTAAGATACCCCTTACAAGTAGGCTTTTCATTGGCCAGTTGAAAATCGAAGTACCTTCCCCTCCACATACTAAACCACCATCTCCACAGATTCAACCAATTGTCTCACAAATTTCTCGTTCATTAAATATGGCTGGCCAAGCCCCTGATTGGATGGACCGCATGGTAGCAGCTATATATGCTCCATTAGTCATCCATCAACCCCTAAACCCTTTGCCTGGTGGTGACTATCAGAAATATTTGCCTAGGTTTGATGGCCAGGGTGGGAGAACTGCTGAAGAACATTGGGATAAGTTTTGTAGTTATGTTGATAACTACAACATTGAAGCTAGAGATGTTTGGATGAGAATGTTCGTTCAGAGTCTAGATGGAGAAGTTAGAAAATGGTTCAGGGAGTTACCAGAGAATTCTATTGATGGTTTGGAGGAGTTATATCATGTGTTTATTAGAAAATGGGGAGATACTAAGGATTTTCTCTATTATTACACAAAATTCACAGCATTGAAGAGAAAGCCTGATGAAGCAGTTGCAGATTTTTCCAAAAGGTTTAATAAAATGTATAACAAGATTCCCATAGAAATTAAACCTACAGAACCTGCAGCAAAGTTAACTTATGCCAATGCTCTTGATAATCAATTTTCCTTGTGGTTAAGGGAGAGAAAAGCAGTGTCTCTGATGAATATGCAGGATGCAGCCTTAGAGGTTGAATCTAACATTTTAGCATCCAACAAACTTAAAGAAGAAGATGAAGCTCAAAATATGGATCGGAAGGGAAAAAAGGAGATGATGCCTTCTTCTTCTTTTACAAAAACTTCAAATAGAAAATATGATGAAATGCACAAAACCATAAAAGATTTGTCTGCAAAAATTGAGAGAATGGAAATGGAAAAGAAAAATCAGAATAGGCCTGCCTATGATAATGATAACAGAAACCAAAATCAATTTAGGCACCCTTATCCTCCCAGATCCATGCTCAAAGAGAGAAGGAACAATGACATTGAAAGGGAGAAGAGAGAGAATGAAGATCAAAAGGTACAGCCACCTTTTCAGAACAACTTAATAAGGGAGGATGATCCTTATGAAACAACCTTAGAAGAGATTGAAGAGTCAGACCATGATATTAATCAGCTAGATGATGTATATGCTTCTAAATTTATAACTAGGGATGATTACTATGCTGCAGCAGAGATTAATTATGAAGAAGGAAGTGTTAATGAGCAGCAATCTGGAATTTGTCAGCAACAACAACAACATAAATCATGTGGACTTAGGTCTGGGGTAAAACAAGTTGCACCATTCAAAAAGAAGGTGAAATTCGTGCCCACTAAAACAGCATTGCCTTCTACAGAACAACTGGAACCACAAAAAGATAAAAACAACCCTGTTAAATTAGCAGAAGGAAGTAATATGCTTGGTTTTGATTTGGAGCATGAGATAAATAAAATCAAGGTCCCCATCCCTTTGAATGAATTGATAAGGAGCAAATCTTATAGAGAACCTACCATGAAAATCTTGAACTCATCACCTGTTCATGCTTCAGAAGATGTTATAAATTTGCAGGAGAAAGATCCCACCATTATCACTGGTTCGAAAGCTTCTGACCAGTCAGAAATAAAATCCTGTTATCCCCCACCTTTTTATATTACACTTACCATACATGACCAGATGTTGCATAATTGTCTTTTGGATTCAGGTGCTTCACACAATCTTATGCCAAAGGAGGTTATGGAAGCCCTAGGATTATTTGTTACTAAACCCTACCGTGACTTGTATGCTTTTGATTCTCGAGCTGTCAAATGTTTAGGAGTCATAAAAGACCTTGTAGTCAACCTTACCCAGTTTCCTATGAAAAGTGTTCTCATGGATGTTGTAGTGGCTGATATTTCTCCTAAGTTTGGCATGTTGCTGTCAAGATCATGGGATAAAAAGATAGGTGGTACTCTCCAAATGGATCTATCATATGCTTCAATTCCTATATTTGGAGGTGAATATAGAAGATTATACAGAGAGGTGCAATTGGCATTTTTGGTGAGTGATGATAGAAATCCTACTAACCATCCTATTTATACAGTACAAGAGGATATGGGTTCTTGTATGTTACAGGTAAATGATGATGCTGCAGGGGTTTTGCAAGTTAAGAAAGATAGTTCAATTCAGTGTGACACATAAGAAAAGGAAGGAATTTGGCAGATGTACTTTGATGGATCATCAAATAAGGATGGAGCAGGGGCTGGTGTGTTGTTAATTTCTCCTGGAGGTGAGATGATTTCATTAATGTATAAATTGGAATTGCAAACCACAAACAATACTGCTGAGTATGAGGCATTAATCCTGGGATTGAGGGCTGCAAAAGATATGAATATTCAAAGTCTTGCAGTGTTTGGTGACTCCGAAGTGGTAATTCAGCAAGTGAAGAGTATTTATCAGGTAAAGCAGTCATTATTGAAAGTTTACAGAAATGAGGTGTGGGACATGATAGATAATTTTTTATGTGCTTTAATATAACATATATTCCCATAGATTGTAATCAGACTGCAGATTCACTGGCATTAGCAGCAGCATATTTCAGAATCCCAAAATTGACACACCTAAAGTATCCCATTGATGTGAGGTATAGACCAGCAGTCCCGGATGATATTAAACATTGGAGGGTTTTTCAAGATGAACAGGAAGTAAAAGAATTTTTACAATTAACTGAAGAATTTGCAGATAACAAGGTTGATTTAGATGAAGACTTAGATCTGGATGAAATGTCTACTCATGCAAAACAGTCAATTGCTGATCAAAAAATTCTGGATTTAAAGAGCAATTTTATCCCTAAGGGACTTGTTCCATTAGAGAGGTTGTTTTCAAAAAATGATACACTGTTGAAAAATAATTTTCAGACCACTGAAGAGAGTGTAATCAGCTATAATATTGGGTCTGTGGCAGAATCGAGGATGGTTAAGATATCTAAACAATTATCAGAAAATGAGAGAAACAAATACATCATTTTCTTGAAGGCATTTATAGATATTTTTGCATGGTCATATGAAGATCTTAAAACCTATGACACTAATGTTATTCAGCATAAGATCCCATTAAAGCCTAATACTAAGCCTTTTAAACAAAAATTAAGAAGGCTTAATCCAACACTTTTACCAGTCATTGAAAAAGAGGTGAAGAAACTACTGGATGCCAAGATTATTGTTCCTCTTAGGTACTCCTCCTGGGTAGCCAACCTTGTTCCAGTAAGCAAGAAAAATGGGGAAATAAGGTTATGTGTAGATTTTCGAAATTTAAACAGATCATGCCTTAAAGATAACTATTCATTGCCTAAGGTAGATCAGATTTTGTAGAGAGTGGTTGGTGCAGAAAGAATTTCAATGATTGATGGTTTCTCTGGTTATAACCAGATTGCGGTTCAGCCGGAGGATAGAGAGAAAACAACTTTTACAACCCCCTGGGGTACATTCATGTATGACAAAATGCCTTTTGGGATAATGAATGCAGGTGCCACGTTTCAAAGGGCAATGGAAATAGCATTCGTAGGTGAGAATGAAAAGTTTGTGGTCATTTATCAAGATGATATCACGGTCTTTTCTAAATCTGATGAAGAGCATTTGAAACATCTGAAGCAAACTTTTATGAAATGCAGATGATTTGGGCTGTCATTGAACCCAAAAAAGTCTCACTTTTCTATGACAGAAGGTAAGTTATTGGGTCACATAGTTTCTACAGATGGGATTAAAATAGACCCTGAGAGAGTGAAATCTATTTTAAAGATTGCTATTCCTAGAAATAAAAAAGAAATCCAGTCTTTCATAGGAAAAATCAATTTTTTGAGGTGGTTTATTCCTAACTTTGCTGAAACTATTAAGTATATTACTGATATGCTTAAGAAGGACAGGGAGGTAAGATGGTCTGACCAAGCTAAAAAATCATTTGAGAAAATTAAGCAAGCATTGGTAGAAGCACTTGTGTTGGCAACCCCAGATTACACTAAAGATTTTGCCATTTTTTCATTTGCACCAGAAGAAACAATTGTTGTTGTGTTGTTGCAGAAAAACTCTCATGGATTAGAACAGCCCATCTCATTATTTAGCAAGACTTTAAGAGATTCAGAGTTGAAATATACTAGTATGGAGAAATAGGCCTATGCTTTGGTTAAGGCACTTAAATTTTTCAGAATTTATGTACTCCATTCTAAGGTTTTAGCTTATGTTCCTAATTCAGCTGTAAAATACATTCTGGTACAGCCTGATAGCGAAGGAAAGAGAGGTAGGTGGATTGCAAAGGTGATGGAATACGGGGTGGAAATTAAGCCTACTAAATTGGTAAAGGGACAAGGCTTAGCTAAGCTTCTCTCTGAGTCAAATTTTTAGATATTGGATCTGTATATGATGGCAGAAAATTCAGAACAGTGTGAAAAACCGGTTTACAGCAGGTATTTTGACTGTCCTTGGTATGCTGAAATTGTATATTATTTGTTAAATCTGCACTGATCCACAGAGTTGAGTAAAAATGAATGCAAATTTGTAAAATTGAAAGCTCTCAAGTATGTATTGATTGATCAAGTATTGTACTGGAAAGACCCTGGAGGAATACTTCTGAGATGTTTGGATAGAACATAAGCAAATGATGTCACTGAGGAATTGCATGCTGGTATATGTGGTGGACATAAATACTGGAAGGCAACAACCTTCAAAATATTAAGAGCAGGGTATTACTGGCCCACTCTTTTCTCAGATGTGTACCAACAGATTAGGGCTTGTGAAAAATGTCAGAAGTTTGCAGGTAAACATCAGCTACAGTCCTTACCCTTGAAACCTATATCAGTAGAGGCTCCATTTCAACAATGGGGTTTAGATTTTATTGGCGAAATTCATCCTCCATCTAGTGGCCAACATAGGTGGATCTTAACTGCAACAGATTTTTTCACGAAATGGGTAGAAGCAATCCCAACTAGAAAGGAAACAGATCAGGTTATGATTAATTTCTTGCAAGAAAATATTCTTAGTCGATTTGGATGCCCTAGAAAACTCATTACTGATAATGCTCCTGCATTTAAATCCAAGAAAATGATAAAATTTGCTGAAGAAAATAGTATTTCCTTGAGACAATCTACACCATATTACCCCCAAGGCAATGGATTGGCAGAATCCAGCAATAAAAACATTGTGACAAGTATTAAGAAAATGTTATCAGAAAACAAGAAGAATTGGGATTCTAAGTTAAGGTTTGCTTTGTGGGCAGACAGAGTCACAATAAAGAAGTCAATTGGAACTACCCCATTTCAAATAGTGTATGGAACTGAAGCTGTATTCCCTATTCAGTTAATCGCACCAGTGATTAAGTTTGTGCAGGAATTTGAGGAAGAACCAGAAATGAAGAAAAGAAGGACATTTCAAATAATTCAGCTACAGCAAGAAAGGGAAGCTCTCATGGACAAAGCTGAAATACACAGAAATAGGATGAAAGAAAGCTTTGATAAAAAGGTAAAAAAGAATATGTTTGCAGTGGGTGATCAAGTGTTGAGATGGGATGCCAGATATGAGGATAAAGGAAAACATGGTAAGTTTGATGCTCTGTGGTTTGGACCATTCATAGTGATGAAAATTTTGGGAAACAACACTTTTGTTCTACAAACTTTGGGAGGTAATGAGATTCCAGGTCCAGTTAATGGACGCTTTTTAAAGATGTTTCATACTTGATTGAGATGACAGATTTTTGTATATATTCATTGTACATATCAGTTCAAATAAGTTCAATAGACTCCAGCCCAATAAAACAGATTGCAGAAGGCACAGGTCACATGTTCTTAAGGTCTCACAGGGAAGACCTTATCCCCAGACGGAGCCTGATGTTATTCCTAGGGTTGTTCCATAGATTTACACAGCTCTTACTTCATTTTCATTTAGTTTTTCTATTTGCTTACCCTAGGTATTTCTTTTTTTTTGCTTAAAAGTTTTATTTTACTATTTGTCATGTTTTCATGATTAAATAAGGATTTGGCTCTTGTTCCTATTTTTATTCAAAATATGGTTTAATTTCTTGCTTTTAAAAACATTTCAAATGTTTTGAAAATTTCAAATTTGATAAATTTGATTTAAGGGTCAAACTGACATCATATGCCAGAATTTCGAATTTAAAAATGCTGTCAGTTCTAAAGCAAATGCTGTTAGTTTTGCAAAAAAATTGAAATTATGATTTAATAAGGGTTTGACTGTTCATAATTATGATTTAGCAATTATAATTCGAAATGGATTATACATATGCATGAATCAAGTACTCTTTGAAGCGTGGTAGCCAGTTTCACTCAACACTTGGCAATCAAACTAGTACAGCAGTAATAGTGATGTGAACATCCTCCAGGCATCGAAATCAGCAAATCTGACCAACAGAGGAGTGTAATTTCAGGAACAAACCCCTGCAGGCTAGGGTTTTCATTGCATTTTACAGGTTCATTCTGGGAAAGGATAGAAATATGGAGGAAACTTCATAGCTGAAAGATAAAAAGAAAGCAGGTGGCTTCCCATGCAGAGCCGAACCCAATAATATACAGTGGCTCTTGCAATTTCCCAAATCGGCGAAGTTAATGAGAGATTCAGGGTGTCTCATTTACTGTGAAATATTGTAGGGATATAATTCCCAGGTGACAAAGGCCTTCATAAGAAATTACAAGGAGGGAGACAGAGTTCCAGCCGAGGGCTGAGGTAGGGGGTCAGTCTGATACAACACTGTACAGGCATGTATTTTGTTTCTCATGTTAATCTGTTGCAGGCATGATTGTTTATGAAATAAAGTATGATCTTTGAGCCTATTCTGTTTCAATTTATGAAGTGTATGCTTTTGGTATTATGTCCGTGCATGGTCTAAATTTCATGCTATGATTCTTCCAAACAGTATATAACTATGCCCCCATCATGAAATAGCATATGAGATCTTATATTCGTAGTTTTATGATCACAGTCATCTTTTGTCCATGTTTCGAAACCCATGTACTCCCTGTCATCTTATTCTTGAGTTGCTTAATCTCTGTCATATACTCAGCTGCCACCAGAACATCATAAAAGTTACTGAGTAGATGTCTGATATCTACTATCTAAGATTTCTCTAAGCTTGACCCTAGCAGTCAGGTTCAACTTTAGGAATAACAGCAGGTATACTAATCCAGGTATGTTTTCCTATGTCAAGTTAGAATCTTACCTTGTGTTAGGATCTCTTATATAAGTATACTTGGTATGATTAGATATGCTTATTCATAAAGTTAGTAATCAAGGGTTTATGCATATTATGTCTCTTATCTTGATTAACTAGAAGAGTCCTATGATCAAACGAGAATATGCATGAGACTTCCCTGAAACCTTGAATACTGATGTTTATTATCTATGATCATGACTTTACATATTCAAGATTATTTAAAATTATAATGTTTTGATAATATTGAGAATATACTAATGAATGTATGTTTGTGTATGAGATCATGAGGATGACACTAGTGCACACTTGAGCATGCACAGTGGTACAGAATGAATAGAAGTTCAAAAGACATATAGAAGATCAAGCGGGAGGCAACCACACAAACATAAGAGATAAGTATTTGAGTTGTTATTTGAAATAGTGAATGATATTGCTTGTAATAAGTTGTATACATATTTGTATTCCTAGAATATATCATGCTGAGTGTAAACATTCATATAGCATTGAACAGTATACTACTAATATGCATATGATTGGTAAATTGGACAAACATTCCATTGTTGCTTGTCTAGAATGAAACTTCTTTGCTGACATGCTGAGAGCTGTGCACACTCTCGATAGTATGTTCTGGTAGAGATGGAAGGCATCTAGATAGCCACTGTATGCATACAAGTTATGGAAAAGTGTTGTGCCAAAGTATTGGCCAAGATAGTTGCATAACTATGTAAATGATATATGTATGCATAATAGGTTATCATGTCAACATGATTTCATGATTATGAAGTATTACTAATCATGTACTTAATTTTGATTTGTAGGAAAGATCATGAAGAATGATGAACACCGAACAAGTGATGGATGTTCAACAAAAGATTTACAAATCAAACAGGCTCGTGGCTAGAAGATTCTCTTAGAAAGAGGAAGAGAATCATGACGAGATGTTTGCTCCAAGTGGCTAGATAAGACCATTACCTTAATGATGTAATTGAAGAAGAAGTGTGAATCAATTGAAGAAAGCTCTGTTCGGGTACCCAGGATCAATAGTCAATTGATGAGCTTAATGATCACCATGGGTGATGTGGGTCTCAACCTTTGCTACAAGGTTGGTTTCTATACACAGATGACATGGATACAAGAAGGAACTCACCACAGAGTTTGAATGATATTGAAGCTCATATCAGTAGACCTATCTGACAAGAGATGACACGGATAGATATGCAGAAGATCACTCAATGTAGAGTGTGAATGATGTTCAGTCACAGAGGGAGAATTGACAGCTTCTTGACAAAGCTTGGGCTTTACCAGAAGTAAAGCTGATCATAACCTTTACCTTAAGGTTATGGATGATGAACCTATCATACCATTATTGTATGAGGATGATCTCTTTCTGACATGGAATGAGAAACAGATCATGGAAAGCAAGAAGAAGATGGCTACAGAAATAAAAATGAAAGATCTCTTACTTCCTAGGTCTGGAAGTATGGCAAGGCTCAGAAGGAATCTTTCTCATCCCGGGAAAGTATGCTATGGAAATCTTGAGAAGAATTGATATGTTGGAATGTGAAGCCATGGCCACTCTCTTGGGTTCCGACTTGAAGTTGTTAGCTGATAACTCCTCAGAGTTAGTTGATGTGATTCTGTACAGACATATAATTGGGTCGTTGATGTATCTAACAAATACCAAGCCAGATATATGCCTTGCTATAAACACCTTGAGTCAGTATCTAGTGGAAACTAGATGTGTTCACCTGATAGTTGCAAAGCATGTGATGAGGTTCCTAAAGGATACGATAGACTTTGATCTATGTTATCTTAGAGATCATGACTTCAGATGGCTACACATATGTTGATTGGGCAGAAAGTGTATCAGATAGGAAGATCACATCGAGAGGATGTTATTGTCTGGGATCAGCCATGATCTCGTGGTTTAGCAGGAAGCATTCTAGTGTGGCTCTCAGCACAAGCGGAATATATGGCTGCTTGCTCTGCTAGTTGTGAAGCGGTATGGCTTCAGGATTGTTTGACTTAAAGATAGACCCAACTGTGATCCTATGTGACAAACAGAGTTGTATCAAGATGGCAGAGAAATCGAGTGTTCCATGATAAGTCAAAGCACATAGAGATCTGACATTTCTATATACAAGATATGGTGCAGAAAGGAACTATAAAGTTCGAATTTGTAACAAGTTACCTATATACTAACCAAACCTCTACCTCAAGTAAAGTTTGAGTATTTCCGAGACAAGCTTGATAGGACCCTCCTCGAAAGGGGGAGTGATGTGGTCACTTATGATGAGATTACCTGCATCAACAGAGAGGTCGATGATGTGGATACATATATTGGTGATGCCGACAGAGAGGTTGGTGGATGGTCCTTAGACAGGATCTAAGTTGACAAGAGGGATTGCATCATCCTTGAACACATGTTCTAAAGAGAGCCGTAGACGTATGTCTTCGAGAATGAAGTCCTTGGTGGACATGTGGGGATTGGATCATCCCTGGACTTTAGTCCTAAAGAGAGCCGTAGATGTATGTCTTCGAGAATGAAGTCCTTGGTGGACATGTGGGGATTGGATCATCCCTGGACTTCAATCCTAAAGAGAGTCGTAGACGTATGTCTTCGAGAATGAAGTCCTTGGTGGACATGTGGGGATTGGATCATCCCTGGACTTCAGTCCTAAAGAGAGTCGTAAACGTATGTCTTCGAGAATGAAGTCCTTGGTGGACATGTGGGGATTGGATCATCCCTGGACTTCAGTCCTAAAGAGAGTCGTAGACGTATGTCTTCGAGAATGAAGTCCTTGGTGGACATGTGGGGATTGTATCTTCCCCGGACTTCGGTCCCATAATTGATCTATAGACAAGATGTCTCCGAGAATGAAGTCCTGAATGAACAGGTAGGGGATTGTATCTTCCCCAGACTTTGGTCCCAGAATTGATCCGTAGACTGATGTCTCCGAGAATTGAAGATAGGACTACATCGTCGCTAGACCTCAGTTCAAAATGTACGTGAGGGATGCATCGTCCATGAACTGGGTTCAAAATGTACGTGAGGACTACATCATCCATGAACTGGGTTCAAAATGTATGTGAGGACTGCATCGTTCATGATCTGGGTTCAAAATGTACGTGAGGACTGCATTGTCCATGAACTGGGTTCAAAATGTACGTGAGTACTGCATCGTCCATGAACTGGGTTCAAAATTTACATGAGAGGACTGAATCGTCCGTGAACTGGGTTCAAAATGTACGTGAGGATTGCATCGTCCATGAACTGGGTTCAAAATCTACGTGAGGACTGCATCGTCCATGAACTGGGTTCAAAATGTACGTGAGGACTGCATCGTCCATGAACTGGGTTCAAAATGTATGTGAGGACTGCATTGTCCCTAAACTGGGTTCAAAATGTACGTGAGAGGACTGCATCGTCCGTGAACTGGGTTCAAAATGTACGTGATGGGATTGCATCGTCCCTAGACATGAGACTTGTCTTAAAGTGACAAGGATTGATCATCCTGGAACTTGATCTGGATTATATCATCCATGGACCTATGTCCTAAAGAGAGCGGGATTGATCATCCTGTAATATGATCATGTGTGTTGCAGGGTATGCTGCTATTATGCATACTTGACTAATGAGGATACTTGTATTGATGTATTGATACTTGGTATTGATGATATGTATTGATGAGGATACTTGTATGTATACTTGCATTGATGATATGTATTGATGAGGATACTTGTATGTATACGTGTATTGATGAGGATACTTGTATTGATGATGTGTATACTTGTATTGGTGTGGATACTAATACTGATGATCTAGATGGCGATGCTGCTGATCGTGTTGATCTAGATGACGATGTTACTGATCGTGTTGATCTAGATGACGATGTTACTGATCGTATTGATCTAGATGACGATGTTGTTGATCATGTAGATCGAGATGATGATCCAGATGCTGTAGATCGAGATGATGATCCAGATGTTGTAGATCGAGATGATGATCCAGATGCTGTAGATCGAGATGATCCAGATGCTGTAGATCGAGATGATCTAGATGTTGTAGATCGAGATGATACAGCTGCTGTAGATCGAGATGATCCAGATGTTGTAGATCGAGATGATCCAGATGTTGATGATCGTGTGATGACGATGCCGATGATCGTGTGATGACGATGTTGATGATCGTGTGATGGCGATATTGATGATCGTGTGATGACGATGTTGATGATCGTGTGATGACGATACTGATGATCGTGTGATGACAATGCTAATAATCGTGAGGATCCAGATGTTGATATTGTTGTAGTTGTTCGAGTGTTGCAGAAGATAAAGACTCAATACTAAATATGTTGATGTTCCAGTATTGAAGATGTTCCAGTAACTGCTTGAGTTACTGATGATGTTGAGAAAGCTTCCAATGATTTATAGATGTATCATGTATGATGTTGATGACTCCTTGCTTGTGCAGATGCTATTATAATATCCTTCTTGTTAAGGGGGAGTGTTGAGATATTGTAACTTCTAAGAATATTATATTTGTACTTTATTATTCCGGAGATGTTTCATTCCTCCGTGAAGATCTTATTGTATATCCGGAGATGTTTATTCCTCCATCAGAATGTGGTAACTTGGTTTATTAGACTTCCCTAGTGGGGGTCGGCCCTGTATGTGTTATGTGGATCAAAGGGTTGTTAGACCACCCTAGTGGGGTCGGCCCAGTCAGTTGTAGTGGGGTGTTTAACCCAGTGGTAAAGTTTGGGCCGACCTAGTTAATATAAAGTACAAGTCGGAGATGTGTATAAATAGAGGAGGTGTGTTCCTCATTATACACACACTTCCCTCACTTGAAATGTAGCGCACTTGTGAGAGAGAGGTCTGCTATGGAGGAGGAGTAGATCATGTCTTTGGTTTGCATCTTTGTATATTGCTGGTCATCTATATTGAGGAAGCTTTGCTGGGTTTTCTACCCCATGAGGGTTTCCTAGGATAAATCTGTGTCTCTTGTATTTATGTTGTGCTTGTTGATTCTTCAGTGATCCTGTATATGCTATTGTTGTGAAATGGAATGAAATGCTGATATTTTTTGTCTTAGCATATTGAATCTTAACATTCACGTTCCTAAATTTTCCCCCATGGGCCATTATTCAAAATCATAACTAATTTAAGCCACCCATGGGAAACATAAACTATGAAATGCATGTGTAGGTGCATGAATATAAAACAAAACATAATTATAACAATATCTACACACACATCACGCATAAACAAACATGTTCATATCATGAAGTAAATATAATCATTGCATAAACATAGACAACAAAGAATGTTTATCTTTTAACAAAAACATATCCAAGCAATTAGGTGTGTAAGAGCAATCTTCCACCTAATCGTAAGTATCAATTGTAGATACCACCCACAAGATGGTCTATGAGGCTACCAGGGTGAAGGAGACACCTAAAGGATTTTCTTTCTCAGCCCAAAACCCATTTTCTCTCATGCTTAGACAATTTTCTCACCACTAACCACTACAAGCATCTCATTTAATCATCCTAGCCATGGAACTCTCTTCCACTGCCCCACACAACACAAGGAAGGCCCACTCTTTCCTTGCTCAATGATCCCTTACGGTACCCAACCCTTACAGTGCTATTTAGTGTGTGCATAAAGAGTCCAACTTGATGTATGCTTTTAGAGAACCTCCTATAAAATCAATCTATGGCTTATGAAGTATCTTGGAGTAGCAAATAAAAAGTGCATAAAAGTTACTATATTACCTAGCCTGTATGCTCACCTACAACCATCCTCTTCACTCTAATGTTTGCAATTTCCTCTTCATGATGCTAATTTCTGATCATTTTCACAGTTTGGTAATTGGCTATGGAGAAAACAACATGAAGGCTACATGTTGTATGAATTTGGCATGGAAAAGTGAGTGATAAACCCTAATAGAGATGAAGGCTATGGAGAAAACAACATGAAGGCTACATGTTGTATGAATTTGGACCATTTTATTGTTTTCCATCATAATATTTACATAGATTTTAAGTGATCATGACAAGCCAACCATGTTAGCATTTTTTTTTATTGCTAACATTTTATTTACTGAAAATGGTAATAAACTGCACAAAAACTATCACATCGATGCTTCCGCAACTACTTGAAGCATTTCTCAACTAAACAACAATAAAGTATAGAAGCACACCACATAAGAGACACAAACCAACTCAAATATGCTTTATTACTAACCAAAGGACTAATTACATGAGCCTCCATTTTCCATGGTGGGCAAGGGAGTTGTGGAACTCACTCTTTTGAATTTCCTTATGCACCCACAACTCTTAGGAACTCAAGGAGGGGTTTACAAGATAAATTCAAGAAATGACATGCTCAATGAACTCCCCAAAACTTATATTTATCCATTGTCTGATGGAGGTGGGAAATAAATGATCCTCTACCTTCGTTTACATCAAAATTACTTTTTACATTTTCCATTATTACATTGACCCAACTAGTTCATTAATGACCACAATATTGAGAAAAATAACTGAGTCGGGACCCAACAACCCCACCATTATTTGTTGACTCACCCTTGAGTCAACCAAGGAAGATGGGTGCAATCTAGAATCCTCAACCGCAATTACTACAACATTCCACACCTGAATAATGTTCTCCTCTGACTTATGCTCATTCTAAGCTCTAACTTCAAGGCTTCCCATAGTCATATATCAATCACTAACTTAGTCATCCATAAGTACCTACAACTAAACATAGCCATCCATAAGTCCATTTCTAAAAAGTTTGGTCAACTTCTCTATCCGCAACCACCAAATAACAAATACTCTTTCCAAGAAGATAACATAACCATTAGGGTAGATAAGTTCAATGTCCACACTCCTGCAAATTCATCTAAGTTGAAATAAGTGCAAAATACCACAACTGAATAAAGATTCATTAAAACCATGGTGGATCCTGATCACTAAGAAAGATTACCCTGCAACAACTGTAGCTCTACAATACTCAAATCAATACAAAGTCTAAGGGTAGAAACTATTGTCATTACTTGTGCTACATGACTGACAACTATAACTAAGCAAATTAAAATCATGGTGCTTCAGATCACTAGTGTAAGATAACTCAAAAATAGTTATTAGTTGCAACCACTAATCATTGAGAGACTTTGTGAAATCATGACCTTGACACCTAAGTCTTTGGAAGATAATCTCAATGTGAGGCCAAATGCAACCAAATTACAACAACTCTTTTACAATATTTAATCTTAGACTTATCCATACAAGTATTAAAATATGATCCGCAACTCATTATCGTAGAAACTCATCGTTATTTTCATCATCACATTAGTTTTATTACAAGGTGCAACCAAATAAACAAATTTAAAAGAGGAGGAAGGTTCTACAACCTTCTATGACTGTCTCACAATCCTTCATAACTTGGCACAACCCTTACACAATAGCCGAGCACACGCATATGGATATAGTATACCAAGATCCCATTCCACAAGTCTGTGATCATGATTCCACAACTAATTAATACAATTATGATGTGTGTATATAGGTGGTGTTAACACCTAAAAAGTGCTCACTAGCTCATTCCCTTATTCACATGACCCATTTGTCCACTTTTCCACCATTTGAGCCTCTAAAGCCACCAAAAGGTCACCAAAAGACCTTAATACACCCCTTTTTCCACTCAAAATGAGTATTTTTCCTAAAAAAGCATAAAAAACCCTCAAAAAGGGTCCAAAATTCCCAAAAATATTAAAAAGGGAATAAAAATATTAAAAAGGGAATAAAAATATTAAAAATATTCAAAAAAGGAAAAAGGAGGGAAAAGGTACCTAAACCATGTTGGTCAATACCATTGGTTTCCTCAAAACCATAATGGTATTCCCCACCACCAAAAACTATAAAAAGGTGGTAGGGGCTCCTCACTTTAGATCCATCCATCATCCTATCCTCATGCTGCCAAAATCTCCCATGAGCTTTTGGCCATTGTAGCTACCTTGGAGAAGGGACCTTTGGAGTTTGGAGCTGCTCACCCTTGGAGCTACTCAACAACCTTCACCATTTGGAGGTATTATCATTGCAAGCACTTGCTTGCCCTTATTTTCAATACAAAGTTATTCTTTATTCTATTTCTTGTTCTTGTTTTCAATTCAAAAATTTATTATGATATGCACATGCTAGTTTAGTTTAGTTTTAGTTTTAGATTTACAATTGTTTTTGCTTTAGTATTTGAAACTGTTGCTACTAGTTAGCAGGTGCCCATAGCACTAAGCTTGGTTGCAAAACCAAGCCAACAGTTTTTGGCGACTCCGCTGCTTTCGAACTTTTAGATCTCAAATTTTGCTTTAGATCTTAGT
The DNA here is from genome assembly GCA_027924585.1 of Larix kaempferi. Classification (NCBI taxonomy): domain Eukaryota; kingdom Viridiplantae; phylum Streptophyta; class Pinopsida; order Pinales; family Pinaceae; genus Larix; species Larix kaempferi. The sequence goes on along the minus strand of BSBM01000762.1, from coordinate 6,452,015 downwards.
TTTTGTTAGTATTAGTCAGTTTAATTCATAGATCTGCCACCCTAGACAGCAGATCCATTGTTGTTCTAGATCTTGGCTCATTCCATTGCCATTAACAGCCTGAAATTTTCAATTTTCGGGTTCGTTTTTCGGCGTCCGCGCACGGCTTTCGCCTCACGGCTTTTTGCCCAACAGTCGCGCGGCTCATCGCGACTGCGCGGCTCTTTTCCGCACGGCTCACCGCGGCTTCGCGGCCAATTTGCGCGCTGCACATCGCGGCTTCGCGGGCATTTTCCGCGCTGCACATCGCGACTGTGTGACGAAATCCCGCGCTGCACATCGTGGTTTCGCGGCTGAAAACTGCGCTGCCCATCGCGACTGTGTGACAGAAACCCGCGCGGTCCATCGCGACTGTTCTGTCAAAACCCGCGATGCCAATTTTTTCCATTCGGCCAATTCGTTTAAAAAATTAATTTTTTGCTGTATTTTCTGCCCAATTAGCACATTTTACAATATTAAAATTCCTGCATTTTTTTCTTACAGCTAGAAATCTTTTTACTATTTAGAATGCACCTTTAAAAAAGTCTTTTTAAAAATTTTCAGAAATTCAAAGAAGGATTTATTTTGCATTTTATCTAGATTAAAAAAATTTCACTGTTTACTTCCTTGATATTTTGCCCATAGCAAATTTTAAAAGAAATCCATTTATTTCTTGAAGAAGTCATATTATTTGCTTTCCTATTTCAAAAGATCCTTTGTTTTTTGAATATTGTCTGCAAAGCATTTACATTTTCAATTTCAGTTTAAAATACCACACGTGCACCCACTCAAACACATAATTTAAACTGAGCCTTAAAATTTACCCTAACTTCAACCAACTTTTAACTCCACTTGGGGAGCACTTAAAAGAACTTTGTAGCTAGGTAGTATTGAGGGGATAGGTGTTCCAATAACACCCCTCAGTTATTACATTTGAGACATAGTTGTTGTCCATTAGGGAACCAAAATCTCCTAGTATTTTTTGGCACGGTCACAACCAGTTTATCAGAAGGCCTCTCCCCTAGGAGGGTTGAAGTCGCGAGGATGGTTCCGGAAGCCTGAGTGGAATACCGAAATCCATTCAGTAACCGAAGGCTACCATTCACAGTTCTTGGGATATCCCTGTATGGGGTATTGCGGTAAAAGGACCAAATGGCAGATTTACCTTTTCTGAACGTGTCATGAACGGAGTATCCTAGTTGCCATTCTTTAGGATTGATTACCCGGTGTCCCTCCCAGTAGGGGGATATCTAGCCGTTGATTCAACACTCAATATTGTCTGACTTGGATTTCATCACCTTGCAGAGAATATCGTTTGTTGATTCACAATACTTTTAGTTAGGTGTTTGCATGATATATTCCACATTTGGTCTAGTAGCACCTCTTTTTTCTAGAAGTTGTTTGACTGTTGGTATTCTGACCATTTTTGTTGCATCCCTCCACTTATTATAGCACAGCTACTATAATAAGTGCCTTTTTGAGGTTGATTTTTCTGGCCTGAGAGCCTTTATTTTCACTCCCCTTTTTTTGCACCCTTGGTTGCATTAGGGTTTTGAGTTTTTTATACATTACCATCTTACACTGAAGATTTTTACACAAAAACATATTTCTCACCATTGAGAATTTTAGACGATCTCGTCGTCTTCAGGGCGAACTCCCAGAGTTCAATCTACTTGGCTCTCCACGTCACCGACGTCGAGCCTTATCCCTTGACTCGACACATCATCGGTCAAACATACAGTCATCCGATTCTGACACGCCTCACTTCACATCTGATTTTGAGGCAGAATCCGAAAACCCTACCGAGTTATTACCAACCAACCTCATGGCTGGAACACAATTCGACCCACTTTTTACCAGTACCATAGGAGATACATCCACAAACCCTTCTACTGCGGTGCCATCCATGGCAACAACCACCCCCCTAGGTATGCCTAATATGGGGCACACTCCACCTTTAGGAATGCCTAACACGGGACTACCTCCTATTATGGGTATCCCAAACATAGGGGTCACACCCCCTCTCATTACCACAACACAGATCCCAGGAATACCTACTACTATTCCTAACCCCGGTGTAACCCATGTTGCACTTGGAAACGCTGGCCCTTACCAAACCACAGCAGTTGGAGGACACATACCTTCAATACCTAGCATACCCTTAGGGGCTACTGGACCACTACACCATGCCACCTTGAATAGTCATGTCCCAATCATTACGCCACATCCATCTGCTAGTTTACCTTACATGGCGAGTCTGAACTTACCAGACTTAGCCAGGCTAACCAACGATCCTATCAGACACGACCCTGCGTGGCCTCACATGCCCACCAAACTCCCCTCTGACATCCCTAAGTTTGAGGGCAAGGCAGGTGAGGACCCCCAGAACCATATTATGTCCTTCCATCTATGGTGTTCCTCCAACTCCATAGTGGACGACTCTGTCCGCCTCCGTCTGTTACAACGCACCTTCACTGGCTCTGCAGCTAAGTGGTATATCGAGCAGCCCCATGGGACCCATGCCACCTTTACCTCCCTTGCCTCGACCTTCCTGCAGTTCTTTCATTTACCTGTCCGCTATGATGCGGGAGTCGAGATCCTACTGTCTTGCAGACAGAACACGGCCACCCACATCACTGACCACATTCATGAGTGGCGTCGACGCCGAAGCCTCTGCAAAATCAAGTTAGACGACCGTATCTTCTTAGATTGGTTTCTAAAAACCCTCCTCCCTCTCATTGCCAAGGATGTGGCATCCAAACGACCCCAGTCTGAAGAAGAGGCCATCCTCAAAGCCCAACAGTTTGACCTCATTTACGCCCAGTCAGGTTATCTATATACCATTATACCAGACGCCCCTCGGGGCGATTCATCCCAACACGATGCGCCGGGGGCATCCCATGCCGCAGATGGCATCATTGGTCGTATGGCCTCGCATCCCCAACCCTTTTCCATTGCACATCCTAGCCATGGCCCCGACCTTTCGCGGGCTACATCTCAATCTGGAGCAACCAATTCATATGCTCCCATGGCACATCACCACCATACCCACGGACCCTCATGTCCACCTCAGTGCTTTGGTCATGCACCACCTGCATACCTCCCCCCAGCCGCACCTCAACCAATGTACTACCCACAGCAAGCTGCAACAGCTAACCCAACACCTCCAATAGCTCAGGGTTACCAACAACCCCAGCAGGCAACTGGACCACCTCCAGCCCCGCCAGCTTATTATCCACCGCAACCTGCTCCCGCACCTGCGGCAAACCAAAATCCTCCCGCTGCTCAAGGGCAAGTGTACACACAACACAATCAGCCCCAGCACCAAAACAACCAGCGCAACCAGGGTGGACAACAAAACCGTGGAAGAGGACGTAACCGCGGCAACAACCAACAACAACATCAAGGTCCTCCACCTCCCAATCCTCCACATAATAACAATGCTGCTCCTCCCAACCAAAATCCGGATCGTCATCCCAGGCAGCCCAAAAACAATAACCTCAGAACAAACCATCCTTGTTCTATTTGTGGGGTCTATGGCCATTACACACATGCTTGCCCACATTTGGAGCGAGCTCGGCAACTCTGGACTGACGATGCCAACCGTCAAGGACAAGCGACTCCTCAGGCGCCACCCAACCCTCCACCACCTCAACATCAACCTTTGGTGCTGCAAAACCCCTTTTCAACCCAAGGCGTAGTGAACACTTAGCCGTTAGCTCCCCTTCAGGGAAACGCGCCACCACAACAAATCACTTATGCCGCTCCTGATCAACCCATGTTCGATTCAGATACCCACCACTTGTTAATGATGTCATCCGCAGATGCCAACCTCCAAACCCGCCGGAACCAATATGGCTCCACCCCTGAAGCCCCTCCCGCCGACAAGAACACTAACGTTCATCCCACAGATCAGACGTTACGTATACCTCCGGATCCACTCGATGGCGCTTCTAAAGCACCTCGCTTCCCACTTCGTTGCATCAACAATAATCCCAATGCTCGTGCTGCGTCGAATTACAACATTGTAGATGACTTAGCCCAGTCTCCCGCAGCCATGTCTGCTTTAGAAGTCTTAAAAAATTGTCCTTCACAGCGCAAGACTTTGCTCTCTGCCATTGGCGCTATTGACCCCAATGATTCACAACTGATGGCATTCGATTCAGACCAGTCCGAACCACGCTTGCCTTCCACTTTAGCATTCCAAGTTTCCGTTTTCGTTCGGAATCTTGTCATCCATCCGTGCATTATCGATGAAGGTGCCTCTACATGCGTTATGCCCACATTCGTTTGGCAGAAGTTGGGATCCCCTACTCTCCAGCAGTCCACCACTGCGTTGCGAGCCTACGACGGCCGTTCGGCTCAACCCCAAGGTCTCTTAGCTAATGTCCCCGTCCAGCTGGCTGGTAAAACCGTGCTCATTGACATAGAGGTCATCAATGCCCAACTTGACTATAACCTCTTACTTGGCCGCAGCTACATGTATGCCATGCGGGCTGTTGCCTCATCCGTTTTTCGTACCATGATGTTCCCTCATGACGGACGCGTGGTCAAGGTCGACCAACTCACCTATTACGATCCCAAGGCCCCCGCTGCACCTGAAAATGTTCTCCCTATGGTTGAACAACCTGTTTGTGGTACAACTACCTCGTTTGTTTCCTCAGTGGTACCCGGACTTTACTCCGACGCGCCGATGAATTCTACATTCCAATCTATTCCACCACCGTCACCGGAGACCCACGTCGCTGACCTCTGTACTCTTTCACACAATACACAAACACCCGACAATCAACCATCCTTGTTACCTAAACCACCATTGGTCCCTAGTCACATTGGTGTTACACCCATCCACATAATCCCCTTTCTATTTCCTCCCTCAGGCGTAGTAAGCACTCCGGTTATGGCTACCCTTAGTCTCCCCGGGTTAACATTGGAATTACCCGTGTGGTATATTTCGCCTCCCGTTCCCCCGCCGACACCAAATGTCATCCTGCAACCGGTGCAACCCATCGTCACTTCTACTCAACCACCTCCCGGTATCACTAACCCTTCGTCATCTGCGAATCCCCCTTCTCTCATCAGGCCCACTGGGGGCAGAGGCCCACAACCATACACTGCGGTACCCCCACCCAAAGCAGTTAAACCTCCCCCCGTGTTCCATGCTCCTCCTAAATGCTCGTTGTGTGATGAGTTAGGCCATCCAACTCATCAATGTCCACAGTTACCTGCATTACAGGAACACATGCAAATGCTTGACGACGACCCCAACATCCCGGTTGTCAAAATCGACTCAAACCCCAAGACTCGTGACAAATCACTGCATACCAACCACCCTTGTGCGATATGCGGTATTTACGGCCACTACTCACATCACTGTCCTGATATCCCAGATTACAGAGCAGCGTTGTACGAGTTGAATAACGTCGAATTAGGAATATCTCCTCCCCTCTTTGAGGAAATCTACCCTCCCGTATCATCCTCATCCGGAGAGATTAACACCGTTTATATGATCTCTTCGACTACTACTACCTCGTCAACCAATTCGACCACTTAAAGTTTCCGCAATAATGAGGAGATTCTAGAGGCTCTTACTAACCCCGATTACCCCTGGGAAGATATGCACCATCGTCCATACTTCCTCCCAGAAGAGGCCTCATCCACCACCGCTACCCAATTCGCGGTTGAGTCCAAAGATTTCCCTCCTACTAAAGTCGGCTGGTTTAAAGATCTTATTCCTACTCCTGATGCCTTTGAGGAAGGTAACATGGCCAATATCTCACCCGTCATCCACATCGATATCTCTAACCCACCTGGTGCCCTTGAAATCATTACATTACGAGCCTACTGCAGTGAGCATGAGATTGGAGAATACAAAAAACTGTTCCACGAATTCTGTGATGTCTTTGCTTGGTCCTATACCGAAATGCATGGTCTTGACCCCGCCATTATAGAGCACCACATTGACACATGGCCTGATGTCCCACCCGTTCGTCATCAACAGCGACCCATTCATCCCCCACCATCTTCCTTCTCGGAAGAAATTAACACCATTTACACGATTTCCACTGGATACCTCTCCATCCAGTCGGCCCCTGCCATTCATCCCTTTCACACACATGTTCCACTCTGCTACGTCGATTTTGCTGATGGTGCAAGCCGTTGGTCCCCCAATCTGGCCTCCGCAGCTTGGGTAATATATTCCCCTTCACATGAGTTGATCCACATCGACGGAGTGTGTTTAGGTGCTGCCACCAACAACCAAGATAAATATGATGCCGTGACCGGTCTCCTGGCCGCAGCTCTCCAAATGAGCATACATCGCCTTAACATCTTCCTGGACTCACAACTTCTTGTTTCCCAGCTCAACAATGATTACCAGGTACGTGATCCCTGTCTTTTCAGAAAATTTTTGCGCACTAAACAAATGATTCGACAGTTTGAATCCATTTCATTCACACATGTCCCAAGAAACCTCAATAGTGTAGCAGACCATATGGCCAACAACGTACTTGACTGGCACACCAATCAAATCATTTCATAAAGAAAATGTGCATCCACGTGCATAACATGTGCCTCCACGGGCATATACAAAAAATCAAAATGTTGCATCCACGTGCATAACATGTGCCTCCATGGGCATACAGAAAATCAAACATGCCTCCACGGGCAAACAAAAAGACAACAAATGCATCCATGTGCATACACGACTATATATCAACATCATATATATATATATCAAAACATGTCATAGGTGTCCTCAGCACCCAATATACAAAAATACATCAGGCGTACAAAAAATAGCTTCCCCATATGCTCATCAGCATTTGGGGGCAAATACATATCATATAATCATCACGGTCTCTAGGCTCCTCTGGCGCCTCCTCCGCCGGCCCCGCCGGATCATGCCGAGCCCAGACTCGCCTCTCCGCCGGCCCCGCTGGATCATCCCGTAAACGGATCCTGCCCTCCGTCGGCCCTGCCTGATCCCGCCGATCCCTATCCCTCAACTCGGCCGCCATCACTGCCGCTCTCAGCAAAATCGAGCGCCACTCACGAGGCGCCTCGAAACATCGCTCGACGATGTCCCGATCCAGATCCCTCCACCCATCCTCTGGGAATCCTGCTACAATCATATCCAGTGTCTCTCGGACACCAGCGACAGCATCATCTCGAGGGCCAGCCCCTCGACCATGAGCCCCAAATCCTCAACCAGGTGGAGGCGGTACAGCTGCCGGAGGTGGAGCAACCACCATCGCCCGTCCCCTGCGCGCCACATAGTCAGCCAGTGGAACAGGACCAACATCTGCACAATGCAAATAAACCATCATATACATATCTAACTATAATCATAACCAATAAATCTAAAAACACATGATATAGTAGAGAACAAAACATACCATCTAGACCCCAGGCCTGTCCCTGGGCTCGCGGCATCTCAGGATCTCCTCGGTAATCCATACCAGCATATGGATAGTCCTCAATCAGCAGAGGGATCTGCTCCCACTGCTCGTACATCTCCTGCGAGAAGAACCCGCGGATACCACCACCACCGCGAGGCATCATCTGCCCCCACCACACCATCCGCGGCTCGCTCACCAAACCATCACGAATGGGCACCCGTGGTCGCAAAGTCGGCACCCGCTCAAAGAAAAAAGAACACAGAAAGGAGGCATAGCAGAACTCTCCCCCCTTCCGACTGACCTTGTCCAGATCTCTCCGGACACCAGCTAAAAACATCTGACCCCATGCATAATAGGTCCCCCTCAGCACAGAATCCACCATCATCGTTTGTCCCCCTGACAAACAATGTGGCGCCGCGGCACCCAACACCCGCAGAACACAAGTCCCGACAGCGCGCATGTCCCACTCTCGCAGTGATCTCAGACTCAGCGCGCTGTTCTGCACAATCGCCCCAGCGACACAGAAAGTCTCCAAGATATCCTCCATGTCAACACCTGCCGGGATCCTCGGCAGAAGATCACCCACCTCCCCTAAGCAAGGCAACCCAGTAAGAAAATAAACATCTGTGAGGGTGATCTCCAACCTCTCACCCCCAACAACAAAGGCACCCTCTGCAGGTACCCACCAACTCACCAACTTGTTCAGTAGGGGTCCTACTGAACGCATTGGGGGAATCTGAGTGAACTTTAGCAGTCCACTCTCTGCCAAAACCTGCCGGACCTGCTGATCAGTCCAAATCCGGATCATCAAGTCTTCCTCCATATCTCGCTCTCTCCATGACGTCAATGGTCTCCTCAGCATCCTGCCATAAAACAAAGAAACTTTTAGCACCATATAAAAAATTGTCAAAATAACCATCGCGGCTTCTATAAAAGAACCCGCGATGAACATCGCGGGTATTGGCCAGACAGTCGCGATGAACATCGCAACTGTCTCCCCCATACCGGTGATGAACATCGCGACTTTCAAACTGACAGTGGCGATGAACATCGCGACTGTCAGCCTCAAACCCGCGATGTCCATCGCGGTAAAGGAGCCGAAACCCGCGATATTCCACATTGGAAGGCCAACATGGAATTTCGCGGCCTTCGGGGGCCCACCGCTAACCAAAAAAGACATAATTGAAAAGGCTAAGGCAAATAGAGTTACCTGAAACTCGCGGAATCGAAAACCAACGGTGAAATCTCCCGGAAATCAAGAAAGAGCTCTGACTGCTCTGCCAAACTCACACGTAACAATGACACGTCATATGGGCCCCACGCCCTATTTATAGAGATTCCACCATTTTTCAAACAACCATTCCGGTGTCATACGACGTCTGTTTCTCAAATCGTTGGTACCGTTGGAATCAGAACAGCGAGAACTTCATGACAGTTCTTTCCTTTTCTAGTTTTCACCAGGTCCATTTTTTGACCATTTTTTCATGCCCTCGTTGCCTCGGTTTGCGTGCCACATCGACCATCGTCCGTTTTTTACGAGTCTTATATCGCCGGATTCAGTTTTCCGTGCTCGTGATGATGCTTGAGATCATTTCTCACTCTCACGCCCAGATTTTTCGAGCATTTTTCCCATGCCCCCTCATCGCCTCGGTTTGTGTGCCACATCGGCCGTCATCCGTTTTTGACGAATCTTATATCGCCAAATTCAGTTTTCCGCGCTCGTGATGATGCTTGAGATCATTTCTCGCTCTCACGCCCAGATTTTTCGGGCATTTTTCCCATGCCCCCTCGTCGCCTCGGTTTGTGTGCCACATCGGTCGTCGTCCGTTTTTGACGAGTCTTATATCGTCGGATTCAGTTTTCCGCGCTCGTGATGATGCTTGAGATCATTTCTCGCTCTCACCCCATAATTTTTGGGCATTTTCTCAAAGTGCCACTCATCACCTCGGTTTGCACACATTGGCCGTTGCCCCTTTTTTACAATCTTTATGTCACCGGATTTAGTTTTCCGCACTCATGATGATGCTTGAGACCTTTTCTCGCTTTCATCAATCCCTTTTGTTCGGTATAATTTTACCCCTTTTTTGGGCCGAGCAATCACTTTTACGAAGAAGGCACTTAGGGAGTTTCTGTTAAGCTCTTTTCTGACTTCTAAAACAATGAAAAGATCATCGAGCAACCTTGCTTCCTTTCATGCTCGCTAAACGTATCTGAAAGGGCGTCTACCTGGTATAAGTTTACCCCTTTTCCGGACCTTGTAGACTAATTATGAAAAAGGAATACTCTAGTCACATTGGCTAGAAGAGTTCTCCATTTGCATCATTTTATGCTTTTTCGGGCCTTGGAGACTAACTTACGAAAAAAAAACACCAATGGAGTCCACTTACCACTTTCAGACTCTCTAAATATGAAAGCGACCACGAGCAATCACCATCCTGGGCTCGTAAAACCAACAGGACAGTAGTCATAACCACTGTAGAGTCTTCTTATCGTTTTCAGACTCCTAAAAAATGAAAGTACCAATGAGCACGAACAGTCCTGGGCTCACAAAATCCACAGGACAGTACCATTTCAGAGCACACTTTTATCCCTTCTTGGAGCTCATTAAAACTACGAAGAAGGACCCAATGGTGCTTCTCGGTGCCACAACAGATCACGTCTACTCATATAGCAGCTTCCCCATTTTGGTCGCCTTTGTTCAGAGTATTCTGCAGTATGTCACCCTGAGAACCCCTCGACAGCACCCATCAGCTTGACCCCCCCAGAGTCAATACATACCCTTCAGTCCCTAAAAGCTATGATCCCCACACCTACAAGTCAGTTCCCTACGCTGCTAGGTCAACCATGTCATCATGCTCTGAACAAAGGAAGTTTGAGTCTACCCATATATGACCCCAGTTACTCCCCATCCCCACAAGTATGTCGGTCCTACCATCAGTACTACCACACTTTAGTTCTACACCTCGCGCTCCTATCAAGGAAACATCATTGCCTTGTTAGTGGCTGGTCTCCCTCTGTTGACGACAACCAAATTTATTCCAAAGGATAGACCTAGAGGTCCCTGTGTCTTGGACTCATCACCATTTACGATGAGTGCCTACGAATCATTTCGAGCAGAGTCCTCAGTGCTTCTCCAAATGGTTGTTTCTCACATGCTCGACTTCAACACCTTGATCGCATCGTTGAGACTCGCATAGGGTATTGGTCCTTTTAGTTATCAGTCGAAGACCCCGGATACAACCCGACTCTTCCACACTTGAGAGTCTACCTATGGAAACAACCAGTTACATTTTTTCTATAGATATCCGGGTTGCGCATGGCGACAATATTCAGATGTACCCCAGTTTTATACTCCCTCGAGTATACAGTTACATATACTTCCTATAAATGGCTTACAGTCATTGCGTCCCTACAGATGTTGGACACCTTCAGTTTCAGCAGTTCATCAACCCTTCTGAGACCTTATTCAGAACGATTGATGCTTTATTCCAGTGTATCAGTTATTGAGATCAGTCATGTTATGATCATGAGTACATCCCAAAATGATGTCCCCTCTGGACCATTACGATGTACCAGCAGAATTTTTTATGTATTTTCTCAGGTCCCCCTTCTTGGGACTAATTGTTTATATATGTCTTGATACGAGCATGGGTATGCCCGCCTCGTCCATTATCAGAGATAATTCCTCATTCATATCGAGGCCATGTAATATTGTTTATTTTTTGCAACTTCCAAGGGTCGTGGATCCAACCTCCAATCGGTCTCTTCTCCTCCCCAAAACCACAGAAAAAAGACAAAATAACTATGATGTCTATCGGCCATACGATGAGCTCCTGCCCTCACACATCAGGGAGCAATCTGTTAACACCTAAAAAGTGCTCACTAGCTCATTCCCTTATTCACATGATCCATTTGTCCACTTTTCCACCATTTGAGCCTCTAAAGCCACCAAAAGGTCACCAAAAGACCTTAATACACCCATTTTTCCACTCAAAATGAGTATTTTTCCTAAAAAAGCATAAAAAACCCTCAAAAAGGGTCCAAAATTCCCAAAAATATTAAAAAGGGAATAAAAATATTAAAAATATTCAAAAAAGGAAAAAGGAGGGAAAAGGTACCTAAACCATGTTGGTCAATACCATTGGTTTCCTCAAAACCATAATGGTATTCCCCACCACCAAAAACTATAAAAAGGTGGTAGGGGCTCCTCACTTTAGATCCACCCATCATCCTATCCTCATGCTGCCAAAATCTCCCATGAGCTTTTGGCCATTGTAGCTACCTTGGAGAAGGGGCCTTTGGAGTTTGGAGCTGCTCACCCTTGGAGCTACTCAACAACCTTCACCATTTGGAGGTATTATCATTGCAAGCACTTGCTTGCCCTTATTTTCAATACAAAGTTATTCTTTATTCTATTTCTTGTTCTTGTTTTCAATTCAAAAATTTATTATGATATGCACATGCTAGTTTAGTTTAGTTTTAGTTTTAGATTTACAATTGTTTTTGCTTTAGTATTTGAAACTGCTGCTACTAGTTAGCAGGTGCCCATAGCACTAAGCTTGGTTGCAAAACCAAGCCAACAGGTGGAAATATCCATGGGGTTCTCAGTTGTGAGGATCATCGATGATCCACACCAGGTACCAAAGAATTGTAGCAAAACATTGTCATTCAACACATATTCATGAAAGCTTTAACCAATATTGCAAAAAATATAAAAGACAGTGAAACCATAGCAATTGCTCTTTTTGCATGCATTCTCCTCAAATGGCATGAGGTTCCGCAATAGGAAAACCCATCTATCCCTACTTTTGAGTGAAGATCCCTTCACTTGATCTGGTTGTAATACATAGCAAAGACACTTGGCCTAGTTCTAAACCATCTCCTAGCAAGCTATCAATCCACCATTTAAAATAATATAAGTATGCTCTCCATGTGAATAGGAATTATGGTGGCATCTTAAAATGTCATTTGTCTGAAACCAACCACAACTATGACCAAAATGCTCGTCAGTGCATGTATACTAAGGACACACAAAAAGGATGCATCCACAACGTATGCATGCTACAGATTAAATGGGTCGTTTGGATTACCTCCATTCCACAACAACAATGATACAACAACACCCTATCTTACAAGAAAACAACACTAGGAAGGTTCCTTCAACAATGTTTTAACCCATGTGTCTACTACACTCACCACCATAAGAAGCATCATAACCCAATGATAAAACATATCTACGAAAAGTACAACCTCTAGGAACCTTGATCTAGATTGTGGAACCAACAAAATTATCCAACCATCACTGAAATGTTGCACACCATCTCAACAGAGATGAAAATTCCTTGGCTCCAGGTTCATTCAATGATCTCCTCCCCATGATGTTGTTGACACCCATGCACAAAGGGAATAATGTAGATCTCCTTCTTGACTAGTGCAAAGTGTTAGCAATTTCTAATTGCTAATGTTACACCAAAATCTCGTCATCATGAGCCATGGGTCAACTCTGTGCATGAATCCCTAAAGTTCCCTTAGCTAAAGTACATTGAGTATGAGGTTGTCCCTACCTTTCTACCTCCTTTAAGTAGGCCGACGCACCTTAATTTCAGTCAGGGAGCACCAGACCCTAGGTGGCGCATGTCTAACCTTGACAGGGTGAGCCATTGACTCACTTTGCCTTCTTGCAATCTGCGCCATCCCTCCTTTGGTGCACTTTGCCTTCATCCAGGATGCGTCAGGGTTGGTTATGGTGGATAAATGGAAGCTTCGAGGCCCTTCTCGAAGCTAGGTAAGGTGGAGGTTTATCCCTAACTTCTAGGTGAGCTGACATTCGGTCCCCTAACCTAATGGGAGGATCCCTTAACCCTCTCCCCTTAATCCTCAACCTACTATATCCCTTTAGCCCTATAAATGAAACCCCTCTCTCCATGGAAAAGGGGGAAGTCTATAGCACTTACATGCCGGTGGAATTAGCCTAGGTGATCCCTATCCATCTCTTGAGAGGCATACATTTCCTTTGGAGGCTTTGGTTTGGCTTGTTGGAGGAGGATTGCAGTATTAAGGCTTGGGTTGTAATCTTCTCTCTACTTTGTATTTCTCACTCTTTATACAGTAATATAAACTCTTTCCATAAATGTTGTTGTGTTGATGATGTTTATAGTTTACTTCCTTAATTGTTTACTTAGATCAATTAGTGTTTAGATATGTTTTACTGCTTGTTTTGTCTCCACATGTTTTGACAGGTCTTGCAGCTATGGATCCGATGACCGCGAAACTTGGAGCAATAACGAGGAGAAAGATCTACAAATCTGAAGGTAAGACATCTAATTACTCGATCTCTAACCTGATCTATGAAAGTAGCTTTATGTTCTGTTCTTATTTGTTCTAGATTCACATTGAACTAGGGATATCTAGCTCGTGTCCGCTCGAGTAGATTGTCCAATAACAACTAACATTTTATTTACTAAAAACCACAATAAAATGCACAAAACTTGTCACATGGATGCTTCCACAACTACATGAAGCACTCTACAACTAAACTAAAACAAACAATAGAAACCACAACACATAAGAGACACAAACCAACTCAAATATGCTTTAAGGGAGTAGAACTCACTCCCTTGACTTTCCTTATGCACCTGCAACTCTTAGGAACTTAGAGAGGGGTTTTATGATATAAACACAAGACAAGACATCCTCAATGAACTCCCAAAATATTCTATTTATCCCATGCCCAATGGAGGTGGGCAATAAATGCTCCACTGCCTCTATTTACATCAAAAATCGATTTTTACATTTTGCCATTATTAAATTGACCCAACTAGTAGAATAATGACCACAAAATTGAGCAAAATAACCAAGTTGTGTTCACACACAACTGGGACCCAACAAACCACATGGCTCATATAGAAATATTTACATTATACATGCCTAGTCATTCACTAGTTGGGCCGTGGCCTTCAGCTCCACACAAGGAATCCATACTAGCATATCTACATCATTTTACATAATATGATTTAATACATTCCAAGGGTCGAAATTGGTGGTATTACAGTATCCCTGAAATTGAACTTTGTCATTTGGCTGTTAATGATATTTCATGTTTTATCCTCTCTTTTTTTAATTTTATTTTATTTTATAGACTAGGAAATATGAAAACAAAACAATTTATTGACTTATGCAATAGTAAAATAATTACAGGTGTGTTTGGTATTACCTTTCGTGTATTTCTAAAGCTCAAAAAGCATATAAAATTAAGAACATGTGTGCACCCACCCACACACACAAGTTGAATTCTCCTATTTGAGGAGAGGATGAACAAAAGAAGATGGTGGCTAAGCATTTTAATATTAAACCATCATCCCTTACTTGATGAGGGCATTTTCCCCCATCAATATGCCACTTTTGCATGTTGTTGCCTTTTCCATAAAATTGCCCCCTACATTCTCTTGCATCATTGTGATTATTATTTTTTCAACTTTGTTTTCTATTTGCAACCTATTTTCTAATTCACTTCATGGTATGTTACAACTCTTTTAACCCGCTAAATTGGAGCTCTTATCATGAGGTCAAAATGTGGTGTATAAAATTTACATTTCATACTAGCCATACACATATTGCCCTAGGTATTGTTGTATCAAATTTGTGTTTTGATCTAGCCATGCCAAACCCACACTAGAATTACATGAAGGCCATCCATCTCATCCTCGTCATGCCTCACATATGTTGAAGCACCTTTGTTGGGTGTCCCTACCATAATTCAAACACATGATTTTGGCTTCCCATTTGATATTTGGTACCCTCAAGGTTACCCTAAACCTTGACTAAACCTTGATATTTCTACCCTTGGTTGCATGATTTGGCCCTAATAAACCACTTGGATCCCATGTTTGTGTCTCTCCCAAGTTGACTATACCGATTTTGGGCTTCATGCATCAAATGGTACCCTAGTTAGTTAGAGATGTCTCATTTGAGTCCACAAGTGCCCCCAATTTCATCGAGTCATGCTTATTTATGAGATCGTTGTGGTCAAATCCCTATTTTCTTATATGGTGTTAGCATGCACCCTTAACCACATCTCTAACTTTGCACACCACACCTATGATCCATTATTTTTGCATAGTTACACACTATAGGACACCTTTCTTAGTTATACCTATGGTTTTCCCTAAGTAATTACAATTCGAATTGTTGACACCTAAAGTTTTATCACTACAGAAACATTACAAATGTTTATTTAGGTGCAATGGCTAGTTCCACTATCCAAGCATTCCCAATCTATTTAAGTCACTTTCATTCATTTTCATAGGGGGATCATCACCATCTTTAGGTACGTTAAGAGGTAATAACCCTACTTGATTCGTTATTGTTTCTCTTTCCTAATCCCAAGTAGATCCACACTTAGTTACAACCTTTTATCCATTTGGGATTCAAATTAACCCTAAGATATTTAAAATTTCCATGTTCATGACTTTTATTGCAAATTTAGAAATTCCACCTCACACTGGAGGTTTCCAAGATCTAGTCCATGTGAAGTTCAGCCTTAGCGCTGATCTAGAATATTAATTTACAACAACAAACATTGGACAATATTTCATGTCACTTAAACCCAACACACTAGGTATCCCAAGAGAAAATATACCAAACATATGCCAACAAGTTTTAGCCTTTATGCACACTTTTCCAAGCATAAACTATATCTCAATCACTTTAATTTACTGCAAATTTACATCAATAAATCAACCTTGTTATCTTAAATATGTTTTCCAAATCACTCAACAATTTAAACCCTTAGATATCTCAAATTAACATGAACAATAAGGGTTGGAAACTACCCAATCAATGAAAGTTGAAAATCAAATATGCAATTACACAAATATTGGATAGCTATAAACTTCTTATTGTGTACAAGAATGAAGTACATTCACAAAGTTGGTAAAATCCTTTATGCTCTCCAAAACCCTAGCTAGGTAAACCATGAAAACTCTAGTCACCACTAAATATCTCCAATAAGCAAGCATCAACTCCAACATGTCCTCCTTGGCTTTGTTGCCACTCAGTCTGCACAAGGTGCTAACTAGGCAAAATACTCCATCCAACAGGGACCTTCCAGTATCCCCATCTAGATCAAGCAGTCTTATGCTCAGTTGTTGTACTTTGCACCTCCTTTGTCATGGTCAAAGATAGGTTGTTTGCAAAAATTTGGCATCCTTTACATGTGTAAAAGGGCTAGCCGAATGAGTCACTCATGTTATGAAACCTTTGGAGTGTTTTTCTTACCTAGTTAAACTTAGATCTTAGTGATGAGAGTTCAACATCATTTTTTCACTCACACCTTCAAAGCCAAAGTGTGTTATAACCTAAGTGCCTCAGGTTGGTGTCTAAGTTCTTGCGGTTCGATGTACAATTTATTCAATCACCATGGTCCTACAGTCATTCATGGCATGTTTGGTCCCTAGGAGAAGCAATTTGGAAAAAGACTATGTAAATTGAGTTAAGGCCAAGACAAACTCTTGAATTTTCTCAAGCTCCAAGAGGTGTCCAAGAGGAGGTGCATATGAGGCTTAGTTAGGCCAAGACAACCTCCTAAATTTTCTCATGTTGTCCAAGAGGTGGCACATTAGTACATTGGAGGGCTAGTTAATTATGGTAACTCCTCAATTTTCTCAAGTTGTCCAAGAGGTGACACATTAGTACATTGGAGGGCTAGTTAACTATGGTAAATCCTAAATTTTTTCAATCCCTCATGGAGTGGTGGCACATTTATCCTCATGTGCATGCATGTATGTGGATTTGGATGGCTCTCCTAGATCTCATCCCAAAGGTGGCACATTTTAGGCCCAGTTAGTCTTTGTTCACTCTTAATTTTTCTCTAGTTCTCATGGAGATGTTGCGCATTGGAGGCTTGGAGACCTAATTAGGGTTTTGGAGTGGCTCACATGTGTCATTCTCTCATGAAGGGTGCATTAATTTCTCAAGGAGGGCACATTCTTTTCCCCTCTTTCTATTTAAAGGGGCCTCTCCTCTTTGTTTTTAGGAGTTGGTTGTGGCTTGAGGAAGTTCTAATGTTGTAATATCATTGTTGGAATAATCAAAAGAATTTGGAGGTCATATCAGTGCTACATGTACATTGTGTGGATGGTAATTGTTGAATCTTCATATACGAGGTGAATGTTTGCTAAGTGTTTGCATTAAGTCTTGTTCATTTGGCCTTTGAAAGGGTGCTACCACCCAATCGCATAGAGTCTTATTAGTTGATTAACTTCTAAGATTCTATTGTTTTCTTGCCTTGGAGGTTAAAATTTGCATGCTCTTTTAATTGAATTGACATGCTATTTGAGTCTCTTTTGTAGGGATCACCATTTTTAACATGATTAGGGGATTAAAAAACCTTGTTTTGCAAGTATTTTAACTTTTGTAGGTACCTCATCTTTTGAGAAGCAGTTAGGTAGCTGTGAGCAACTTTATGCAAGCTCATAGGATTTAAGGAACATAGTCCCTCAACATAATATCGATGGACCCCGTAGCCCAAGGATTTTCCTCTTCTCAAGTTCACATTCTCTCTTCCTTTTATATCAAAATCTCTCTTGTTACTTGTTGCATGCTATATTAGATATATAACTTCAATTTAAATCATAAGTAGACCTATTTACAAGCATGCTTAGTTTAGATCTACATTGTACTTTCACATTTTAAATCATTCAAGTAGATCTAATTGGGAAAAATCATCTTTTAGTAAGAGCTTCAAAGTTAGAATTTCAATACTAAAAGTTAGATCTATTATTTCGTAAATAAGAGCTTTATTTATTGATATGGGAAAATTAAGTGCTTGATGTTTGTTGTTTGGACAACGAACAAAAAAGGTCCTAAAAATAGTTTATTTTGATTTTTAGTGAAGTCTTTACTAACCATTTACTTGCTTTTTCACTTATAATATTTTTGCTAGGTTGACATTTGACTTGCAGGGTTTTTAAAAGTCATTTGGGCAAGTTTCTAAGGAAACTTGATTGTTGATTTTTACCCATTCACAAATAGGTAGAGAGAGACTCTACCCATTTTTCACTGATCCGGGGCATATAGGACTCCCATTGGGTGCCTAATCTTCCTCCTCTTCACTTATATATAGCACTTGTAAGCTTGGTTGGACTCCTAATTTATAAATGGCCATCAAGCGCTTCTATTTCAAGTTGTAACTCAGAGAAGCTAGTGGAATAACCCACCAACCCTCTAATCACCCCTGCCTTGTGGGGATTTCATCATTTTTTTTTCTTCAGTTTTTTCTAATTTGTCTAAGTTAAAAGCTAAAAGTAACTAAAATCAACCAAGGTACAATCCAAAATATTTTCTTTCAACTTCAATTAGAAGAAAAGTAACTTTTTTAGATTAGTTTACATTTTCTTAGTAATTAGGAAATCACCTTTCAAATTCTTTTGTTGTCTATTTTTGCAAAGGAAGAAACGAATCTTGTCTTTCATTTCATAGTAATTAAACACCAGTTCCTTTCAATTTTTTCCTTTCTTGCAAAAAGTAATGAATCCTCACTATCAAAGTCTATCCCGTTCTCTACCCTACAAGTTCAATTCGATCTTGGTAGATCATGTTAGATTCTAATAGTGTGAAGTCGTTTAATTATACAACTTTTCATTTTTGTTGAAGAGTAACTAATCATAGATTAATCGTAGTAATTAATTCATAATTTCCTTTCTTGCCCAATCCTGCAAATCAAAGCATTTGTGAGTGGTTAGATCACATATCTGCCATTTTACTTAACTCACCTAATTCCAATTAAAATCAATCCCAACACTTTCTAATTAATTCCGCCATTAACTAAAATCATCCTCACTAAAAGACAAAACTCCGATGTCTAACTTCCATAGATTTGTCATTCGTGGGAAAATTCTACAGTGAAGGGGAACCAACTAGGTAGTGACCTTGGGGACCCACCAGGCTACACCCTCGATTGGTGTCAATGTTGGACATACCCTCACAACTCTGATCTAGTCCATTTCTTGTGTGGAACCACACTTGGCAATCCAATTTTTTTTCCACATACCTCGAGTATATTGGAAACCCCTTTTCCCTTAACAAATTTAAATTGTAACAAACAATCAATCCCTGCACCAAGTAGGTTCACAATTCGACGCATCTCCATTTAACAAGCAAATTCGATCCTCACCTCGGTGAGTTCACAATTCAACTTTGCTTATGCTTTCTAGTTAGATAACATTTATTAATTGCTGGTAAAGTAATCTTTTGAGCGTATTTTGCAAGCTCTTTGTGACTCCATTGTTGTATCCTTTTTAAAGCACTAGTCTATAATTTCATTTTTTTTGAAAGCTTTGAATCGCTTGTAAGCTATTTTTATTATATTTGTTTTTTTGGTGTAATTTATTAACTCCTAAGTTGCTTTTTCCAAGGCGACCATCCTTAGTTTTTTCATAGGGCCTACCTCCCTTGGCTTTTGTTTAGGATTTGGCCTAAGCAGAAGGAGTCGAGTGTTGTGGTGGCAATGTTAATTTTTTGATCTTAATGTGGAAATATAACAGTACTTGAAATCAAATGAATAATCAATAAGCATAAGCATTCACACGAGACACAATTTTACCCCGGGGAAACCCTCTAGTAATTTAGGGAGAAAACCCCAGCAAAATCGTCCTTAGAATATTGATAGATAACAAAGAATGTCTTTACAATGAGCATATTACATCAAGCACCTCGGGTGCATTATCATAAAGAAATACCAACCACCCCTGGTGCAATCACAGAGCAAGAGAGAAGATGGAAGAATAGAACTCATAATAATATCATGCACAAAGAAAAACACATTGCCTTCAAGAGAGAAGAGAATTCACTCTCACATTGAATTCATCAATCATGTATAACACACACACACACATATATTCTTCTCATGCTTCGGCTTCTATTTTATCTTCTGACTTCAGGAAGGACTCGCCCTTCATCTGGATGTTAGGTCACTTAGTTAGGAGGCTAACTCAAGTGTCGTCATGCAAGTGTCGTAACTTAAGTGTTGTCTTTTAGTTCAACTTAAGTGCCATCTTTTAGTTTAACTCAAGTGTTGACATGCATAACACTTTAGTTAACTAGATCTTCTTTATTAACACTTAGTTAACTCTTTTAATTGAAGTCCTTCTCCATAACATCACTGAAATGAACAATTCGAATTCTCCTTTAATTAACTAAAGTCTTTCTTGTTAACATCATTGAAGTTTAACAATTCAAGCTCTCTCTTATTTAACTGAAGTCTTTATCATTATTGAATAAATTGAGTTCTCTCTTATCTTATCACATCTTATATTTATCTCTTGTCTTATCAGCATGGTCCACATGTGCCAACTTTAATTTATCTATCATATCAAATATACTAAGGATATTTTTCCAATGATGTGATCATCTTGTTCTACTGTCGTTCCAAGTGGTCATATTCTAAAGTAATTAACTCCAGAGGTGGAAAGTATCTAGAGGAGACTTAATAGCTCAACCATGGTTAGTAGTACATCATACACCATTCATGCCTTGACATGCAAAGCATTACCTCAACACATGAGGCACCACCTTAACACATGAGGATATGTCTTGACACACAAGACCTTAGCCTTGACAAGCAAGACTATACAACATCATCACTTTGACATACAAAGCACTTACCTCAATACATGAGGCTTAACCTTTACACATAAGGCTTAGTCATTCTTGATTCCAACTCAAGAATCTACTCCAAGTTTCCTGAGTCCAACTCAAGCTCCCTAAGGCATTACCTTGACACATGAGGCTCAATCTTGGTGCACAAGATTGACTTGGAGGACGACTCTTGATGCTGTAACTTTAACAGGAAATTGACACCCGACTAGTTGACTTGCCCCCAAGGCCGCTCTCAGTGGGTTGATATTTTTTCCATGTCCACGTACAGGTCTAGGCGGCAATAGGCTTCAATAACAAGCTTGGATCACACACCTTCCACAATAGCACACTTCTCTTCCTTAGGGTTTGTAAACTCTAGCCATGTTGCATCACACAAGAACACATCATGACAACTCTAGTGCTAGCCTCCAAATCTACGTGCCCAACTGAGGGTTTGAATAAGCAAACACTAGGTCTTCCACTCTTGCAACATTACAAGCACCAAGACCTCCATGGACCATCAAGAATACAAGAATTCCATGATCTTTCCTTGGCTCTATATCCCAAAAGAACAAGGTTCCAAAATCATGCAAGGCATTAACTCCACTCTCCATGTCTTCTACTAGGGTAGAAACCCTAGTGCTACAACTAGAGCCATAAGAACCATCATAATCTCCAACACCATGATCTTCTCTAGGGTTTACATGTATAACACAAATTCTAGTAATCACAAAAACAGACCATAGCATCACACAATAGTAATCTCTCCAAGAACACCCAAGACATCTCTTTCTCCCCTTATCTTCTCATAGGGTTTCCTCATGAACCCTAAAATCTAGTTCATAGGGTTTCCTTAGCAACCCTAAAATCTAGCTCCTAGGGTTTCCTCATGAACCCTAATGTCTCAAAGACAAGTACAAATAAGAGTACAATGATAACAAATAATATAAGAACCTTCTCCTCCCTTGCATATATAATTAAGTAAATAAGGACATGTGTCCATACAAATAACCAACAAGGCAACCCCACATGGAGTGCTCTACAATACAAGGATGAACATAAGTGAAACTAGGTTTATCCACCCCCCAAAGTGGAATGTTCTCCAAGTCACGATCTTGGGCTCAACACCCCTCCTCCAAGATGGTGCACTTTTTAAAAAGATGTTAGTCCAACCCTTCCTCTTCCACTTCCATGGTGGTCTACTATGCAAGTGTCCTCATGCAAGGCACTCCTCTAACTATGTGCCACATGTCCTCTCATATGTCGACGTTATTCTCATGTATGCCAATGTGGTCACAAATTTCAAATACTCCTCCTCAACATGTGTAGTCTAGGTCCATCACCAACCTTCATGATGTATGCTCCTCAACCTAGGCATCCTCAAGTCGAGTGTTACCCTCCAAGGTTTTTATCACATAGTCCCAATCTCCAAGGGCTAAGTTCCCTCCTCCAAGTGCTCAATACTCCTCATCCTAAGTAGGGACCTCCCTTGATTGAGCAATCAGCTCCGTCACTTCGTGCACCCAATGGGTTGGTCAACATGTCGATTAGGAAAACAACTTCCTAGGTAAGGGCACCTTGCCAATACTCTAATCAAGGCCAAGCATCCACCCAAACTGAGCTGTCCATATGCCCATGAAGCATCGCCAAGGGGATAGAAGACTCAGTGTTCTTCTAGCAAGGTCAAAACACTTTTAGAGTAACCCCAAAAACTAACAAAGATTCTCTCCCACTTGCTTGATCACCAAGGAAATTAGGTGACAAACCTTAATGCTTACTACTTGTTGCTTTCACTTGGGTTTAAAATGGGATTCATTAAGATGTATCTCACTATTATCTCATCTTGTTTTAAGATTTATTTATTGTTTGAGTAGAGTAATTAGATAATGACAATAAAAAGGTCAATAAACCTACCTTACTTCCCTTGTATTGTTAATTATCTATTCATCTTACTTCTTGCTATCACAAATTTAATAAAATATATTAGGATCAATCCTTAAAAGTAGTAGGCATAGTAAAACAAAACTAGAATCTTAGGTCAATTTAGTGACCCACCTTCTCCCTTGCCTTGTTTTCTCGATTTCCCTAAAAAACTAGATAATGACTCCAACCCACTGAGCTTGGTCTAATTCATGTGTTAGCCCTCTTCCTTAAATTGTGATCCCTTCTTTTTTACCTAGAATGTTGAACTTATTGATTACATCGTGATCTTCTCGCCTCTTCTTTACAAAGAACATATCCCATTCCTTCATTGTGATATTCTCACACCTACATGATGCATGAGAAAATTATAGTGTACCTAGTTTAGAATGTGCCTAAGATTTCTTGATGATAGAGAGAAAGCTTTTGGGAGCTAGAAGCCCACTCGGTTCTCATGTTTCCATATTTGCCCCAAGTTACAAATCCTTAACTAGGTTTTAATTCTCAATATTGAGCACAAGACATAAAATATGCTTCCATGGTGCTAGGACAATCGACAAAATGTTCCTTAGACTCCCATTCAAGGATGACTTTCATTAGATATTTAAAAATGCATAATATTGAATTTATAAATTAGTTCTAAAACTATCGATTCCTTTATTGAGAACCCCCTCTCACCTTAGGGTGAAGAGCAAACCATGTATTTAGTACATTTTAATATGCTATTTTTATATATTTTTTAATATCCAGGGAAATTGGTAATTGGTTAAGATTATTTGATCAATTTTTTAGATTCAAATTCGACTAGTTGTCATTATAAATTCTAGGCTAGTGCCAACAACATGCAAGCCAACACTTATCATAAAATTCATGACTTAACAAGGGTCTAGACATTGCGAGACACACTCAAATTGGGGTTCCACTCATGGGAGCTGCCTACCCTACCAAATTGGTGTATGAGACTCCCTTATTTGAAGGACAAGGGACTCCCTCTGCACAGTGATTTCACGAAGTGTAGTGGAGAGGCAATAACTCAAATTGTGACAAGGTAGGTTTCACACTCTTCACACTAGTTCAAATCCCAAATGAGAAATTGGCTTATTGTGATAAGGCTAAAAGAGTAAGTACCTTCCTTGAGTAAGACATTTTAGGTGTGTTTTTAAATGACCCTTAGTAAATCATAATTTTCATGCTAGACTATTTAAACTTATAACCTCCCCCCAAAAATACACGTTATTCACAATAAACCCACTAACTCAAATTATAGTGGTTAATTTACATTTATTCGCAAATAATGTTAACGTAACCATAAAGCAAGCATGGGATGCGAAACCCTAAAATCTAAAACCCTATTATGAAGTCGCCCTTCCCTTTTCAGATTTTATTTACATATATATAGCCAAGAGCTGGCTCTCCAATTCAGATGCAGTGCACTGTATTGAAGACTTACTGTGCTTTGCTATCTTGCGGGCACACAGGTAAGATTCAGAAATTGTTTGTATTTTTCATTTGATGTGTGGAGTGAAATCTACCAAATGGTTCTCTATGATGTCAAATTTGATGACGAGTCTGATGCGCTTAATATCTTGATGCGAAACGAGGCATTTGTCTGAGAGAACGCAAGTCTTATTGTTATAGTTGGTTGCCGCACGATGAAACTAATTTGTTTTTCACGATGGTCTTCATAGGCATTTGCCAAAGCTGAAAACCCTTTCTTTAGATTCTGACAGCTTCGTCTGGATAGTCTCTTCTTTCTCTGTGTGTTTATATATAGTAAAAAATTAAGATTGGTAGCGGTCGTCCTTCTTCATGTGACCAACATTTCTTCACAAGCAATGTTAACGGGACCGTGAAGAAATCGTGGATGACAAACCCTTTTTTCTATTTTTATGTGTATAAAAATATGTATCCAATGGGGCCGTGAAGATATCGTGGATGACAAACTCTAATCTAAAACTCTTTTCCGAATCCCATTTTCTCTATTGTGTGTATATAAATATGTATACAAGAGCTGCCCCTTACATTCAAATGCAGTGCAAATGTAATGTAGCCTTTCTCTTGTTCTGTCAGTCTGTAGTCACAGAGTTAAGGTTTCCTAGAGTTGTTTGAAAGCAAAGTCTCCATGTCGATCTCTGTGATGACAATTCAGATGACGAGTCTGATGCGCTTAATATCTTGATGTGAAACGAGGCATTTGTCTGAGAGGCTACAAATATTACAAATGCAGTGCAAGGTAATGTACCCTTTTTTTTCTGTCAGTCTGAAGTCACAGGGTTAAGGTTTCCTAGAGTTGTTTGAAAGCAAAGTCTCCATGCGGTTCTCTGTGATGACAATTCAGATGACGAGTCTGATGCGCTTAATATCTTGATGTGAAACGAGGCATTTGTCTGAGAGGCTACACATATTATTGTTATGGGCAGTCGCCGGATGATGAAAATAATTTGTTTTTCACGACGGTCTTCAGAGGCATCAGCCGAAGCTGAAAACCTTATTTGAATTTCTGACGGTTTGGTCGTAGTAGAGTGTTTTTCTCTGTTATTATGGCTGCATTTTCCCATTTGAGAATCAAGTCTTCCGGAACGGGATAATGGGCGCTATTTGATGCAATGTATGTGGTTTTGGTTTTGCTGTATTGTATTAGGGTTAGGGTTTGGGGATTATATTAAGGTTTGATGGCGATGACTGTTGACTCCTAGGTGGAGGTGCTGCTCTGTATACAGCATCTTTGAAGCAAGCTCACAGTTTGTGTGGAAGATGTGAATGCTTTAATTAAACTCTTGACAAGGTTGAGTCTTCATTTCTGTCTGTTGCTGGCCAAGCTTTGTAGCCTTCAGTTTTGCCCCGGATTTGAGATCGAGGATCTCTTGGGAATTTTCAGGTTAAAAAGTTTTAATGGAGAAAAGGAAGCCATGTTCTTCAGAAAATTTGTTGTAATTAGTGTTTCATTGTATTTCAGTTCTCAGGCTTCTCAATGGATGTTTTGAAAAAGAGTGTATTCCGTTAGGCTTTTCTGAGATCCATCTTTTGATAAAGAGTGTATTCTGTTAGGCTTCTGAGATTAATGTTTTGATTATTAATGGTTTTTTTTTAAATTGATGATTTGGACCAATCTAGTGTGATTCATCATTAGAAAAGAGGTAAAAGATGGGGAATTTCTGATCTTGAAAGTTAGTATTAATAGTAAAACCAAAGGATTAATAAGCCCTAAAAAATATAAGATAAATCCTCTAATATATTAAGAGAGTTAAAGCCTGTATTTGTGCAACGTTTTGGACTTGCATTCACAAACGTTTTGTATGGCAAAAAACTTGTCCTTTTTAGTGTCCTGAAAATATTTTTTTTACCTGAAAGAATAATTAACTCAGGACATTTGGAAGTTCTAAAACTTGGAAACTTGGATTATTGAAGTTCATTTAAACTGATCTTTTATCCCCTTCTCCCCTTGATAAATCGATTGAACATTTCCTAAACAAAAGAAATGCAGGACTCTATTAATATGATAACAGTGACTGTCTTATCTCACCAAATTATTAATATGATAACAGTGACTCTCTTATCTCACACCAAACTATGAATAGAATAATCATAACGTCCTCGTAATGTGAGCAAATAACAATAAATATTTTGACAGTTGATTGTCATCTTGAAACAACATATGTACAAAACAGGAAATATGAATCTCTTGAAATGACAACATTTTAACAGTTTACTGTTACCTTGAAATACCAAACCATAAAACGGAAAAATAGGAATCTCTTCTTTCCACTAGTCTTGGATGGAGGTTAATCTCCATAAATTCTAGATTCACTTTTGGTTTTGTATGGAGATTAATCTCCACAAATCCTATCAGATATTCTTTGTTGCTGGTTTTTAGTGTGAGGTTTTAATCGTTTTTTATAGTCTTCCTGCTAGGGCCATGGGATGGTTGCTGCTCACCAGGTTTCTGATGGCTCTCCTGCATTTTAAAAGTCAAATGTTATCTTGAAATACCAAAGTACAAAAAAGAAAAATAGGAGTCTCCTGAAGTCGGGTCTATGTAATCATCCCTTTAATTACCACTGATGGCTGTTAGTCTTTCCACTTTTTGTCTTGGCTGAAGATCAATATACACATCCTAGATTCGTAGAATTTTTGTCTTTGTTTTCACTCTGGGTTTTTACTGTCAGGTTTGAATGGGGTTTTATAGCTCTCCTACTGGGGTTGTTTGTTGTCTGCTCTGCCCACCAGGGTTTTGATAGCTCCCCTACTGGGACTGCGGGGTTCTGTCACTTTACTATGTCTGCTTACTGGAATCAGTTTTGCAATGAAGCAGAATGGAATAGGGAAGCAGAAAAGTAATCAAGAATTTAAGATCCTTCAACCCATAACCCAGAATAGAGATGGAAATCCCAAAAAGATATAAGCAACTCGTTTAATATTAGTAGAATACAAACCTTTGCAAAGGCATATTTTTAATGGTTTCTTGAAAAGTGCTTATAAGAGCAATGTATTCTATAGTTAGTAGCTATGTAGGACAAGTTTCTGGGTATGATAATCTGCTATGGTTAAATAATTAAAAAATTATAATTGGTTAATTCCATAGTTTAAACTATTTTAGCCTCAAGCCTCTAGGACTGTCATGAAATTCATTCCTTTTAAATTTTCTCACTCCTAGGTCCACTTTTTACAAAAAAAAATGGGTTTGTGTGAAGCCCTTTACTAACTATGCAGGACTCTAGTGCCATTTTTATGTTTTGTAAATTTGACCTGCAACTTTTATCTCATTTTATGACTTTGTAAAGAGGCAAATTTCATTTATGTGTGTATGAAGCAACAATTACGTCAGAAATTGTAAGATTCAACTCTATCTCTATTATTGTTCCTAAGAGTGCTTAGTATTTGGGTGCTTCTGTTTTTGTTTTTTTATGGTAACTACTATTTCTCATGTGAAAGAACTTGATTGTTTCAAGTCTATTGTATATTGAGTTTGATGTGGTTTATGATCCTAAATTGCTATATCAGTCATTATAAATAATGTAAGTTAGCTGTAAGCATTCGAGACTTCAATATTTTAGTATTGTAGAAAGATCCATGTTTATTCACATAGCTACATTGAATAAGTTTATATGTTGAATGTGAATGGATTTAAACATTTAACAGGTGAGCCCTCGTAATTCATACGACCCTTATGATTTTGGGCTCCACATGGTTGGGAGCTTGTAGAAGCTTCGTGACAAGGAGCTTCTACAAGCTTTCCCAATAAAAAAGGTCATGGAAAGCTTCTAAGCTCCTAGAAAAGCTCCCAACAAAAAGGGGATGTTTTCTACCAGCCCTTAAGCTCCCAGGAATGGGAAAACATTAGGTATGGGTTGCCAAACTCTCGGGAGCTGTACGCATGCAACTATGATTAACAGGTAGTAACCATACAATATAATTGGAGTAATATGGGTTTAGAATCTGGTGTCATTGAGTTTATGCTGAGACGAAATTATTCAAATTGCTCTGTAATTATTCCCAATAAATGCTCTCAAATTATGCTACATATTAGAACTTACCTAACTTGTGGTAAAGAGGTTAGCTAGTATTGATTTTCCTGGATTAAATTTGATGTTTTTGGTTACTGTCATGTAACTAGAACAAGCACTTGAATATGTCATACTGGCATTCGCTAACCACAGTGGTTGTCAATTTAATCCATTTATACATGTTTCAAATCATTATTACAGTTATGTGGTTTCTAACTGAAATTGAGAGATGGAAATATCTCTGCCCATAATATAAATCATGTTTCTTCATCTCCAACTTATTTATTGTTTGAACCATTGACGCAAATAGTTCTCTGTCCATACCTTGCCTTCGGCATCTCTAGTCACCATTTCCATTTGTTCAGCTGAGTTTTCCACGACATACCAATTTGGATGATTATTTCCACTTGCCAGAAGTTTAACAGTATTATCTTACTAAATAGAAAGTTAATTTTGTGTTTGCGCATTGATTGATATTCTCTCTATCATTTGCTTTTGATGCTTAGTCCAGTGCCTGTTCTAATTCACATCCAGAACGAAGGGATGAAACCTTAATGTTTCTGATGTTGATTATTTTACTTGTCACATTACCCACAACTTTACACTACAGACAATTACAAATGACAGTGCGCTGCACCACAATGCGATAAGGGCGAGTTAGCCAATACTTTCTAGAGAACAAAGGGTAAAGCTTGAATACCTTGAATATTGACGCAGTAAACCCTTGAGAAGTTGCCACCACAATCCTCAAACCCCTTCAAAGCCGTAGGTTAGGAAGAGGGAGGAAGACGCTGTAGGCGAGAGGCCCTAGGTTAGAAGGATGCGTTGATATTCAAGCTTGCTTTGCCAATCATTTGTATTCCAGGGCTTGAGGAGAAGAGTTTCATGGATATTGCATTGGATCTTTTTCCAAATTGAATCGATTGAAGAGTGGAGTCTTGAAAGATGACCTATTTCTTTCCTTCCATGTTTTCCAAAGAAGGAAACCTTGAAAGAGTTGCCAAGAGCGAATTTTAATTTTGTTGTCAGAAGCTTGTGAATGCTAGTTGGCAATGGTCTCCTTAATGTTGCCTCTATTACGATCCTGCTGTTGTAATATGCTTGCTCCTTGATCCCTTCGAGAGTTAATAAAGAAGTAAGAGTTGAACAAATGTTCCATGTCCTCAAAATAGGTGTCACATAGAACACATTTGGAGGGCCCTCAAAGCCTCGCTTGGTGAGACGATCCCATGCGAGGATTTTTCCTCGAGTCACTAGCTAGAGAAAAAGTTGAAACCTTTGGGCACATGGCTTGAGTGGTCTCCTTAGTGCTGTCTCTATTACAATCCTGCTGTTGTAATATGCTTGCTCCTTGATCCCTAGAGTTAATAAAGATGTAAGAGTTGAACGAATGTTCCATGTTCTCAAAATAGGTGCCACATAGAACACATTTGGAGGCCCCCTCGAAGCCTTGCTTGGTGAGACGATCCCATGTGAGGATTTTTCCTTGAGTCACTAGCTAGAGAAAAATTGAAACCTTTGGCCACATGTCTTGAGTCCAAATTTGTTTCTATAATCTTTTGGATGGAGTATTGTAATGATTGGCCAGAAGGGAGTATGCTTCTTTGAGATTTGATGCCTTTGTTACAATCATATTGTCGGAATATGCTTGTTGGGACCAGGGTCCCTTTACTTGCACCATTGAAGTTGAGTTTAATGAAACTAGGATCAGGAGGCAACCAAGAGATGAGACTCACAAAAGCGCGTTGGGGAGTTGGGGAGAGGGAGGAAGACACTGGAGGTGAGAGGCCCTAGGTTAGAAGGATGCGTTGGTCTTCAGGCTTGCTTTCCCAATCATTTGCATTCCAAGGCTTGAGGAGAACAACTTCATGGGTATTGGATTGGATCTTTTTCCAAATCTGATTTCATTGAAGAGAAGATTCTTGAAAGACACCTATTTCTTTTCTTCAAGGTTTCCTAGAGAAGGAAACCTTGAAAGAGTTTCCAGGTGCGATTAACAATATTGTTGTCAGAAGCCTTTGAATGCCGGTGGGCAATTGTCTCCTTAATGCTTCCTCTGTTACGATGCTACTATCGGAATATGCTTGCTCCTCCATCCCATAGAGAGTTGATAAATATGTAAAGAGTTGAACAAATGTTCCATGTACTAATAATAGGTGCCACATAGAACACATTTGGAGGGCCCCTTGAATCCTCGCTTGGTGAGACGACCTAATGTGAGGATTTTGCCCTGAGCCACTAGTGAAAAGTTGAAATGTTTGGCCACAGGTCTTGTGTCCAAATATGTTTCTATGATTGTTTAGTTGGAGTATTTTTGTGATTGGCTAGAAGCGATTATGCTTCTTTGAGATTGTACATGCCTCAATTTTATTAGCCCCATCAAAGAATGTCTTCTCCATTGTGAAAAGTGAGCCTTCTAGATTGAAGTTCCTTCCAAAAATCTTCTGAAGGGAACTTAGGGGGAGGTTTTGGTGAGTGGGATTTATCCAACCAAGTATGCCATTGATTATTATTCATTGAAGGTGTCCAAAAATGAGAGACTAGCTTATTGTTGGAGTTGAGAGTGGCTTGACTAAGGAGGTCATTGCTGGGACAATTGATAAGTTTTGGACATTGTTGCTAGGTGTCCATTTTTCGATTCCAAATTTCCTAGAAAAGCATGTTGTTGAATCAGGGATCTATTTTGCCAGGTTGCATTCTAAATTGGCGCCTTAAAGTGAATGAGGTCCTAAAAGAAAACCATTTTTCAATTCCAAATTTCCTAGAAAAGCATGTTGTTGAATCAGGGATCTATTTTGCCAGGTTGCATTCTAAATTGGCGCCTTGAAGTGAATGAGGTCTTGATGATCTGTGTTTGGGGCATACTTTCTCTTTGAGAGGGAGGAAGGATTGGTAAGCCATCTCCACCATTTTTTGGTAGTTTGAGCTTTATTTTGTATGTTTGGATCTCGAGTACCTAGACCCCCATGCAATTTAGGCATACAAATGCTTTTCCAAACCACTAAATCACATTTGTGGCGAGTCCCTTTGGAGCCGCCCCGAAGAAAAGAGCGATGGAGGCTTCAAATTGCATTGAGAATAGATTTAGGGTCCACAAAAATGTAGAAAAGATAGGAACTCATACTAAGAAGAAAAAATTTCAAGAGAATTGGATGTCCTGCCTGGTTGAGGGATCAAAAAGTCCAGCTAGAAAGGTGCTTCTCCATCTTTGCAATAAGATTTGTCTAGGTGGGAGGGCGAAACATCGGAGTTGATGAGAGGGGCTCCTGAATACTTGGAAGGGTGGGAAGTATGATGGGAACGGATTAGTCTTGATATTTTGACTTGAAGAGCAAGAGGAGTGTTTGAAGTAGAAAATTTCAGATATGTCTTGAGAGAATGCTTGGAGGCATCAAGAAAGGTTTGAAGAATGGCTTTAATAGCTCAAGCTACCTAGAGGGTTGAAAATGCTAGAATTGGGGTGTTGTCAACACACTGAAGATGCGAAGCAACTAAATCATCATCAATAGGATGAGGGTTGGATAGATGTCCTTCTTGAACCGCAACCTTAAGAGAGCAGCATAAGAATGAAGAGGAATGAGGAAGGGGGATCTTCTTGCTTGATACCTCCAGAGGGGGAGAAAGTGGCTGAAGGAGAACCATTTACCATGATAGAAAAGAAAGTTGAAGAGGTGAGAGCCAATATCCAATGAATCCAGAGAGCAGAGAGGCCAAAGGCTAGAAGGGAGCGCTCGATAAAGGGACATGATATTTTGTCGAAGGCTTTGGAAAACTTGATGAACATACCAACTTTCTTGGACATCTTAAGAGTATGGATGGTTTCATGAGCCAAAATAATACCATTCAATATCTGGTGCCTTTCCATGTATTTTGATTGCTCTTATGAAATCAGATGGGGAAGAATTGGTTTGAGCCCATTAGCAATCACTTTGGTAATAATTTTGAAGATAACATTGCAAAGATAAATTGGATGAAATTTACATGAGTGAGAATGATTTTCTTCATTTGGAATAAACGTAAGAAAGGTGGCACTAAAGGAAAGAGGGACATTTAGAGGAGATTTGGACTCTTCTACTACTTCCCAAACATTTTGTTGCATGATTTTCCAACAATGATGGTAGAAGTCAATTGAAGCCATCTAGGTTAGGATATTTCCTCGACGACATTTCCATGATTGTAGTTTCCACTTCCTCCAAAGAGATTTGTGTAAGAAGACTTTCATTTTGTTCTTCTCTGGCCAATGAGGGGATGTTCTACATAATTTTGTTCATAGCTACTTCTCTGTTGATGTTTTCCTCGGAGAGAAGTTTGCAGTGGTATGATGTTAATTTTGCCTCAATGTCCTCATGCCTTGAGAGCTTTTGACTCTGATCCGTTTGAAGGAAGGGAATTCTGTTATGATGACGGGCGCTGGATCATTGAATCATGGATATTTTTGGGGTTATTTTCACCATCCTTAAGCCATCTAATGCCGGAATTTTTCCTCCAAAGGTTTTCCTCCTGTGCCATTCTTTGATTATTACTATCTTGAAGTTGCCTTTCCTTTTGAAGGAGGTCATTTGAACACCCCTACTCAATCGCTTCATGTTTAAGTTGATTCATATCTTCCTCTAATTGCCTTATGGATTCAAAGATATTGCCAAAGACTTCTTTGTTCCACTTCTTGAGTTTTCCTTTGATGAATTTGAGTCTTTGTTGCATTTGATACATTTTGGAACCATAGCGTTGGGAGATTCCTCCCACTACTGAGATAGAGAGTCCATGAATTTTGGATGGTCTAACCAGAGCTTTTCAATTTTAAAGGGTTTGTTGCGGGGGTTTTCCGATTGATCGATTTCAAGACTAATAGTCCAATGATTCAATGTAAGTTTGGGGAGGATGTTCAATTCAATGGAGAGTCCAAGGTTGACAAGGGGAGAGGAGACCAAGAATATATCCAAACGAGAAGCAATTTGATGGGTGCCGCCTTGTTTGTTTTTCCAAGTATGCTTGCCATTTTGGGCTCAATGTCAACTAGGCCAAGAGTTGGGATGAGAGAGATGGAGGCTTTTGTTGCAGAGTCCAACCCATTCACCCTCCTCTTTTTTCCATAATTGAGGTTATCAAATTGAAGTCTCCCCCTAAGATACAATGATGGTGCTGGGAGAGTTCTCGGATTAGGCTTAGCGAGTCTAGGAATTTCAGCTTGGCTGCTAGAGAAGTAGGAACATAAACATTGGTGAGGATACCAGTGGTGTTTGAGCCAAGGACATGGAAGGAGGTCAAGAGAGAGAATGCAATGGAGAAGAAATTGGTTATATAGATAAGATTTTGATTCCAGAGGATGGCGATTCCTTTGGTTGATCATTTAGCGTCCAGAGCGATTGATAGACAATCTCTCCAACATAATCGAGCAATATTTTGGAGGAGGTGCACATTTGGTCTTTTGAAGCATGACTACAAAGGGAGATTCTTGATGAATCTTTGATCGAAGAGTACATTGTTTACTCTTTCCACACAAGTCTGTGATATTCCAGGATATAATCTTCATGGGAAACTTTATTGAGATAAAGGAAGGGATTGGATCCCATCTAGAAAGGATCTATGATTATCTGATGCAATTAGATGTTCTCCCAACTCTGCCAATTTTTGCTGGTTGGTTTTGTGTCCCCTTTTGGCATCTCTCTTGCTTCCCATTGGATGCATAATTGTTTGACCATATTGGACTCCTAGGAGACTTTTGGATGGGTTTGAGGGAAGAGCTCATTAGGGGAAATTTAGATGAAAAATGAGCCTCCGAAGGAAAAATCTAAAATAATGCAATGTAAACAATTTCTTTTATACTATTTCACTTTTATCAAAGTTGCCTAGGTTATTTCATTTTTATCAAAGCTACCTTAGATATATATTTTATATTAAAATCAATTTATGAGGACAAAGTTCAAAGTAGTGTTTTCACCTAAAATAAGAAAATAAAATTAAATAGTTAGTGTATAGTATTACTATAAAATATTAGTTATAATATATTATTATTATAGATTAGTTATTACTTATAATATTAGCTACTATTATATATTAACTATATATTATAGTTTAGTTAAAAGTTATTGGATCCAATTTTTCACGATATATAGTATTATTATAATATTATTTACTATTTTTATTATATATTATATATGGGTCATGTATTACCTAAAATATGGATGGTTATATTAGTTATGATATTAGTTATTGTTATACATTACTTATATATTATATATTAATTATGATATTAGTTAACAGTTATTGGACTCAATATTTTACGCTGTATAGTTGTATTATAATATATTAATTATATTATAATAATATTATTATTATGTACTAGTATTTTTTTAACAGGAAGAAAGATAGAAATTTATATTAAAAAGTCTCTGCACAACCATCCAAATACATATATAAATCGAGTTTGATGGCAAATATTGCTTGAGTTGGAATAACTATAATAGGTGCAACATTAAAACTACAAAATTTCCATATAGGTCTTCTAGTACTAGTCATCATATTGTTGGAGAAATATATCTTGATATATTGTTTACACAAAACTATGCAAAAAAACATTTAAAGAAGATGCAAAAGGGAGCACTAGACTACTCATATCTGCCTAAGATGCTATATACATGTTGCTGGACTTAAGCTTCTTCCATGGGACGAATTCCTTCTTTTGGAGATTTTTGGCAGTGACTGCATTGGGTCATTTTCGCCATTTTCAATATTTATTTCTTAATGATGTCCATCGTGCCCATTAGCTCTTTTAAATTCCCTTCCTGATCCTCAATTCTGGAATCCAAACATATCAACTGGTTTGAAATATACCTTGTGTCTCAGAGATAGCAACAATTTCCTGAACACCTCTGCGTACAACTTCATAAACATTTAGCCAAACCCTCCATGTCGTCTGCAATTGAAAGTGAGGCAAAGGTCTGGAACCCAATATCCTGGTAAGGAAGAGCCGTTGCAACGGAACCAGAACGCAAACCCTTGCTATTTGTATCCTCCAGACTGAAACCTTGAGCATCTAAAGGAGCCATAACGATCGAACAAAGAGAGGGGGATCCGCATTGCAAAACTAGGTCCGAATATTCCTCGCTCATGTCAAAATACCGCCTTCTCCTGATTTCTTCCATCCTTCTCGAGAGTTCTTTCCCAACTGCTTTAATGCTAAGTGTGTGGGGAAATGAGAACGAGGAGACAGCTAGCAGGTTGCCATAAAGACTTCTGCCAAAGGCCTCGCCCCTTCCAAATACAGACAAACAACCAAAGCATACATGGCTCCACGCGTCCTTCCCAAGGTAGGGAAGGAGGAAGGCATAAAACAACAAACCAAATTCTTCCTTATTACAAAAATTCGGGTTTTTTTAGGCATGAATGAGTGTGTTAGGGGATACATTTATGATCTTTGACCTTGTTTGCTAGAACCACTATTCCAAGCTTGTTCTGTGCTCCTTGGTTGGAAAGCTTGTCATATTCACTATTATTCTCCCTCATGACTTGGTGGAAAGAAACATAAGGTGGCATGCTAATTTGTCTAATACGATCATATATTCTGCCACACTTCAAAGAGCCAACTTCATAGCCAACTCTCATCTTTTGGATTACTTGTCTAGAATCTCCAAAAACCATCAACTTTGGAATATTCACGGAAGAGATAAGTTCAATACCATATAAAAGAGTTAGCCATTCAACTTCATTATTTGTTTTGGTTCCTATTCCCTAGGCATAGGAATTAACAATACTTATGCTTGGATCAAAGATAATCCCTCTTGCATCTTCCACCCCTATTATTATATATTAGTTTTATTACTAATTACTATTACTATTATATATTATATATTGGTCATGTATTACATGAAAGATAGATGGGTATATTAGTTATGATATTAGTTATTATTATATATTATGTATTAGTTATGATATTAATTAAAAATTATTGGATCCAATTTTCATAGTGTATAGTAATATTGCAATATATTAATTATAATATTAATTACTTTTACTATTATATATTTTATATTGGTCATTTGTTACCTAAAAGGTGGATGGGTATATTAGTTATGATATTAGTAAAAGTTATCGGACCCAACTTTTCATAGCATATAATATTATTATAATATTAATTAGTATTACTATTATATATTGTATATGGGTCACATATTACCTAATATCAATTAGCATATTTATTTCATTATCAATATCCATGACAATTTTGGGTAGACAATTTATAATATTAAAAGACTCCATCTATTCCCAAATTATATAATAAAAAAGTGCTTTAGACATGAACCTCTTTTGAATTTTAAAGCATTTTGATTGGCTAATACATGTTGACATGGAATTTAAGTTAGGGTAGAGAGGCCTATTTTTCATCCAAATTTCCTCTAATGTGCTTGGTCACTTTAGATGATGCTTCTTGAAGAACTTTTTTGATGATCAGGATTTGAGGAGAGGGGATAATTTGGAGATCACCTTTGCTGTGAGCTTCTATTATGTTTTGCATAGCTTTGTCATCTAACTCAGGTTCATCTTCTTCGCCTACCATCTTGGCCTCATCCTCTTCCCCCATCGTGCTACCTTCATATGGATCTATTTTCCTTCTTTTGGATGGATCTAAAGAGGGACGCTGCTTAACGGAGTTCGATCCTTCTAGATCTGGATTATCCTTCTCATTAGAGGTCATTTTTGTATCTTCCAGAACTTAAAACCGGTTTGGGTGCACTGTAATCTAGACGAGAGGAGAAGGGATTGGTTTTCAGGAGCCTTTCTATTTGTTTATAACTATGGAGAATCCATTAGGATTTACCTACAAGGAGGGGGCAATAGGTTGGGTGTTTTTCACTAAGGGACAGTCACGATAAATGTGGCCATGTTTTGAAGGGGATATGCTCATAGTCAAGGGTTTGAATCCATTCACTATCTTAGAAATTGAGACAGATGGAGTCAGGGAGGGGTTTGGAGACATTCATAATAACATAGATGTGAGCGAAGGATGTATATCTACCTCATTTAGTTGCCTCTGACATTTTTATGAATTTCCCTAATGTGTTGTCGATACCCATAAGGGTTTCCTCTTCCTAGTATTCGTGAGGTAGAGAGTATAACATTATCCATACAGGAAATGCTGAGAAATATTTTCTCATTCTGGGATGAATTTATCTTTCTAGTAGCACATGGATAGCCCTGCATTGTTGAAGAAATATGGGTCGTGATCCACTACATGCTTGCGGTCCTCTAGATTGGAAAAAATGGCCATGAAAAATTCCTTTGATCCGAGCTTGAGATCTATATCTCCTTTCAGTCATTGTTTTTTAGAGATCAAACCCATTAATGCCTTCTCGTTGGGCCAAAATCCAAATTTTTTAAAAATTAGGGCATGGTCTTACATATGCTGCCGATAAGTGCTTAACTTGCTTAAGGTTACTTCTATGTGTGAGATCAAGAACTAGACTTTGTCTTAAGTCGAAGTGTAATGTGATTGTGAGATCAAGTTAGGGTTTTTCTTTTGATTTTCAATCTCGATCTCTCCCTCTATATCCTCCCATGGCATCGCCACTAGGAGGATGTGGAGCTCCCTCCTACCAGGATTCGATCGTTTCCCAAGTAGCATCTTCTGGTAAGGTATCCTTCCACTAAATCAAAACTTCACAGAGAGTGGAAGAAAATTAAATAAATGGATTGTCATACTTCAAGAGTTTGACCTTACTTTTCAATTTGTTAATTCTAAAAAGTCTTTGGTGTTCGCTGAGCTCATTTTAGAGTTCCCTAGTGGCGATGATTCTAAAATCGAAGATGACTCATCCCTGATGAACACATCTTCTTAATATCCACCTCTGGTCCATGGTATAGAGATATCTTAATTTATCTCCAGACTTTGAAGTGCCCTCCAACGTTTTCACAAGAAGATTGACGACGACTAAGACATAACGCTAAGAATTACCTCATAATTGCTGATACTCTTTATAGAAGAGGGGTTGATTCCATTCTACATCGTTGCCTAACTCTTGAAGATGATGAGCATGTGGGGTCATTTGTTTGGGTTGGAAACAATTCAGAAAATCTTACGTGCTGGTTATTTTTGGCCCACCATCTTTAAGAATTGTGTGGAAGCTGTCAAGCGCTGTCATTCGTGTCATCTCTTTATCAAAAATATGTGAGCACACCTAGCTCCTTTATTTCCCGTCATCACAGTGGGACCTTTCACTAAGTGGGGGGTTGATTTCATGACATGTAACATAGTTTCTACTAGGGGGCTTTAGTATATCATTGTTGTTGTTGATTACTTTACGAAGTGGGTAGAGGCAATGCCTACTGTGAAGGCAAATTGAGAAAAACAGCCTATTTCGTATTCAATCAAATCATCTCTAGATTTGGCATCCCAAAAGAGATTGTTACAGACCATGGTACACATTTTCAAAATAGTATGTTGATTGAATTGACCACTACGCTTGGATTCAGACATGAGCGTTCATCTCCTTTCTATCCGCAGGCGAATGGAAAAGTCGAAGCTGTGAATAAAACTTTGAAAACCATTCTGCAGCGCATGATTAATACTAATAGGTCAAATTGGCGCATTATGCTATACCTGGCTCTTTGGGCATACAAAACAACTGTAAAAGACTGCTACAAGGTTTTCTCCTTTCCAACTCGTCCACGGGCTGGAAGCGGTCACATCGGTTGAATGTGAAATCTCGTCATTAAAGTTAGCCATACAAATTTTACCTAATACCTTTGCTTTGGAAGAACGATTGCTTCATTTAGAATATCTTGATGAACAACGTCAAGATACGCTTACTGCAATCGAAGCACATAAGAGACAAGTCAAAAGTCAATATGACAAGTCTGTTTGACCTAGGGTTTTTTCTAAAGGAGACCTTGTTTTGGTTTATGACCAAGACAAAGATCCTTTAGGAGTAGGCAAGTTGAAATCTATGTGGCTTGGATCTTTTATAGTCTCCAAATTTTTGAAGAAAGGTGCATATGAGTTGATTGATTATGATGTGAACAAGTTTCCTGAGCCTAGAAATGGGCTCTATTTGAAGAAGTATTATGCGTAGTTCATATGTTTTTTCTTGTAAATAATTGTACAATAGTGTAGAGTTTTTCTTTCTTCTTGTTTCTCATGTAGTTTGGTTGTGTTTCAGATGTCAACCGGGTTGTTTATGGGATTTGTTGATGGCGCTAGTTGTCATACTCGTAATCTCGCTTCAGTCGCTTCAGTGATCTATTCACCTATAGGTCAGCTAGTTTTGTCAAGAGGTGTTTGTTTAGGCCCTACTACCAATAACATGGTTGAGTATAGCATTGTCATTGAGCTACTCAGAGATGATTTACATCATGGCATTTCATGTATTGAGGTTAGATTTGATTCCCAGTTAATCGTGTCTCAGCTTAATTATGAGTATCGAGTTAGAGATCCTTCTTTGCTACATCAGTTCTTTAAAGTTAAATTACTTGAAAGACAATTTGACTTTATTACATATAAACATATTTCAAGAGATCAAAATTCTATAATTGATGCTTACGCAAATTACATCCTTGATTGCAATTTGTATCATACACAGTAAATCAATAACCATATAGACATAGGAAACACATGTAAATATAATCAATATATGTATATAAGTGGTCCAAAATAAAAAAATGAGTTTGGGTCTCCATATCTAGTCAATAATACATATCAATATAGAAAATTGGGCTTATAGCCTCAAAATGATGCAAGTATCACTATGGCGAGGTTGGATCCTCAGCTGCCTCAACCACCACCTCAGCTACTTTGCGAAGCAGTCTAATCCATGTAGGGGGCACTCCCACTACATGCTCCTGCATGTTCATAGGCATCTGCTCAATATAGAAGGTAGGAATGTCACGATTAAGTTGGCTCATCTTTCCCTCAACAGTCCTGAGCATGGCATCTGCTCCGCCTGCCTCAACTGGTCATATAAACACCCTTAGGTGTCCATCTGGCCACATTGGTCCGATATCTGGATTAAACACTTTGTTAGTACTCAAACTCACCAAAATATATACATGTACATATTTACAAATAAAATTCATAAAAATTTAATATTACAAAACAAAAAATTATACCTATCTCTCCCCAGGCTTCTCCTGGAGGGAACATGAGCTCAAGGTCTCCTCAGAAGTCCAAATCTGCATACGGGAACTGCTCAAAGGCAGCTACCTACTGGCTCCACCATCCAAGGAAATCACAATCATCATATGAAGTCCTGATATCTCCACCTTCCTGTCTAATAAATACATCACTCCACCGAACCAATCTTGGTTTTTGATGGTTGATAGGTGGGAGAACCACTCTTGGGCTCAAGCTAGGAACCCTCTCAAAGTAGAGTGCATCTAAGATACTGCCATACCCAAAGTTCTTCTTTCTTGTCCTGCATTCAGTAAGTTGGTGTTTTATATTCACCAACAAGCCAATACACCAATCAAATATCACATTTTGGAGGCACTCCATGTTAGAGATATGGATCTAACTAAACTAGCTTAAGTACAGAAAGAGAACAAGAGAAAATAATACACTAGATATACATGGTTCACCCAATTGGGCTACGTCCATGGGAATGTAGTCTTCTATTATCTCGAGAATATCTCCCTCAAGGTTACAAGAGAGCAATGCCAATAAAACCCCAAATACAATATATCAATATTTGTGTGAATAAGTAAAGATCACGATGAGTGATGTGACTCCCTTGACTCTATTATATACTAAGAGATGAGTGTTAATTTTCGAGCATTAATTCAATATACTCTAGGATCTTTACTGAGAGAATAACATGTACAGTATAACAATGCATATCAATCATAGCAAGCATATCAATCATCATAAGATGCAAACATAAGAGACAATAGACACACAGAGTTTCTCTGGGGAAAACCGTAAGGTGAAAAACCCCACAACTTCCTCAGAGATAGATAGAGCAATAGTACAACCAAAGTATACAGAGATAGACTCCTCCTAGCAACTGATCCTCCTCCTTACATGTGCGCCACTTTCCGAGTGATGGAAGAGCGAGTTATGAAGTGATCCAAATAGAGATCGGTAGATCTCTATTTATACTTGTCCTGACTGCCCAATAAACTTATGGGGCCGACTTGTCTAGCTTCGTACAATAACCCAATGTTAACTTAATCAAGGCCGACCCCACACATGGTGGTCTAATAACCCATCGGCAAGTTACGACACTTGCGACACTTGTCAATACAAATGACGATACTTCCGTATAGAGGAATAATAACATCTCTATAGGAGTACAAAATACATAGATGAAATACATGGGTGAAATACATTCCGAAGTTACATATACATCGACACTCCCTCTTAACTAGGAAGGTATTTCTCGACACATATATGCTAGCACAAGTCTTCTTCTCTGAATCATCGTCATCGATGCATCGTCATCGTCACTGTTGCTGCTATCTCAATCAATCTCTGAATCTACTCGTCATAGGAAGTTCTACAGAGCCAGTTCTTTTTCATACTGGATGTAGGCCCACCACCTGCAGGTCTTCATCATCATTGGCCATACTGTGGAATTCTCAGGACTTATTACGTGCGTCACAAAACCTCGAAAGAGCATCCCAGGCTGTTACGAGGACACAACTCTACCTGTTGGATCTCCCAGGGCTAGTATTATATGTGACTGTCACAAAACCTTAAAATAGTCTCTTGACTAGCAAGAACTCTAAAGAGCATCTGAGGCCTTTTTCATCCTGTCCAGATCTCCAGGACTTATTACATGTGACCCCCACCACAAAACCTTAAAAGAGTGTCTTGCCAAGCAAGAACCCTAAAGAGCATCTGAGGCCTTTTTCATTCTTTCTAGATCTCCAGGACTTATTATATGTGGTCATGAAAAAACCTTGAAAGAGCATCCCAGGACTGATTACGAGCACACAACTCAACTTATCGGATCTCCCAGGGCTAGGATTACATGCCATAAGACAAAACCTCGAAAGAGCATTTGTCAGATCTCCCAGGGAGCTATTATATTCCAGCGACAAAATCTAGCAAGAGAATTTGCAAACCTCCCAGGGCTAGGATTATATGTCCTCCAAAGCAAAACCTCGAAAGAGTGTTTGTCAGATATCCCAGGGCCAGTATTACATGCCATAGACAAAACCTCGAAAGACTATCTGCAAACCTCCCAGGGCTAGGATTATATGCTTTATCTGCACGACCTGTTCCACGGCCACAGAGTATCAACCTGATACTCACCATACATCATCCTAATGTACACATGATCATCCTGATCATCATCACTGCATCGTCCTGATGCATGTCATATGGAGCAACATCCCGAAGCTCGTCATCCATGATCATCCTGATCATATAATGCATTCACCTGATGCATACATAGTATCTGCCTGATACATATCATCATACATGATCTACCTGATCATACAATGTATCCACC
This sequence comes from Larix kaempferi, assembly GCA_027924585.1. Taxonomy (NCBI): domain Eukaryota; kingdom Viridiplantae; phylum Streptophyta; class Pinopsida; order Pinales; family Pinaceae; genus Larix; species Larix kaempferi. The sequence continues at coordinate 6,409,094 of BSBM01000762.1, read as the reverse complement.
TGATACATATACAAATACATGATCCACCTGATCATACCTGATACATATCAACATACATGATCCCACTGATCATATCTAGCATCCAACATGATGTGTACATACATATACATATAAATGATCCAATTGATCATATCCAGCATCCAACATGATGCGTACATACATATATAGAGCAGTAACTGGAGCATCGTCATGATGCTCATCATCCAGCGCTTACATCCACAGCCATGTGAAGGATCCTCCTTCCAACATGCTTGGAATGGCTTCAACAAATGTATCCATCACTTATTCCTCGAAGTGTCATCAATCTGAAGAACACCAAGCCTCTCTTTGAAGTACTCGAACTTCACTCTGGCTAGTGGCTTCGTCAGTACATCTGCAATCTGCTCATCCGTCGCAACATACAGGAGCTTCACTGCTCCTCTCTGCACCATATCCCTAATATAGTGATATTTGATCTCTATGTGTTTCGACCTGTTGTGGAACACTGGGTTCTCAGACAACTTCACACAACTCTGGTTGTCACAAAAAATACCAGTAGCCTCCAGGGGTAGATCAAATAACTCAGACAGTAGCTTCCGTAGCCATACTGCCTCACAACTAGACGAACATGCTGCAACATACTCTGCCTCGGCTGTACTCAGTGCTACGCAGGACTGCTTCCTACTAAACCAAGAGATCACACCTGATCCCATACTGAAGCAACATCCAGAAGTGCTCTTCCTATTTGCAGCATTGCTTGCCCAATCTGAGTCAACATAACCCTGCAGGTTAAACTTTTGATTCGCATCATACTTGAGCCCATAATCAACTGTACCCTTCAGGTACCTCAAAATATGCTTTACAACAACCAGGTGAACACTCCTCGGATCTGTCAGGAACTGGCTCAATGTGTTCACCGCAAAGCAAATATCTGATCTCGTGTTTGTCAGGTACCTTAAGGACCCAATCATCTGACGATACATAGTGACATCAACCGGCTCAGATGAAGCATCACATAGAAGCTTTAGGTTTGATGCCATAGGTGTGGCCATGGCCTTGCAGTCCATCATCTCGAACCTCTTCAGAATCTCTACTGCATACTTCCCTTGCCCAAGGAAGATACCATCTGCACTCTGCCACACCTCCATGCCTAGAAAATAGTGCATCATCCCCAAGTCCTTCATCTTGAACTCGGCAGCAAGCTTCCTCTTGGTATCAGCAATCAAACTATCATTACCTGTAACAAACAGGTCATCCACATACAGGAGTAGTATCACTGGATTTCCTTCCTCAACCTTGTAGTAAAGGTTGGAATTTGCTTTACTCTTGGTAAAGCCCAAACTTGATAGAAAGCTGTCCGTCCTACCATACCAAGTCTTCGGAGCTTGCTTTAAGCCATACAAGGATTTCTTCAACCTGCACACATGACTTCCTGTCATGTGTCTCAAAACCGAGTGGCTACTCCACATACACTTCCTCTTCAACTACACCATTCAAGAAAGAAGTCTTGACATCCATCTGGTGTATCTTCCATTTCATCATTGCAGCCAGAGCAAGTACTGATCTGATGGAAGTGTACCTGGCTACAAGAGCAAAAATTTCTTCATAATCTATTCCCTCTTTCTGAGAGAAGCCACGAGCTACAAATCTTGCCTTGTATTTCTCTATGCTGCCATCTGCAGCATGCTTGATCTTGTAGATCCATTTGGAAGTCACAACAGACTTCCCTTTAGGTCTTGGGACAACATCCCAAACATCATTCTTCATTATTGATTGGTATTCTTCGACCATGGCATCCTTTCTTTCTTTCTTTTCCGCTGCTTCTTCATAATTGGAAGGTTCTTTGTTCATGATATCACAGAGTAAAACAACATAGCTGGTATGTGATCTAGTTCTCTTCTTTGCTCTATGTTCTTGTGGAATGCCATATCTTTCTGCATCTTGAATGAGCTCTCTAGCTCATGCAGGTTTCCTCTTGTGAGAGTTATTCTCACGGGGTGGATCTACAGGTTCTTACGGATCTTCAATTTCACGATCTGCATTTGGAATTGCTTCAGTCATAGTAGTGTCTTGAAATCTAGTTTCCTTAGGTTTTTCATAATCTTCAACAGGTGTCTTCCTTGATTTGATGAATGTCGAGTTTTCATCAAATGTCACATCTCTGCTGACATCAATCTTCTTGAACCTTGGAAAGTATATTCTATAATCCTTTGAGCTTTCACTGTAACCCACAAAGATATCCTTCTTTCCTGAAGGATCTAGCTTGGTCCTCTTTTCCTTTGGGACATGTGTGTATACTGGACAACCAAATATTCTGAGATGGCTGACTTCAGGTTTCTTACCAGAAAAGACCTCTTCTGGTGTCTTGTTGTTCAACATCTTGTGGGGTGTTCTGTTCTGCACATATACAACTATCCTAACTGCTTCTGCCCATAGATGCATAGGTAGATCCTGGTCATGCATCATTTCCCTTGCTGCTTCCATGATTGTTCGATTCTTTCTTTCTGCAACTCCATTCTGTTGTGGATTGTAAGGAGCAGTCAACTCCTTCTTAATCCCCGAATCATTGCATAACTTCTTGAAGGCACCTGAAGTGAATTCTCCACCATTGCCGGATCTGAATGTTTTGATCTTCTTATCAGTTTGGTTCTCCATCAAGGTTTTGAATTCCATAAACTTATCAAACACTTCATCTTTGTTCTTCAAGAAGTAAACCCAAGTCTTCCTGGAGAAGTCATCGATGAAAGAGACATAGTAATCATACCCACTCAGAGAACTGGATGACATCGGACCGCATACATCGGAGTGGATAATTTCCAAGATTGCTTTTGATTTGCTTTCATTGCTTGGAAATGCCTTCTTTATGTTCTTTCCTTTTGCACGGCCTTTGCAAATACCTTCATGCTTGGTCTTGATTTCATGAAGACCTTCTACAACTTTGCTTGCAATTGGTAGTGCTCTGTAGTGCACATGTGCAAGTCTTCTATGCCAAAGTTCTCTTGGCTCCATGGAATCATGCACCATGGCATGTTCAAGTTGTCCCTTCAATTTATACAATTCTCCCTCTTGCTCTCCAATCACCACTGCATTATCTATGGTCTTTCCCTTTGGCCACATTAAAACTTGGCCATCCACAAATGCAACCCTCATACCTTTTGCATCCAATGCAGATATGGAGAGTAGGTTTTTCTTGAGCCCAGGTACATAAAGAACTTCTTTCATTTTCAAAGACTTTCCAGAATCTAGGTTGTAGGAGGCTTCACCACTTCCTTTGATGGGGTATTGGTAGTCATCCCCAAGTTTCACTTTATGGGGTGATTCATGTTCAGATAGATTTACAAAAGATTCTTTAAAACCAATCATGTGTTTGGAAGCCCCACTGTCAATAAGGCAATCATTACAACCATGAGAAATAGTACCTGTGAGAGCAGAGATTAGGACATACTCTTCTTCGCTTGATGAGTCATCATCATCACTTTCTGCTCTAGCCTTCTTCTTGGGAGGTTCATCATCCTCAGCATCATGAGCATGATATCTCTTCTTGATATTCTTCTTCTTCTTGTTGAAGTTGTTGTCTTTCTTCTTCTTGGGACAATTTGCAGCAAAGTGTCCTTTCTCATTACATGTGAAACATCTCATCTCTTTCCTATTCTTATGATTGGTGTGAGAGGATTTCTTGTAATGAGAGTGTTTCTTTTTAGGCTTGCTTCTTTTGGTGTGAGCTTGATCTTCATTTCCCATCTTTTCTTTTCGAGCTACAAGCCTAGCCTCTTCTTGTGAACATTTCTCCCACAATCTACTGAAAGAGATTAATTTCTTTCTAGCACATATTCCTTGAATAAAAGAATCCCATGACCTAGGTAGGCCATTTAGAGTAGTCATAACCATTTCACCATTATCTACTACTTCATTGACAGCTTCAAGTTGTTCCTTGATCTAAGAGACCTTTGAGAAATAAGATTAAATGGTCTCTCCATTCAACAACTTGACCCCTTTCAATTGGTTCCGTAGAGTCATCTTCCGATTTATGTTCTTCCCTTCAAATAGCTTGGTCAAAGAGTCAAACATCTCCTTGGGTGTCTTCAGAGATGACACATGTGGTATGAGATGGTCTTTGATAGAATCAACAATAATTCTCTTTGCCTTGACCAAGTTCTTCTTATGCAATGCTTTAGCTTCTTCATCCTCCGGGACGGGGACTTCAGAACTGATATATGTATCCAATTCATTTTCTTCCAGGATTAACCCAATCCTATACTTCCAGGCTCGGAAGTTATCAACTCCTTCAAGCTTATCCTCAAGCTTGGTGTGGTGAGACATCTTTAAAGAGTACTTCAAATGGAAATAGAAAAGACTTAGGTCTTACCACTTGAATTGCTGAAAACTGGATCTGGTTTCGGATTAGGGTTTGTCAGAAAAACCCTAAAATTCAAAATGTGAATTTCAACTTTCTGAAAGGATAGAAAGATGCGCCTTGATGAGCTGATCAGCCTGGTGTATTCAGAATTTGACATCTGCAAAGCTTCACCCTTCATAAATGTCTTTTAGTCTTCCCCGGTTCATTGTGGAGGACCCTGAATTAAGGTTTGAGTTTCCCGGAGATTTACCCAGCCAAAAATCTCGATCCAAAGCTCTAAACTTCAATTTTTCCAAGGAGCTTCCAGCCGTGTCTTCAAATTTCAGAAATTCATATTTTTTGAGGAAACCCTAATTTTTAGGGCCAAAAATGAAAGTGCTCAGAATTGAATTATGATTGGATAGATAGATTCACCTTATTGAGGAGAGTCAATCTATCATATTACTTTTCCAAACTCTGTGGAGAGAAACCCTAGTTTCCGCCACTGCACAATGTCTTCTTCTCAACCTGGCTCTGATACCATGTTAATTTTCGAACATTAATTCAATATACTCTAGGATCTTTACTGAAAGAATAACTTGTACCGTATAACAATGCATATCAATCATAGCAAGCATATCAATCATCATAAGATGCAAACATAAGAGACAATAGACACACATAGTTTCCGTGGGGAAAACCCTAAGGTGAAAAACCCCACAACTTCCTTAGAGATAGATAGAGCAATAGTACAACCAAAGTACACAGAGATAGACTCCTCTTAGCAGTTGATCCTCCTCCTCAAATGTGAGCCACTTTCCGAGTGATGGAAGAGTGAGTTATGAAGTGATCCAAATAGAGATCGGGAGATCTCTATTTATACTTGTCTTGATTGCCCAATAAACTTATGGGGCCGACTTTGTCTAGCTTAGTACAATAACCCAATGTTAACTTAATCAAGGCCGACCCCACACATGGTGGTCTAATAACCCATCGACAAGTTATGACACTTGCGACACTTGTCAATACAAATGACGGCACTTCCGTATAGAGGAATAATAACATCTCTATAGGGGTACAATATACATAGATGAAATACATGGGTGAAATACATTCTGAAGTTACATATACATCAACAATGAGGAGGAATTACTCTCACATATTAGATGTGGGATAATATAATTCTCCATAATAACATCTCTTTATATAATAATGAATATCAAGAGTATATTTTACCATAATGAATATGCGATATAATGTATTACTCTTTTACATAAGATTATGGATATCTTCTGACATAATACAAATACATTATTACCTTCCAAAGAATATAAAATATTCCAACACTCCTCCTTAATAATGGCTGGGAGAAAATCCCACTAACAAAGGAAGGAAGGATTCATTACTGCTCCCCCTTGATGACAACTTTTTTCATCCTAAGTAAGGAAGGAAGATACACATACTTCGTTGTTGTTAAGGATTTGGTGAAGATATCGGCTGCCTGTTTCTCTGTAGGACAATACTCAAGAGAAAGAACACCATCTGCAACGAGACCTCGAATGTAATGAGTATCAAGATTGATATGCTTTGTCTTGGAGTGATATACCAGATTATAAGCAAGCTGAATTGCACCATGATTGCCACATTTCAACAGATTGGACGATTTCAGAACCAGACCAAGCTCAGTGAGAACATGCTGTAACCAAAATGCTTCTTTTGTTGCTTCTTTGGCTGCTCTATACTCTGCTTCACACGAAGATAAAGAAATAGTCTTCACCTTTTTGTTGGACCAAGAAATTGGACCTCAACCAAGTTGAAATATATAACCTGCAGTTGACCGTCGATTAAAACTGTCACCTGCCCAGCCATAATCTGTATAACTAGAAAGTGAAACTATAGTATTGCTCGAATAAAAAACACCATAGAACAATGTCTCCTGTAAATATCTCAGAATTCTCTTTGGTGCTTTCCAATGACTTTCATGAGGTTGCTGCATAAACCGTGAAACCATACTGACGGCGAAAGAGAGATCTAGTCTGTTGTGAGTTAAATATATCAAACTGCCGACTAGCTGACGATAAAGAGTAGCATCAACAAGAGGGGTAGTACACTCAATAGTTAACTTTACACTGGACTGAAAAGGCGTAAGAGCAGGTTTACAACCACTCATGTGGAAACGAGCCAATAAATCTGTAGCATACTTCGGTTGAGAGAAAAAAATACCATGTGCCAAATGCCAAATTTGAAGACCTAAGAAATAGTGCAATATACCGAGATCAGTCATTTCAAACTGCTTTTGAATATCACTTTTCATATTTTGAATGAGAACAGGTTGGCTTCCAGTGATAATAAGATCATCCACATATAAAACAATAACATTGATATTATCATCAACATGCTTAACATACATGTTAGGATCAAATATACAACGCTTAAAACCATTATTCAAGAAATATGCATCAATTTTATCACACCAAGCCATAGGTGCTTGTTTAAGACCATATAAAGACTTGTGTAGTTTACATACTAAACTTGATGATTCAACATTAATAAAACCAGGAGACTGTTGCATATAAATATCTTCATTAAGATCACCATTTAAAAAAGCACTTTTAACATCCACTTGGTGTATTTCCCATTTATAAGATGCAACAATGGATATAATGGTTCTTATTGTATTCATTTTAACAAAATGAACAAAATTTTCATTATAATCTATACCTTCAAGTTGTTTAAAACCTTTTGCAACTAATCTAGCTTTATACTTTTCAATCTGTCATTCTGCAGTAAATTTAGTTTTATAAACCCATTTACAACCAACTAAATTATTTCTTGAAGGAAGAGGAACAAGAGACCAAGTCTTGTTCTTCATAAGAGAATCATACTCAACAGACATAGCTTGTTCCCAATGAGGTTTACCCTTATCTTGAGCATAAGTAGTAGGATCATATGTGGCCAAAAATTTGGTCATAAGAGCAAATTTAGATCTAGTTCTACGACTATCGGAAGGGATTCCGATATCACTTCCTGCAGATTCAAGAGTTTTCCAGGCCCAAACAGGAAGGTTAGAAGGAACATAAGTCACTTCAGGAGCTTCAAGACATTTAGGTGGAATACTTGAAGAAGAAGAAGAAGGTGAACTAAGATCAGTCACAGAACTAGAAGGAGTGATCGAGATAGGAGTAACAGGTGATAAGAGAATATTCAGAGTAACATGAGGTTCAATAGACTTAAGTGGTGGAGAGACTTCAATAAATTAAACATCTCTCCTAATGATGACACTTTGATTAGAAGGATAAAACAACCTATAAGCCTTAGAATCCTCAGAATAACCAATGAATATACACTTTTGAGACTTGGGTTCCAACTTTTTCTGTTTTTCATTAGGAATATGATCCCAACATTCACAACCAAACACTTTAAAGTTACTAATATCTGGTTTTATTCCATTCCATTTTTCCTCAGGGGTAACATGATTAACAACTTTTGTAGGAACTCTATTTAAAATAAAGTTAGCACAACTTATTGCTTCGGCCCAAAATTTCTCATGTAATTCTTTAGAATAAAGCATATATCTAGCCATTTCAACTAAAGTTATTATTTTTTTTTTAAGTAATACCATTTTGTTGAGGTGTGTAAGGAACAATATTTTAATGTTGAATGCCATGTTTAGATTAAAAAAGCTTCAAATTCTTTCTTAATGTTGATGTATATATAACTTCGAAATGTATTTCACCTATGTATATTGTACTCCTATAGAGATGGTATTATTCCTCTATACGGAAGTGTCGTCATTTGTATTGACAAGTGTCGCAACTTGTATGTGATGAGTTATTAGACCACCAAGTGTGGGGTCGACCCTAATTAGTATTACCATGGGTTATTAGACTGAGTTAGACAAGTTGGCCATGCTAGTTTATTAGGCAGGTCAGGTCATGTATAAATAGAGTGCAGGAGGCACTCTATTTGATCATCTCATTATTCACTTCTACACTCTCCAGAAAGTGGCGCACAAGCGAGGAAGGAGAAGTAGCTGCTAGAGAAGACTATCTCTTGTACTTGGGTTGTATCATTGCTCTTTCTATCTCTGAGGAAGTTGTGGGGTTTTTCACTTTTATGGTTTTCCCCAGTGAAACTCTGTGTGTCTATTGTCTCATGTGATTGCTTGTTGTGATTGATATGCTTGATATGCTGTACATGTTATTCTCTCAGTAAAGATCCTAGAGTATATTGAATTAATGCTAAAAAATTAACATGGTATCAGAGCTAACCTGAGAAAAAGACACTATGCAGTTGCGGAAGCTGTGGTTTCTTGTTTATTGGGTTTCTATGCACAGATCTTGAAAGGCAGTAGGGTATTTTGACTCTCCTCATCAAGGCGCATCTTTCTGTCCAATCAGAATTCAATTCTGAGAACTTTCATTTTTGACCTTAAAAATTAGGGTTTCCACAAAAATAGGAATTTCTGAATTCTGAGACCATAGATGGAAGCTCCTTAAAAAAATCGAAGTTTAGAGCTTTGGATTGAACTTTTTGGTTGGGTGAAGCTTCGAGAAACTCAAACCCTAATTCAGGGTCCTCCCTAGTGAATCCGGGAAGACTAAAAGGCATTTCTGAAGGGTGAGACTTTACAGATTTCAAATTCTGAATATACTAGGCCGATCAGTTCATCAAGATGCATCTTTCTATCCTTTCAGAAGTTTGAAATTCACATTTTGAATTTTAGGGTTTATCTGACAAACCCTAATCCAGCACCGGATTCAGATTTCTGCAAATCAAGTGGTAAGACCTAAATCTTTTCTATTTCCATTTGAAGTACTCTTTAAGATGTCTCACCACACCAAGCTTGAAGGGGCTGATAACTTCCGAGCATGGAAGTATAGGATTGGGTTAATCCTGGAAGAAAATGAATTGGATACTTACATAAGCTCTGAGGTCCCCGTCCCAGAGGAAGAAGAGGCTAAAGCCCTACATAAGAAGAACTTGGTCAAGGAAAAGAGGATCATTGCTGATTCTATCAAAGACCATCTCATACCACATGTGTCATTTCTAAAGACACCCAAAGAGATGTTTGATTCCTTGACCAAGCTCTTTGAAGGAAAGATCATAAATCAGAAGATGACTATGCAGAACCAATTGAAAGGGGTAAAGCTTTAGAATGGAGAGACCATCCAATCCTATTTCTCTAAGGTCTCTCAGATCAAGGAACAACTTGAAGCTGTGGATGAAGTAGTGGATAATGGTGAAGTTGAACACTTTGAATGGCCTACCTAGGTCATGGGATTCCTTCATCCAAGGAATTTGTGTAAGAAGGAAATTGATATCCTTCAGTAGACTATGGGAGGAATGTTCACAAGAAGAAGCAAGGCTTATGGCCCGAGAAGAAAAGACGGGGAATGAAGATCAAGCTCTCACAGCACACACCAAGAAAGGAAAGTTCAAGAGGGAGCCATCCCACTTCAAGAAATCTTCACACCACCATTATCATAAGGATAAGAAAGATCTCAGATGCTTCACATGCAATGAGAAGGGACACTTTGCTGTTGATTGTCTCAAGAAGAAGAAAGACAACAACAACAATTTCAACAACAAGAAGAGATATCATGCTCATGCTGCCGAGGATGATGAACCTCCCAAGAAGAAGGCTAGAGAAAAAAGTAATGATTCATCAAGTGAAGATGAATATGTTCTAATATATGCTCTCACAGGTATTATCTCTCATGGATGTAATGATTGGCTCATTGACAATGGGGCTTCCAAACACATGATCGGGTTTAAAGAATCTTTTGCAAATCTATCTAAACATGAGTCACCCCGTGAGGTGAAACTTGGGGATGACTATCAATATCCTATCAAAGGAAGTGGTGAAGCCTCCTACAACCTAGACTCTGGGAAGTCTTTGAAGATGAAAGATGTTCTATATGTACCTGGGCTCAAGAAGAACCTACTCTCCATATCTGCATTAGATGCAAAAGGTATGAGGGTTGCATTTGTAGATGGCCAAGTCCTAATGTGGCCAAAAGGTAAAACTATAGATGATGCAGTAGTAATTAGAGAGCAAGTGGGAGGTTTGTACAAACTGAAGGGACAACCTGAACATGCCATGGTACATGTATCCATGGAGCCAAGTGAACTTTGGCATAGAAGGCTTGCTCATGTACACTATAGGGCACTACCAATTGCAAGTAAAGCTATAGAGGGTCTTCCTGAAATCAAGTCAAAGCATGAAGGTGTTTGCAAAGGATGTGCAAAAGGAAAGAACATTAAGAAGGCATTTCGAAGTAGTGAAAGCAAAGCAAAAGAAATCTTGGAGATTATCCACTCCGATGTATGTGGTCCGATGTCATCCAGTTCTCTGAGTGGGTATGTATACTATGTCTCTTTCATTGATGATTTCTCTAGGAAGACTTGGGGTTTATTTCTTGAAGAATACAGATGAAGTGTTTGATAAGTTCAAGGGATTCAAAACCTTGATGGAAAATCAAACTGATAAGAAAATCAAGACATTCAGATCCGACAATGGTAGAAAATTCACTTCAGATGATTTCAAGAATTTATGTAGTGATTCAGGGATTAAGAGGGAGTTGAATACTCCCTACAATCCACAACAGAACGGGGTTGCAGAAAGAAAGAATAGAACAATCATGGAAGCAGCATGGGCAATGCTGCATGACCAGGATCTGCCTATGCAACGATGGGTAGAAGAAGCTAGGACAACTGTATATGTGCAGAACAGAACACCTCACAAGATATTGGACAACAAGACACCAGAAGAGGTATTCTCTGATAAGAAACCTGAAGTCAGCCATCTCAGAATATTTGGTTGTCCAGTATATACACTGTTCCAAAGGAAAAGAGAACAAAGCTAGATCCTTCAGGAAAGAAGGGCATCTTTGTGGGGTACAGTGAAAGCTCAAAAGCTTACAGAATATACTTTCCAGGGTTCAAGAAGATTGATGTCAGCAGGGATGTAACATTTGATGAAAACTCAGCCTTCATCAAGTCAAGGAAAACACCTATTGAAGATCATGAAGAACTAAAGAAAACCATATTTCAAGACACCACCATGACTAAAGCAATTCCAGATACAGATCGTGAAATAGAAAATCCACAAGAACCTTTAGATCCACCCCATGAGAAGAACTCTCACAAGAGGGAACCTGCATGGGCTAGAGAGCTCATTCAAGATGCAGAAAGGTGTGGAATTCCAGAAGAAGAACACATAGAAAGGAAGATGACTAGATCTCATACCAGCTATGTTGCCCTACTCTGTGATATTATGAACAAAGAACCTTCTGGCTATGAAGAAGCAGCGGAAAATAAAGAATGGAAGGATGCCATGGTTGAGGAATACCAGTCGATCATGAAGAATGATGTTTGGGATGTAGTCCCAAGACCTGAAGGGAAGTCTGTTGTGACTTCCAAATGGATCTACAAGATCAAGCATGCTGTAGATGGTAGCATAGAAAAATACAAAGCGAGATTTGTAGCTCGTGGCTTCTCTCAGAAAGAGGGAATAGATTATGAAGAGACTTTTGCACCTGTAGCCAAATACACTTCCATCAGATCAATACTTGCTCTAGCTGCAGTGATGAAATGGAAGATACACCAGATAGATGTCAAGACAACTTTCTTGAATGGTGTAGTCGAAGAGGAAGTGTATGTGGAGCAGCCACTTGGTTTTGAGACACATGACAGGGAGTCATATGTGTGCAGGTTGAAGAAAGCCTTGCATGGCTTGAAGCAAGCTCCTAGGACTTGATATGGTAGGATAGACAACTTTCTATATAGGTTGGGCTTTACCAAGAGTAAAATGGATTCCAACCTTTACTACAAGGTTGAGGAGGGAAATCTTGTGATACTACTCTTGTATGTGGATGACCTGTTTGTTATAGGTGAGGATGGTTTGATTGCCGATACCAAGAGGAAGCTTGCTGCTGAGTTCGAGATAAAGGACTTGGGAATGATGCACTATTTTCTAGGCATGGAGGTGTGGCAGAGTACAGATAGGATCTTCCTTGGACAAGGGAAGTATGCAGTAGAGATCCTGAAGAGGTTCGGGATGATGGACTGCAAGGCCATGGCCACACCTATGGAATCGAACCTGAATCTTCTGTGTGATGCTTCATCTGAGCCGGTTGATGTCATAGTGTATCGTCAAATGATTGGGTCCTTGATGTACTTGATGAACACGAGACCAGATATTTTCTTTGCTGTGAACACATTGAGCCAGTTCTTGACGGATCCCAGAGGTGTTCACCTAGTTGCTGTAAAGCATATTCTGAGGTACCTGAAGGGTACAATTGATTATGCGCTCAAGTATGATGCGAATCAAAAGTTTCATCTGCAGGGTTATGTTGATTCAGACTAGGAAGAGCACTTTTGGGTGTTGCTTCAGTATGGTATCAGGTGTGATCTCTTGGTTTAGTAAGAAGCAATCCTGCGTAGCACTGAGTACAGTCGAGGCAGAGTATGTTGCAGCTTGTTTGGCTAGTTGTGAGGCAGTGTGGCTTTAGAAGCTACTGTTTGAGTTATTTGATCTCCCGTTGGATGCTACTGGTATCTTTTGTGATAACCAGAGTTGTGTGAAGCTGTCTGAGAATCCAGTGTTCCACGACAGGTCGAAGCACATTGAGATCAAATATCACTATATCAGGGATATGGTGTAGAGAGGAGCAGTGAAGCTCCTGTATGTTGCGACGGATGAGCAAGCTGCAGATGTATTGACGAAACCACTAGCCAGAGTGAAGTTCGAGTACTTCAGAGAGAGGCTTGGTGTTCTTCAGATTGACGACACTTCGAGGAAGAAGTGATGGACACATTTGCTGGAGCCATTCCAAGCATGGTGAGAGGAGGATCCTTCCCATGGCTGTGGATGTAAGCGCTGGATGATGAGCATCAGGACGATGCTCCAGTTACCGCTTTGTATATGCATCATGTTGGATGCTTGTTATGATCAGTTGGATCATGTATTTGTATATGTATCAGGTGGATCATGTATGTTGATATGTATCAGGTGGATACATTATATGATCAGGTGGATCATGTATTTGTTTATGTATCAGGTGGATACATTGTATGATCAGGTAGATCATGTATGATGATATGTATCAGGCAGATACTATGTATGCATCAGATGGATGCATTGTATGATCAGGATGATCATGGATGATGAGCTTCAGGATGTTGCTCCAGATGATATGCATCAGGATGATGCTATGATGATGATCAGGATGATCATGTACATCAGGATGATGTATGGTGAGTATCAGGTTGATACTCTGTGGCCGTGGACAGGTTGTGCTTGAGAGGACATGTAAGACCTGGGAGATCCGATAGGTTGGTCTGTGTGCCCGTAATCAGTCTTGGGATGCTCTTACGAGGGCTTGTCCTGTAACCACATGTAAGACCTGGGAGATCCGATAGGCTGGGTTGTGTGCTCGTAATAAGTCCTGGGATTTTCTTTCGACGGTTTGTGGTGGTGACTACATGTAAGACCTGAGAGATCCGATAAGTTGGGCTGTGTGCCCGTAATAAGTCCTGGGATGCTTTTTCGAGGGTTTGTAGTGAGATCACATGTAAGACCTGGGAGATCCGATAGGTTGGGATGTGTGCCTGTAATAAGTCCAGGGATGCTCTTTCGAGGGTTTGTGATGAGGATCACATGTAAGACCTGGGAGATCCGATAGGTTGGGCTGTGTGCCCGTAATAAGTCCTGGGATGCTCTTTCGAGGGTTTGTGATGAGGATCACATGTAAGACCTGGGAGATCCGATAGGTTGGGCTGTGTGCTCGTAATAAGTCATGGGATTCTCTTTCGAGGGTTTTTGATGAGGGTCACATATAAGACCTGGGAGATCCGATAGGTTGGGCTGTGTGCCCGTAATCAGTCTTGGGATGCTCTTACGAGGGTTTGTGACACACGTAATAAGTCCTGAGGATTCCACAGTATGGCCAGTGATGATGAAGACCTGCAAGTTGTGGGCCTACATCCAGTATGAAAAAGGACTGGCTCTGTAGAACTTCGTATGACGAGTAAATTGGAGATTGATTGAGATAGCAGCAGCAGTGACGATGACGATGATCTAGAGAAGAAGACTTGTGCTAGCATATCTGTGTCGAGAAATACCTTCCTAGTTAAGAGGGAGTGTTGATGTATATGTAACTTCGAAATGTATTTCACCTATGTATATTGTACTCCTATAGAGATGGTATTATTCCTCTATACAGAAGTGTCGTCATTTGTATTGACAAGTGTTGCAAGTGTCGCAACTTGTATGTGATGGGTTATTAGACCACCAAGTGTGGGGTCGGCCCTGATTAGTATTACCATGGGTTATTAGACTGAGTTAGACAAGTCGGCTCTGCTAATTTATTAGGCAGATCAGGTCATGTATAAATAGAGTGCGGGAGGCACTCTATTTGATCATCTCATTATTCACTTCTACACTCTCCAGAAAGTGGCGCACAAGTGAGGAAGGTTGAGTAGTTGCTAGAGAAGACTATCTCTTGTCTTGGGTTGTATCATTGCTCTTTCTATCTCTGAGGAAATTGTGGGGTTTTTCACCTTTATGGTTTTCCCCAGTGAAACTCTATGTGTCTATTGTCTCATGTGATTGCTTGTTGTGATTGATATGCTTGATATGTTGTACATGTTATTCTCTCAGTAAAGATCCTAGAGTATATTGAATTAATGCTAAAAAATTAACACTTAATGAATTCCCCCTCATTATCACTTCTTAAAGTCTTAATTCTTTTACCATATTCATTCTCAACCAAGGATTTAAATGCTTGAAATTTAGAAAAGTGTTATTTTTATGTTTCAAAAAATAAACCCATGATTTTCTACTAAAGTCATCAATAAAAGTAAGAAAATAAATTGCATTAGAGATAGAAAAAACTTCAAGAGGACCACAAATGCCACTATGAATTAATTGCAAAGGTTCTTTAGCACGTCAAGCTTTACCTTTAACAAACATTTCTCTATGATGTTTACCGAGAACACAACCTTCACAAACACCGTTAGTAGACGAAATATTAGGTAAGCCAAGTACCATTTTAGTTAACATTTGCATTTTACCATAATTCAAATAACCTAATATTTCATGCCATAATTTACTTAGTTCATCAGCATGAGCAACAAAAGAATAAAAATGTTGTCTTTTAGTAGAAGTAAAACCAACAAATTTATATAAACCAACAGTATGATCAACAGGACCAGAAGAAACTACTTTGAAATTTTGATTGATATCTTTAAGAACATATTTATCAGGCCAAGCTTCAAATTTAAATCATTTTTTGACATGCACGATAAATAGAAAGTATGTTGATGGACATATTTTCAACATGAAAACATCTTCCAATTGACCATTAGCAACATTAAAATTACCATAACCAAGTACGGAAATTTGTTTACCATCACCTATAAATACTTTCTGAGATGTGTTTTTATTATTATCATAAGATGTAAATAAAGAAGCATTACCAGTCATATGTTTAGAGGCACCAGAATCCATTATCCATTCTACATTAGAAGAAGAATTACTAGAAGAAACAACAAATGGACATAAAGCTACTTGTGATTCATTAAAACCATTCTTTTTAGCCTTAGCCATTAAATGTTTCAATTTAAAGAAATTCTTTTCAGGATGATTAATTTTACCACAATGATTACAAGGATCATACACTTTCTTCTTCTTACTAAATTCATGATGTGCATTAGAAGCATTACCAGAATTATTAGTAGGTTTTGAAGTGTGTGAACAAGAACCTTTAGCATAATTAAAACTTCTCTCATGATTCTTATTATGTGCCATTAGAGCTTTATTAGGTGAGACTTGTTCTGAAACAATTAACTTGTCTTGCTCATTAATCAATCCTTTATAGAAATCATCAAAAGTAGGTTTCATAGTATTTGAAGACAATTCAAAAGCTCTATTCCTAGTTTGAATGAACATATCAAACAAGATGGCAATTTTTGTTCTACAAGAATTATAAGAGCAGTGTCTATTTTCTTGTAATATTTACCACAATTATTTAATTTTTCATTTAAGTTTTTCACTTCAGCAAGATATAGTTCTACTTTTTCAAAGTAAGTATGATCTAGCTCAAAAATATTATTTTCAAGGTAATAAGCAGAAACATAATCAGATTTATCAAATAAAGAAGCAAGAATTTACCATACTTCAACGGGGCTGTCTTCTGCCTCTATACTTACCTGAAGAATATTTGAAATTGTTTGACCAATGAGCCCTCTTGCTTGATCACATTTATCTTACCATATAGCCAAAGATTGAGCATCAACAGGTTTCGTGTGTTCACCATTAACAATCCTCCATAGATTCTTACTCCTGAGAACATCAATCATTTTTCTCTTCCATGCAAATTAGTTAGGACCAACAAGTTTAGGAACAAAAGCTACTTCTGAAGTCATAATGGTAGAAAAAATAAAACCCAAATGCTAGAAATGACAAGAGAAAAAAAAGTGAAAAATAGAAAACCTAAATACTTTATCGTATTGATTTGAATCTGCAAAAACACAATTAGAAAAACAATAAAGGAAAATAAACTTTTACTTACAACCCTTTTGAAAAAAGTGCCAAGAAAATTCATTCGCGGGTCTGCCAACAGGAAACCAACGAACGATACTCGTGGGTACTGCACGACAAAGGTCGCGGCTACTTGCGGGTTTACAATAGAGTCAACCATGGGTTCGCAGGTCTGTAAAGGTGAATGTCGCGGTTCTGATTGGGGTGTTCGTGGGTGTCGGTGCAGTAAAGTCACGGTTGTGCCGAAGCACTCGCGGGTCTCTGCACAGGAGGGTGGCGAGTAGACTGAAGTAAACGCGAGTTAGCAGTGAGAACAGTCGTGAGTATGCTGTAGCATACACGAGTCTGCTCACTGGAAGTCGCGGGTCTGCAGTATACTCGTGGATTTGCAGTAGGGCCAGTCGCGGTTAACCGCGGGTTCTGCTAAGAAAAAGTTGCGAACGTCAAGTTTGAGGCCGAAAACAGTGTCGAATCTGCCAAAGACGAAAACCTGCACAAAGTCTACCAAAATTGGATGAAAGAAATCCGTTTTGACAACCGAAAGATAGATATCCTTGAGGAGAATCCAAAAAACATATAGATCTACAAAAATAATATCAAGAAACCCTTGAAAAATTTCTGCAAAAAAACTTCACAGTAAGGTTAGGGTTAGAAAAAAAACTGCAGAAACATGCCCAGATATGAAGATAAGCCTAATGGCTACCAGATAGAAAGCAAATCTACAAAATAAACAATTCCCAAATGATAAAATATTGTTTTGAAAGCAATAGAAGGTGCTAGATCATAGCAACAAGCTCTGATACCATGTCAAAGATATGGATCTAACTAAACTAGCTTACCTATCTATGCAAAACAATAATATATCAACAATAAGTACAGAAAGAGAACAAGAGAAAAGAGTACACTAGATATACTTGGTTCACCCAATTTGGCTACGTCCACGGGAAGGTAGTCTTCTATTATCTCCAGAATATCTCCCTCAAGCTTACAAGAGAGCAATGTCAATAACCCCAATACAATATATCAATACTTGTGTGAATAAGTAAAGATCATGATGAGTGATGTGATTCCCTTGACTCTATTATATACTAAGAGATGAGGAGGAATTACTCACATATTACATGTGGGACAATATAATTCTTCATAATAACATCTCTTTATATAATAATAAATATCAAGAGTGTATTTTACCATAATGAATATGAGATATAATGTATTACTCTTCCAACATAATACAAATTGTTGTTGAATCTGAAGGAGTGGTTCCCATGTATCATCCTCTGGTTGCATTCCGTGCCACTGAATTAAGACCTCTGTGATAGAGTGAGAGAGAAGCTGACGAGTGGGCCTATTGAGAATGGCCTCCGACTCCAAAATGATGGATCCTTCATTATCCAGTTCTGGTAAAATAGTTTGTCCTCTGATGTTGGTGCCAAGAACTTTCTTCAGACAAGAGACATGAAATACTGGATGAATGCGGGAAGGAGGAAGTTCCAATTTATAAGCAACGAACCCAATCTTTTGAAGAATCCTATATGGCCCATAGAACTTTGGAGCGAGCTTATGTCTCCCTTTGAGTTTCAGGGAGGATTTCTTGTAAGGCTAGAGACGAAGAAAAACCATGTCACCTGCTTGAAAAGTGTGCTCAGAACGGTGTTGATCGGCTTGTTGCTTCATGCGATTTCTTGCCATGTGAATATTGTCCGGCAAAATGCGAAGAATATGATCACAGTTTCGAAGGACCGTGTCAACTGCCTGAACTGGTGAACTGCTGGGGGTGTATGGAAGAAGAACTGGCGGTGCCTGACCATAGACTGCTTCATATGGAGTCATTTTAGAGGCAGTGTGGTAAGAGGTATTGTACCACCATTTAGCGAGAGAGAGCCACTTTTCCCACTAATGTTGTTGTTCAGAGATGAAGCAATGAAGATAAGTTTCCAAGCATTTATTGATAATTTCAGTCTGACCATCTATTTGTGGGTGATACCCTAAAGTCATCTTCAAGTTTGGTGGCAGTGTGGTGAAATAGTTCTGTCCAAAAATGACTAGTGAAAGTCACATCACGATCCGAGACAATGGAAGAAGAAAGATCTGGTCCAAGAAAATTTGAGCGACTAAGGAGGTTGTATAGGGATGGCTGAGAGCACAAAAACGACTATATTTGGAGAGGCGATCAACCACAACCAAAATCACTTCCTTCCTTCCAGATTTAGGAATCCCTTCAATGAAATCCATAGAAATATCTGTCTAAATCCGTGTAGAGATGGGAAAGGGTTCGAGCAATCCCGAAAGGAGCGTCGTTTCACCCTTGTTGCGTTGGCAGGTATCACATCAACCACCATATGTTGAATTGTCATTTTCATTCCTGCCAAAAGAAGTTACGCTATGCCCGCTCATACGTTTTGAGGAACCTAGAGTGCCCTGCCGATGGAGAACCATGGAGTTCATAGTGTTAAATTTCATACATTCATAGCATAAAACATAAATGCATTACCAAGATCACTAGAAGTAAGACAAAGCACAAAACAACAACACAGAGTTTATCCTGGGAAACCCAAATGGGAGAAAACCCAACAACCTTCGCAGAGAGATGATAATTCTGAGATCAGAGTAAAAATAAGAAAAGAGAGAATTTGAAAGTATCTTTCACAAGTAGAAGCCCCAAATAATATTCCTCCTTTAAGTGATGTGAAATTAGCCTCCTCCAAGTGATGCGCACTTCCTAAGTGAGTGAATGAGATAATGAGGTGCACTAGCCTCCTATTTATACAAGTGCGAAACTGAAAAATTCCCTTATGGGGCCGACTTCACCTGGGGGCAATAAATAATTTAATTTTAATCTTTTTATTTGTTTCTTTTGCACCCCAAGGCTTACATTGATTCTTTCATGTGTTTACATAATTGATTACATAAAGTTCTTCTCCCTTAGGAGGAATAAACAAGTATAGTGAAAGTACAATAAAATATAATGAATAATATCTTTCGAAGTTGTACAAAATCCAACACTCCCTCTCCACGAGGAAGGTATTCTTCGGTCTTCATCTACATCACGATCATCTGGATTTCATCTTGTACATCCATTATGTCTCCATCATCTTTCTGCATACTGAAGGTTGTCCACACAGTCTTTGTGCATCATCATCACTAGTCCTTCGGTGAGTCCAGGAGAATCACTCAATCCTGGATATCTGAGATTATCAGTTGTACCATTTCTGCTATACAATTTGCGACCTGTCTGTCTTATCTACCAATGGGGTCCTCCCATACTTGGTTGAGATCTCAGACGAGCAAAAGGGCATGACCATCTACTGACTGTCCTACTCTTCTGCCTATGAGATTTCTCCTATATCTTACCGAGTATCTGGACTGTAGAGGCACCTGTGCAACCACACGGCCAACTGCTGAGTGTACTACTCATATGCCTATGGGATTTCTCCCATATATGGCTAAGTAACCGGACTGCAGAGGCATCAGTGTGAACCCGACCAATTGCTCACTGTCCTACTCATTTTCCTATGGGATTTCTCCCATATCTGGCTGAGTAACTGGACTGCATAAGGTACTTGGGTGAGCCCGACCAACTGCTGACTGTCCTACTCACCAATTTCTGACTGTCCTACTCATCTGCCTATAGGATTTCTCCCATATTTGGTTGAGTAACTGGACTGCAGAAGGTACCTGGGTGAGCCCGACCAACTGCTGACTGTCTTACTCATCTGCCTATGAGATTTCTCTCATATCTAGACTGCAAGTCTTCTGCGAAAGTATTCGAACTTCACCCTGGGAAGGGACTTGGTGAGAACATCTGCAGTCTGGTCATCTGTCGGCACGTATTATAACTCGACCACACTTTTCTGCACCATATCACAAATGAAGTGATATCGAATCTCAATATGCTTTGACCTGTCGTGAAATACAGGATTCACTGACATCTGCACACAGCGTTGGTTATCACAGTGAATCACGGTCGTCTCTGGAATCTAGCCGAACAATCCTGCCAGGAGTTTACGAAGCCAAACTGCTTTTCGAGTTGTTGTGCTAGTAGCCATGTACTCAGGTTCTGCAGTACTGAGTGCTACCGAGTTCTACTTCCTGCTGCACCAGGAAATAACTACAGAACCCAAACTGAAGCAACATCTAGAAGTACTCTTCCGATCTGCAACACATCCGGCCCAATCTGAGTCTGTAAATCCCTGTAATATCAGGTCACCATCTGAAGCATACTTCAATCCATATCCCACAGTGCCACATAAGTATCTGAGCACATGTTTTGCAGCAATCCAGTGAATCTACCTCGATTCGCACATGAACCGACTGAATGCATTCACAACAAAACATATATATGGTCTGGTGTTGGTCAGATACATCAATGAACCAATCAATTGGCGATAAATGGCGGGATCAAACAAATCAGAATCTGAAGTAGAATCTCTCAACTTCTTCCAATTCACATCCATCGGAGTAGCCATGGACTTGCAGTCCAACATTCCAAATCTCTTCAATATATCAATGGTGTATTTTTCTTGTCCTAGGAAAATCTATTTCTGCCTCTGCCATACTTCTAAACCCAAGAAGTAATGCATCAATCCAAGATCTTTCATTTCAAATTCAGAGGCGAGATTCTTCTTACACCATACAACGAGTTGCTCATTTCCTGTGAGAAACAAGTCATCAACATACAATACCAAAATCAGTGGCTCATCATCTGCAACCTTGAAGCAAGGGTTAGGGTCTGCATCATTCTGATGCACCTTCCATATCATGGATGAAGCAATAGCAATGATCGATCTGATGGAAGTATCTCGAGCCACAGGAGAAAATGTATCATCATAATCGACTCCCTCTTTCTGAGAGAATCTTCTGGAAACAAGTATGGCCTTGTATTTCCCATATGCTCCATGCTAAGTTTGTTGTTCCCATTTCGGTCTTTTCCGACCTACTGCAACATTTATGGGGATATCAACTGGATCAATGGAATCGATAGGTTCATCCTTTTCTGCTAACTCCATCTTGAACTAGAGGGGGAGATGATCTCATCTTCTTTAGTTCTATCATATCATCATCGATCTCCATGTCTGATCCTCTGCCTTTCCCGACAGCTAATTCTTCTTCAAAGGTCACATCCCTACTGACTTCAATCTTTCTGGACCCTGGGATGTAGATTTTGTAAGTCTTTGACGACTCACTATATCCCATAACGGTTCCCTTCTTGCCTGAAGGTTCCAACTTGGGCACATGTATAAAGACTGGACAGCCAAATATCTGAAGGTGGCTTACTTCTGGTTTCACTTCTGTGAAAGCTTCCTCCGAGGTCAACCTTCTAGGCTGAGAGTCATATTCCAGGAAGCTTCTTGCTGAATATCAACGGGAATCATATGTCCATCGGAACAAGTCTTCTCTTGTAGGCCAAATCACATGGTCTTTTCCCTACAAATCAAATCCCGACTTATGATCAGTGACATTTTATAATCAAATGAAAAAAATAGTTTACAGAGGCATCTTAGCTAATACTTTATCACAACAATCATGATCATGTCTATCAAACACTTCTGGGAAGTATCTAGATGTTTGTGATCTCCACTAGAACATGCCATCAAGAGTGTGCACTACCCTAAGCATGTAGGAGGGAGATATCATCTAGACTAACTTCATGAATGTTGTGTAGCTCATATGCATAATATAACAGGGTAAACTATATCAACTGCTCAACACGTTAGATCTGCATATATATATATAACATATAAGAAAAAAATAGATCTATGTAAGCAAGAAAACAAAATACTTATCTCTTATTGTTTTGGTTTGTGGGCCCCCACTTCCTTCTTGTGGGAATCATAAGAGATCTATGTTCTTGCATTCTGGATCTTCTAGAAGAGGAACTCCGAACGATCATCATCCCTTTGCTTCTTGCGATGATGATCTTCTTCTATCTCAGCAGTTAAGGCTTCATACTTTCTTTTGTTTGAACTTCGACAACTATTTGCGTAGTGTCCATATTTTCTGCACCTATAGCATTGAACTTGAGATATGTCCTTCTCCTTTTAATCTGGGCGAGGACTTGGTCTCCAATATTGGTGCTTGTGTTTATGGAACTTCCTATCTTTTCCCTTACCCTTCGTGGCATGAGAAACAAAAGTTTGGTTCTTCTCAGGTTGAGTTCCATGGCTGGTTCTTCTCAGGTTGAGTTCTTTTGCCATGGAGTCTTTGACGTGCTGCGATCCTTGTCTCCTCCTGAGAGCAATCTGCCCAAAGCTTGTCAAAATTTGGTAGTTTAGATCTACCACTTATGCTTTGGATAAAGGACTCCCATGATGGTGGAAGACCATTTAAGGTGTGGAGGACAAGCTCCTTATCGCCAATAGGATCTCCACTAGTGCTGAGCTTGTCTCTGAGTTCTGCGATCCTCATAAAGTATGAGGCAATGGATTCCGACTTCGCTATCTTCATATTTGAGAGTTGGTTTCTCAAAGTCATGGATACATTTAGGCTAGTGTGTTCAAACAACTTCATAATGGTCTTGAACACTTTTCTAGCACTCTTCTTACCTGAGATCTGAGGAACCAAATGGTCTCTCACGGAATCCACAAGAATCATTCTTGCTTTAGCATCATTCTTCCTCCATCGAGATTTATCTTCTTCGGCTTCTGGTTCGAGGACCTTCTCATTTACATAGAGGGTGAAAATGCGAAGCTGGGAAACAATTCCGCGACAAAAACGTGAAGCTGGGAAAGAGGGGGCGCGGATGAACAGGGGAAAAAAAGTCAACCTGAAACTCTCGGCCTAGAGTTTTTTAAACTCTAGGCCGAGAGTTTTGAGAGTTCAAACTCTCGGCTGAGAGTTCGGAAGACATTTTCTCGCCCGAGAGTTTCTGGTCAACAATTCCACCACCATTTCAGCAGAATTCAGAAATGTGTCACTTTAACAAGGTTGGACCATTGCAAAACTTGAGAATTACATGTCGGAGTTTATACCAGTAGATTCTTCATTCAATCTACTTTCTCATAATATAATTTTTTTTGAATTTCATTTAGGATTACTATTTTTTATTATTTTTTTACTAAACTTTATCATTAAAAAATTTAGTGACTGAAAAATTAGTCACAATGAAAATTCAATATCATCACAATGACGAAGCCAAAAAAATTTAAAAAACTACAAAGATGTTCCTTGAAGTGTCCTCTTCAATGGGTTGGTTTTAGTTTGGTTGACAAGAGTCACATTTGAAATAAAATGCGAAGACAAAAACACGTGTCGATAATGCACCATTTTCTGAACATACGTTGTTTCGATAAATAATAAAAAATAGTTCCCAAGTCTTAAAAAACTCAAAATATAGTCCAGGATCCAGTGTAGTGTGTGTAGATTATGAGCCTACAATTTATTTCCCTAAAATGAATAACTATCTATCAAAAAACCGCCGTCAACACAGGTCACTCATTATCCATACCTAACATTTTCAAGTATATGTCGTGTGTTGACAACAAATTTGTCCCACGATATGTCCATAAAAAAATTTAAAAAACACGAGTAGAAAGCTAATTCAATTCTCTAAAACCTTTTTGTTTACCTCAAGTTGAAATTCCTAAGGGAGATATGGGTTTGAAGAGGTCGAAGTTGAAAAACATAAAATTTAGCAGTTTTTTTTGTCAAAAACAAGCCAAAATTGTTTCCCAACTTCATGTTTTCACCTTATAGTAAGAGATCATTTTCTTCTAGGAGTAGAAGAACCCTAGACTTCCAAGAGATAAAGTTGGAGGCTCCTTCCAAACGATCTTCAACCTTCATCCCAATCATCTTGATTGCAGACCTGGTTCAGAAACCCTAGCATGAGCTAGGTCAAAAATGAAAGTTAATTATTTGAAAAACTGAACCCACAGATAAATTCGCCTTGCCAAGGAGAGTTGAATAGAGGGTGGGCTGGTCCAAATATGTGGAGAGAAATGAGTTAGGTCAAAAATTGAAAATTCTCGGAATTGAATTCCGTCTTCACTAATAGATTCGCCTTGCCAAAAACGAAATTCCCATGGCTCTTTTTCTTCAAAATGACGAGTGAAGACTTCACAAGATGAAACCCTAATTCTGGCAGGGTTCTGACAATGCTTCGGCAATGGCTTCTTCTAGAACTTCTCTGATACCATGTTAAATTTCATACATTCATAGCATAAAACATAAATGCATTACCAAGATCACTAGAAGTAAGACAAAGCACAAAACAACAACAGGGAGTTTATCCTGGGAAACCCAAATGGGAGAAAACCCAGCAACCTTCGTAGAGAGATGATAATTCTGAGATCAGAGTACAAATAAGAAAAGAGAAAGAATGTGAAAGTATCTTTCACAAGTAGAAGCCCCAAATAATCTTCCTCCTTCAAGTGATGCGAAATTAGCCTCCTCCAAGTGATGCGCACTTCCTAAGTGAGTGAATGAGATAATGAGGTGCACTAGCCTCCTATTTATACAAGTGCGAAACTGGAAAATTCCCTTATGGGGCCAACTTCACCTGGGGGCAATAAATAATTTAATTTTAATATTTTTATTTGTTTCTTTTGCACCCCAAGGCTTACATTGATTCTTTCATGTGTTTACATAATTGATTACATAAAGTTCTTCTCCCTTAGGAGGAATAAACAAGTACAATGAAAGTACAATAAAATATAATGAATAATATCTTCCGAAGTTGTACAAAATCCAACACATAGAAGACAACCTGTTAAAGATTTGTGCTCTGGGGAAGCACCAGACGACCCTTGTATCTCAGGGAAGCACCATCCCAAGAGTAATGTGGTACATCATAAGGGTTGTTGGCCAAGCGTTGGATGATTTGAGATAATGAAGAGTCATTGACATAGCCCTGTTGAACAGATTGCAACCAATTTGGAACATGCATAGAAATAGTTGAAAGAGGAACTAGGTCATCAAATGTGCGAGAAAGAGCACCTGCCACAATATTGTCCTTACCCTTCTTGTAAGTGATCTCATAGTCATAACCCATGAGTTTTCTAACCTATTTCTATTGTGTTGGGGAGGATACACATTGTTCCAGGAAATATTTCAGACTCTGGTGATCAGTCTTGATGCATAAATGATTCCCTAATAGGTATGGTCGCCACTTCTGTACTGCATGCAAAATAGCCATCATTTCCTTCTCATATGTAGAGGCAGTTAAATTCTTACCTGAAAGGGCTTTGCTGGTGAACGCAATGGGATGTTCATCTTGAAGGAGAATAGCACCAAGTCCATTGCCGCAAGCATCATTCTCAATAGTGAAGGGCTTGGAAAAATCAGGCATAGCTAGAACAAGTGTAGTATACATAGTTTGTTTCAGTTTGTTAAATGCACACTCAGTAGCAAGTGTCCATGTAAAAGAATCCTTTTTCAATAGAGCAGTTAAAGGAGCTGCAATCTTCCCATAATCCTTAACAAACTTGCGGTAGTAGCCAGTTAACCCCAAAAAACCACGAAGGCTCTTGAGTGTCTGAGGATGCGGCCAATTGTTCATGGAAGCGATTTTGGAAGGATCCACGCGAACCCCTTGTGCAGAAATAATGTGCCCGAGATATTCTACTTCCTTCTGTCCAAAAAACATTTAGACTGTTTGACGTAGAGATGATGGTTAGAGAAAAGTTGCCTTACAAGATCCAGATGCTGGAGATGTTCAGCCCATGTCTTACTGTAGATGAGGATATCATCAAAGAAGACCATAATGAATTTCCGCAAGTAGGGCTGGAATATTTTATTCATCAATGCCTGGAATGTGGAAGGAGCATTAGTGAGACCAAAGGGAATGACCAAAAACTCATAGTGGCCATCATGTGTGTGGAAAGCTGTTTTAGGGATATCATCCTCATGAACCCGAATTTGATGATACCCAGAATGAAGATCCAACTTGGAGAAAAATTGAGCGCCATGAAGCTCATCAAGAAGCTCATAAACAACACAAATTGGAAACTTATCTTTGATTGTGAGGTGATTAAGTGCTCGGAAGTCAATGCAGAGGCGCCATGACACATATTTTTTGCGGACAAGAAGAACTGGTGAAGAAAAGGAACTAGTGCTTGTGCGAATAATACCTTGCTTCAGTAAGTCCTGAATGATCATTTCAATCTCTGTTTTTTGGTGAAATGGGTAGCGATAGGGCCTGATGTTGGGAGGAACGCTTCCAGGAAGGAGTTGAATACGATAGTCCTCTGGCCTTGAAGGTGGCAATCCCACTGGTTCAACAAAGACACTTGGATATTGATCCATATTTTTTTGTATATCCAAAGGAGTAGCGGAGACTGTCGATGGTTGCATCTGAATGGAATGGATCTTAGCGATGACACCATGTGAATTCTTCTTAAGGAGTTTCTCCATGCGATGTGAACTAATGATGCTGAGAGACCCTGGTTGTAAGCCTTTCAATGTGTGTTTTTTTCCATTTGGTGAAAACTGCATCCAAAGTTCAGCAAAATCCCATAAGATGGAGCCAAGTGTGCGTAGCCATTGAGCGCCCAAAACCACATCACATCCGCCTAAGGTCAAGGCAAACATGTCAGAGCGCAGGTTATAATCTCCCATAGAGATATGCACATTGAGACACTTCCCTTTGCAAGGTAAGATGGCCCCATTGGAAACCATGACTTCAAAGTTGGAGCAAGGATGGACAAAACAATCAGCATGTTTAGCGATCGGAGGATCAATGAAGTTATGAGTGCTACAAGAATCAATGAGTATTGTAAGAGGAAGCTTCTTGAAGTAACTCCTGACCCGCATTGTTTGGGGGGTGGTCACTCCAGCTAAAGCATGGAGAGATATCTCTGGGTGGTCGTCTTGAGACGAAGGGTTAATAGGCGGCTCCTAAATGTCGCTCCGATCATCTATTGTATCTGGAGCTTCTTCACCAATTTCATAGGCAAGCGGAGAATCCACATCCAAGAAATAGAGCTTTTGCTCAACACATCTATGTCCCCGAGTGAATTTCTCATCACAATTATAACAAATCCACTTTTCTCTGCATGCCTGCATCTCTGTTTCAGACAAATGCTTGATAGGAGTTGGTCGAGGAGCTAGTGGGATGGGAGGTCGTTGAGAATCCATATTTCTGAAGGGAACAAAAGTGGGTTTGGAGCGTTGTTGGGATGCAATCTTGTTTTTTTCCAACTTAGCCAACCCTAGGGCTTCCATCATTGTGTTGGGACATAACAGTTTTACCTCAGAGCGAATTGCATCCTTTAGACCATTGATAAAACAACTCTTGTAGAAGTCATCAGGCAATCCTTCGGTGTGGTTGGCTAGTTTCTCAAATTCGGTTTGATACTCTCTCACAGTGCCAATGTGGCGAAGTTTAGTGATAGCTCCTGTGAAGTCATCAAAAACACTAGGACCAAATCATTGCAAAAGGAGATGGCAAAAATTTGGCCATTTTGGCTCTTCATGAGCCTTGATGTACCAACGGTACCATTGAAGAGCTTCTTGTTCCAAATTAAATGATGCAAGTGAAACTTTGTTGACATCAAAAGTATTATGCAGACTGAAATATTGTTCTGCCCGATAGATCCATCCAATCGGATCAGTACCATTGAAGCGAGGAAGATCAAGCTTCGGACCACGGAAATTGTTGGAAGAAGACAACCCATTGTCTGAAGAAGACTCTGATTGTCGTTTATTGTTCATGGTTGAATGATTAAGATGGAGGCCGATAATTTTTTTATCCAGATCCTGGAGTTTGGTTTTGAGGGCTGCAAGTTCTTCCTCCATGGTTTTTGCTCCTGCGCGGGTGACAACCATAACCAGGAGTTTTTTTTTTTTTGAGTGGGTAGATAAACAAAAACATAAATTGTTTTAGTAAAGGAAAATCTAGATTTGGGAAAAAATTTGATGGGTAATTTGGGTTTGATTAGGTTTTGGACACTTTCGAATGGACAGGGAAGCATAAAAAGAGGATTTCAGAAGTGAGGCGAATATAATGAGAAAATTTGGCAAAGAGGGACAAAGAAGCAAAAATAGGAAATGAACATTGTGGTAAAATTTGAAGGTGATTGGGTGAAAATCGAAGAAGTTATGACAAACCCTAAAAATAGACAAATGTGAATTTCTGGCATTGGGAAGTGGAATTTGGGATAGGGTCCTCGGGAATGAAATATGCAGAATGGGATTGCAGGGGTTTCAAGGAAATTTCAAGGGAAATGGAGTTAAAACAAGGAAGATATGGCGGAAAAACAGAATTTTTTATTTTTTATTTTATTTATTTATTTTTCCAGAAATGGATCTGCAACGACGCGGAAGGGATCGACAACAGATGGATCTGCAACAGTGCGGAAGGGATAGACAACAGGTGGATCTGCAACGGCGCGGAAGTGATCAGCAACAAATGGATCTACAATAACGCAGAAGTGATCGGCAACAGTTCTAGACGGAGGAAATATGCAATTTATTAGCTGAAATTTGATATGGACCCCAGGTATGCTCGTCTTCCTGACGGTTCAGAGGATTCACTCGGCCACTAATGTTGTCTGACGGCTTGCATATTGGGGCAGTTCCCCTCACTCCATAGCTCAGGTAAAAATGATAACCGCTTTGCCACAAACGATAGCTCTTGGTTTACCTCACGAGTGGGAACTAGTCAATCAGGTAGGGGTCGTTGCCATTTTCGCTGGCAGGTCCTTTCAATGGGCCAGCTACTTCGGGGTTCCTGTGGTACTACTCACAATTAGTTTTAGCGCTTATGCCCAAGTACTTCCCACAGTTAAGCGGATAGGGATTATTCCCAGATCCGAACCTGCAACAGATGCGAAAAAAAAATTTGGCAGAAATCTCACCCAACGAGCCCAAGAAAGTGCTCTGATACCAAATGAGAAGAACTTGCAACAATTAATTGATGAAATACACGATATATTAGATCAAATAATATTTTTATTGATCGTGGGCCACTTCAAGGGGGAAACCTCCTTTGAGAAAGCTCAATACAAAATAACTTCACGTTGCCTTCATTGGCCTCAACACAAACTTCTATAGTAAGTCTAGGCTCCAATATTATGGGTCAATACCATGGGCCAATACAAACTATGGATCAACAAATACTGCAGGACGACTTACAAAGCATATGCGCCCAACAACAATAACACAAACTATGGATCAACAAATACTACGGGACGAATTACAAAGCATATGCGTCCAACAACAATATACTAACAAAGTAAAGAGAATGGTTGACATTGGTTCCTAACACAATTTGACTTATGGTAATTTGGATTCCACTTTTTTCCGCTCCTGCCACACAGTAGGTGTTGATGTAGTCTTGCACTAAGAGAGCCCCAACTCCATATAATGTACCCTTGAGGTTTACTACCTCTCCACGACGTGATAATCCAGTAACAAAATAAATATCATCAACTGTGAGCTCCAATATCTCACCATGAAGGTTGAAAACACCTTGGTCGAGATCCCAAAGATGTACTAGAGTCTCAAGGATTTTTTGGTTGTGCTCTCATATTGGTTGTTCGAAAAAAAATTAACATCCACACCGACACAATGCATTTAGGGTTAACATATCTTCCATGACATCTCTATCCATGGCCTCATGCTCTCATTCCCTCCAAACTAGCACCATCTCTACAAGCAAGCCATTATTTTGGATGAGCGTTGAGTTTTTAAAACCAAATTGCGCTACCCGCAGGTGTGAATTATGACAATAACGTCCCACACGTGGGTGAAGATCCCTTCACTCACATTTTTTCATCGAACACACTAGTGTAATAGCTTTCACTCGCAGGTATGAAATTTCAAATTTAAAAGTTGAATAAAAACTCAAAAAATCCACCAAAAATCGATAAAACTATATGCAAAATGAAGAGAAAAGGGAGATGAATTACCTGCAATTGATAGACTGAGGAACGGTCCACTGGTTTAATTACAATAAAAGATTGAAGTTTTAGGGCTTTTTAGCTCTTTACTATGGTAAAAATGCAAATAACTTAGTTTTTACACCTTTTTGGCTATTTGTGGTAAATATTTTTTTATTTTTACCCCCTTTATATAGTCTAATATATGTTTTTATGTCATATTTTTTATTTTGACTAATAATGAATGTGTTTTGACTAGGTCAACAAGCAAGAAATGTTTTTATAAGGGTTTTTTCCACATTAGTACTTGAAAAAGGTTTGTTGATCATGGCATATAAGTCAGGTTACCATTGCACTATATATTGCATTGATACCTTACCATATTTTTGCGCCACAGGACTCATTTTTCTCCATGGACTGTGACATTAAACTTTCTTATCTCCTATTGTCATCGTTGTTCTTCCATGGATAGTGCCTATCTTACATGGGACACCTTAGTAGAACACCTTTTTTCCGTCTCGGTGCCCATGCTTTCATTTTCTAGGTTTGGGAGCTTTCTTAGTTTATTGTGATTTGCAAAAAGAACCGCATACTCTTTTTCTTACTTGCTGACCACCCTTTTATAAAGCTCCCATCCATATGGAGTTTTCTTCATGCTCTTATTAGACTCAAAATTGCCAAGATTGCCAAGTCTACTTGTTCACTTTAGACTCATTAAAGGATTTGAAGAGACATCCACAAATATATAAGTTTAACCTTTTTATAGACCTTGTGGATTATTTACGAAAAATGAATACTCTAGTTCATTATGACTATAAGAGTTCTTTCTCGCATTGTTTTACCCTTTTTCGGGCGAGGAGACCAACTTTACGAAAAAGTACCTTTTGGAGTGTTCTTTAGGATTTTCAGATTCTCTAAACATGAAAACCTTGCAAGCATATACCAACTCAGGCTCGATATAAAATACACGATATGGTGTATAGAGTTATTGTTTAAGTTTTTTAGTCTATTTAAATATGAAAACATCGGCGAGCACGAATAGATCTAGGCTTGATATTAAAATCCACAGATCAGTACATTATCGACTAATAGTCTATCTTGTCTTCAAACTCGTAAAACAATGAAGAAAGTGTTGAGTTTCCCTTCCATGGACTCATAAAATTACACATGGTTGGATCTCTATCAAGCACTCTTCTCTCTCTTCTTCGAGCTTGTTCAAAAATGAAGAAGGTACCGAGTTTACTTTCTTGGAATCGTTAAAATTTTACAAGAAAGATACTATCGAGCTTCCTTTCATCTTTTTCCTGCTCGCTAAAAAATGAAAATATACTTAAAAAGAGGAAGGGAAGGGAAATATCTCAATCATTTGTTGAATCTATGGCAGCAAGTTCGAATATTCCTTGAACACGGCACTAGTCTTGAGTCTGTTCAGTCAGTGGGTTTTAGTTTTGGCTTTAGGATAAACATGATTTAGAGTTCTTACTCTTCTAATTGGTTACTCTTCCAATCATATGGAGAATCTGTTATGTCTCCTACATGGAAGATTTATATCATGGTCCCTTTATGTTCAAACTTCCTAGAATTGTGGATCGAAAGAGTACATGTGAATTTTGTTTTAGCTTGGGATCATCTATGATCTCTTGGTCCAACAGGAAGCAGGGCTCCATATCCCTGAGTACTACAAAAGCAGAGTATATTGCGGCAAGTACCACCTGTCGAGAAGTTGTGTGGCTTAGGAAGCTACTTGTTGGGTTATTCGATGAGAAGCTTGAGACTACTGTCATTTGCTCTGACAATCATAGCTGCATTAAGCTCTCAGAAAACCCTGTGTTTCATGATAGATCGAAACACATTAAGATGAAATACCACTACATTAGAGACATGATCCAGAGAGGTTCCATAAGACTTCAGTACATTGCTACTGGCGAGAAGATAGCAGATATGTTGACTAAGCCTCTGTCCTTGATGAAGTATAGGTACTTCCAAGACAAGATTGGCATGGAAAATAATGCCTCCCTCACTGAGAGTGAGTGTTAAAGTTACAACATCATGAGTCATTCTCCAAGTCAATCTTGTGTGTTAACATTGATCCTCGTGTGTCGAGGTAGTTCCTTATAGGAGCTTGAGTTGGACTCAGGAAACTTGGAGAAGAATCTTGAATTGGACTCAAGAATGAACAAGCCTCATGTGTTGAGGTAAGTGATTTGTATGTCAAAGTGATGGTGTTGTACAATCTTGTTTGTCAAGACTAAGGTCTTCTATGTCAAGACAGATCCTCATGTGTTGAGGTGGTGTCTCATGCATTGAGGTAATGCTTTGCATGTCGAAACATGAATGGTGTGTGATGTACTACTAACCATGGTTGAGCTATTAAGTTTTCTCTAGAGACTAGCCACCTCTAGAGTGAATTACTTTAGCATATGACCACTTGGAACGATAGTAGAACAAGATGATCACATCATTGGAAAAATATCCTTAGTATATTTTATATGATAGATAAATTAAAGTTGGCACGTGTGGACCATGCAGCTAAGACAAGATATAAAGATAAGATGTGATAAGATAAGAGAGAATTTCATTTGCTAACTTCAGTAAGGATAAAGACTTCAGTTAAATAAGAGAGAACTTAAATTGTTAAACTTCAGTGATGTTAACAAGAAAGACTTCAGTTAATTAAAGGAGAATTCGAATTGTTCACTTCAGTAATGTTATCAAGAAGGACTTCAGTTAAAAGAGTTAACTAAGTGTTAATAAAGAAGATCTAGTTAATTAAAGTGTTTTGCATGTCAACACTTGAGTTAAACTAAAAGACAACACTTAAGTTGAACTAAAAGACATCACTTGAGTTATGACACTTGAGTTGTGACACTTAAGTTACGACACTTGAGTTAACCACCTAAATAAGTGACCTAACATCCAAATGAAGGGTGAGTTCATCCTGAAGTCGGAAGATAAAAATAGAAGCCAAAGCATGAGAAGTATGGTATATATATGTTATGCAAGATTGATGAATTTAATGTGAGAGCGAATTCTCTTCTCTCTTGAAGGCAATTTGCTTTCTTTGTGCATGTGAGAAAAATTAGCAAATTGGTTTTGTGCACGATATTATTCTGAGTTCTATTCTTCCATCTTCTCTCTTGCTATGTGATTGCACCAGGG
Source organism: Larix kaempferi (assembly GCA_027924585.1). Classification (NCBI taxonomy): domain Eukaryota; kingdom Viridiplantae; phylum Streptophyta; class Pinopsida; order Pinales; family Pinaceae; genus Larix; species Larix kaempferi. The sequence continues at coordinate 6,375,253 of BSBM01000762.1, read as the reverse complement.
GTGCTTGACATTTCTCTCTAATAATGCACCAGGGGTGCTTGATGTAGTCTGCTCAATGTAAAGACATTCGCTGATATATATCAATATTCTAAGGAAGATTTTGTTGGGGTTTTCTCCCTCAAGTACTAGAGGGTTTCCCCAGGTTAAATATCGTGTCTCATGTGAATGATTGTGCTTTTGATTATTCATTGATTTCAATTACTACTATAATTCCGAAATTAAAGATAAAAAATTAACAGTTCCAATCAGTTGTCGTTAGTGCCATGTTGCTGTAGTACAATTGCCTTATCCATCAACCATTGGTCTTGTGAGATGGCGTAGCCACTCTAGGTCACTTAATGTGTCATCATTTGAAAATGTTACAAATTCAATAGAATGAGCAATCCCAGTCGCTTAGCTGTCCCACCCATATGATCGATCATTCATCATTACTCCACTCACACACGTATGATTTCCAAACCGTTACACTTGTCTTGTGTGATTGTCATCATTGAGATCCCAACCCCATCGCTAGATCCCTGACGCATCATTTCCCATCCAATACATGCCATTTGAAAGGTCATCCCACACTCATTCCACATCTATAAATCAATACATAACATCATTTTCCCATCACAAGTCATTCGTCCATGACTTGTCTTGTTGTAGCCATGCAAATAGTTATGTCAACCTCTGTGTTCATTCCCTTGTTGTTGTATGAGTTGCTATCTCTCGTCAAGATTTTCTTTGTCGCTTCCATGTAGAGCACCCCATTGATTGCTCCTAGTACCAGTTCGTGTTAGATGAAAATTTCAACACACAACGCCCAACATGAATTTCGAGGCTCACGTTAGAAGAACATTTTGAGAAATCAAGATGCTCTTTAGACGAGAGTTGGCCCTGATGTTTCTACCACATTGCACTCTCTCAGGCCCCCTTCTGTCACCGTGAAATTTTATGGGAGTTTGAGAGAGTGACGCCTCGAAATACAAGATGCAAATTCTAACCTTGCTGGTATCCCTGCCCATTCTTCATCCTCGTTTCTTAGTCTCCTCGATTCTCAGAATATTGTCTCTAAAAGTTTGGTCTTTTGTTGAACAGGAAGATAGCGGTTTTCCATCTACAATGGATTCCTTAGGAATGAAGATTTTAAAGATGAAATATCGTTTGTCAAGTATGTTTCTTGTAACACCACAACCAGGTAGGGCATAGTCTTTCTTGTAGGAATTTCTCCTCGATGCAATCCATGGTAATTTTCTTCGATGTCACTGATACAGAGGCTAAATACCAATATCGTTCAATACTAGAAGCGGTACATCGATGTTTATCAATACCAGAATTGGCTCCTTCATTTTAAGGAATAACAGTAGAATATGCACAAGGATCATAAATGCAACAGAGTTGACTCAAGGACAAGTCAACCTTTTTGTTCGAGGCCTATTGGATCCTTTATTTTTAAAGAAGATCAGAAAAGGTGGAAGAAGCATTAGTACAAAATGAGATATAAGTGACCAAAAACTAACCAAAATACACATATAAATGACCACTTTTGATTTGGCGATCACTGGTGGCTAATTTTCGGTTTCTTATTACACAACAAAAAATGTGGCCATATTTAGTTTGGTCATTTATAGCTTGTCTTGTGGTTATTAATTTGGTCGTATATTTGATCATTAATTGTCACAATTAATGACCAAATATATGACCAAATTAATGACAAAAAATATGACCAAATTAATGACCATAAGACAAACTATAAATGACCAAACTAAATATGACCACATTTTTTGTCAGGTGATAAAAGACCGGAAATTAGCCACAAAAAATGCCATTTGGTCATTTATATGCGAATTTTGGTTGTTTTTTTTGTCACTTATCTCTCATGTTTTGGTCACTAATTTAGTCGTTTTTAGTCATTTTGTTTGGTCACTTATCTCTCATTTTTTTGTCACTAATTTAGTCGTTTTTAACCAATATTGCAATATCATTAGGGCATGGAGGAATCGAACCACCAACCTTCTTCTTGTAAAGCAGGCACTCTTCCATTGAGCTAGCACCCTTTAAAAATTTGGAAACCTAACTTACAGAGTCCTCTATAATGGTAAAAAATATCAATACATGTCTTTGAGTATCTAATGACTAGCAAATGATGATAGATTGTATAAGTTCATAAGATATGATCAAGCAAGTTATGAAAACCATGCGCATATATATGATAATGCTATAAGACGTTGAAATCCAATAGGACGAAACAAAACCTAGAGATCAACCCATTCTGAAAACTAGTTTAAACCCTTGTAAAACTTCTTAAATGTTATAACTCAAATGAATTCAAATTGAAAATTGGTCAATAAGCCATCAAATAAACTAAGAAAAACACAAACCTTTCTCAATAATTAAATCAATATTAAAAAACTATCCAACATCACAAATCATAATAGTACAACTGCCTAAGCTATTGGCTAATTCAAGTATAAGGCACTGTTTTGCACAAATTTTTCATATCTATCATCTTTCCAATTGAAATCCATAGTGCAATTAATGGGAGAATAAAAGGACATATTTTCTCCATGGATTTCTATATTCATAAACAATTTAACAGAAAGTTGTTCTCAAAATTCAACTCTTACTATAATTAAAATTGTTTCATTTGTGTCTAAGATTTACAAAATATCATCTAGAGATCATCTTCAAAATTCTTGGGCATGAAACAAAAGAATTCAATCATCTTACAAATCAATGAACATTCATCCCAAGTGCATGCAATTTTGGAAGGAAAATGGAGGGCAAATTGGATATAGATATTGAGCCCACATGGCTCCAATGGTCTCTCTTCCAGGGACCTATATTTCATTGGTAAAACATCCACATTCAGTAGAAGATCTGCATAAGGGTTTAGGAAAATATTTCAAGCATCCAACATCTCATCTTTCAAGTCTATCAAACTGTAAGAGCAATTTTGAAGGATTGACAAAACTTATTGGGTTTCAAGGGACCATGGTTCCAATCCCTTGACCTCACTATTAGAGATTTGGCAACACATGAAGGGGTTTGAGAAGGGCCTCTCTAAAGCCCAACATCAAGTAATGGAGGAAGCGCTAATGAGCATAATGATTACCATGGCTGAGGCCTGCGACTATAGGAAAAAATACATAAATAAATTGCCAAAAATAAAATTGTAAGGGAAAATCAACCAAAATGGGTTGCTTGTTTGTTGCCTAGGCTCTAAACTACTTGAAGACACATATTAAGTAGGGAGGCAATTCCAAAGGAGACTAGATTGGCAAAGCTTTTGAGAATCCCTAATCTTGAGCCTTTGGTACCAATTGTTGTAAGCACAAAACAACAATGTGAATACACACACACACTAGAATAGAATACCCAAGAGGGATAGTAGGCATGCAAAGTGGAAATATTGCCACAATGTACACATGTGCACTCCTCATTGTCTATCGACTATTTATATAAATACAAAATTGTTAGAAACAATCAAATATACATATTTACATGGGTGATAAAAAATGATTAAGCTCCTTATGATTTATATACAATGAAATAGGAAAATTAAAATGAAAAGTATTTTACAATAATAATACATAGTCTAACTACATCCACTAGAAACATAAGGACTAAGTCTCATCAACTGAATAACAAATTGCCCTTCAAGATCAACTGGCTTTGTCGATGTCACTGCTCCTACATTTTATATCCTAGGAGTTGAGTGAGGGTGGAGTTTTGAGAGACATCAAAATGTCTAGAAGAGTTAGATGGAGCCATCACAACCCTAAAATATAAATTTTTGGTAATTTGGCCATAGGAAAAGTCAAACCATAAGTAGGATTCATGATAAGCATCTAATCTACGATAAAATTCTCAACCTAGAAATTTGTGGTATTGATCCATAGGAACATGTGGTAGTGAAATCAACTTCTTGTACTACAACTAGTGAATGGATGAATACCACCATTGTGGGGAAATTGCAGAGATTTGTAAAAAACAAAAAATGTGGAGAATAGAGAAAGAGGTTCGAGTGACAAGGGGTTTACCTATGCGCCAATGTCCTTAAGACAAGAAGAGGAGTGTTGATTCACTTGCGGAACACTTGAACGGATAAGAAAGATCCCAAGGGGCTGGAATCACAGAGCTCTAAAGTTCCCTCATCATTTAGGCTCCAATACCAACTTACATGAATGCATTGAACAAAACTACAAATACTCACTTACAAGAATAAAAAGCACAAGGGATCATGTCTGCAAGCACATAGTTTTCATGCATATTACTATTAGCCATTCATGTACCATAACTGATAATTTGATAAGTTATGGTCATAATTGATACTGATAATTTTAAAAACCATTTCAGCATGAACATACAGTAGGTCATAACAACGTTTTTGTAAGCCACATCCACATGTCCCTATCAACAGGGAATAAAGTGGTTTTCTTGAAGGCTATGGCAAGACTACATAATAGTGAGGGTGAAGTGAGCAACAACATAGCACATAAAGGTAGATCAGCCCTTAACAACAGACCTTGACCATAAAGATAAATCAAATAAAAATGTTGAGAGAAGACCTTGATATATCATAGTTCAAGAGAAAATCTTAACAAAAGGACATAGCAGATCTTGACATAAGGATAGATCAAACCTTGAGCAGGAATGGGGTTTACACTTTTAGCCATTAGGTGTTTAGGGTTTTTTAAGTTTTTCATTAAAAAAATTTTTTGGGGGGGATCAAGGTAATCATTGGTGATGAAGGTAATTGGTGAAACGCAGTGATTTTCTATAACTCAAAATGCAAGCTTGTGTATTAAATACAATCCTAATCAATTAAACAACAAATATTTGAATTTACTTAGTTTATCTAGGTATGCTCTAGATACAAGCATTTCTAATAAACTAGTAGAAATATCCAATAAAATAAATATGACGAACTTTAATATGCAATAAACCTCAAAGCAAAATGTGACCTGATACGCAGAAGATGACACAAAATAACTGCATTTATGAAATACTTCCTTCACAAAATGTTAAAGCACTGAAGGTTCTCATTTGCAGAAGTGAAATAGTTGATGAGTAATATTTCACCCAACACTACTTTATTGACTGGGTAGCTATTTTCTAAATGACACTACACAGAAAGGATCATCAATTTAAAAGAAGTAGAGAAATCAATCTCTCATGCAAGAATACAAAATTTCAGATGATTTTTCTCCCTCAAAATGTACCATTTCAAAATTAAGCTAACCGAGATTTGTTTATTTGTAGCCTTGCTCCATAAAGAGACTTGCTTGCAAATTGATTAGAGATGCAGGAAAATATTCGGTTTTCCTTGGCCTCTAGAGGATTGAACTCAGGCATGTAATGAAAGGTGGAATCATATGCAATGACATCAAATGTATTAATGGTTGAACTCTGATTCCAGTTTGTACTAAAGTACATTTCATTTAATAGACACCAATAACACTGCTATGACCTGTAATTTCTATTGCAAGAAAAATGACTCAGTCCATGCATCCTTTCAATGTGTTCTCAATCACTTGATTTGGTGACCTTCATTTTTCATTACAGGTAAATTAGCATCTGTCTGTAATCCATGGCCATAGCATGGTATTTCAGATCTAGAAGAAGACAAATATGATAAGGTTCTTGAAGATGCTATTGTAGCTCCTCATAAAGAAGACATTGGTGATGAAGGTAATCAAGCATCCACTCCATCCTCTCTAAAAAAAATGGTGTGGTAAGTCACGTTCCTTTTCATATTTGTGATTTTGATGTTGTATCATTTGATGATTTAGCCAAAAATCTATGAAAACTTCAACACAACCTATACATCTTTGTACACTGCAAAATATAAAGCATTTTAAGAATTGACTTGGTTCCAATTATCAGGATGAATAAAATTAAATGGCTCTACATATTAATTGCAATATCACATAAAAATTTCCTGTAACATAACAGATTGCTCCATTGCATTACCTCCCAAGCCATGTACTCTGTGCTGGAAAGGATGTCTCAAAATGCTCATGCATTTTGAGGGTCAACATGTTCTAAATAATTGAATACCAAAAGGGATAACTACCAGCTGCCTTGAACTCTTAACATAGAGAAACTGATGAATGGTCTAGAGTCATTGTGACAGTAGGTGGTGGCAGCTAGAAAGTGCTATATGTGCTAAAAATTTGAATGCCAATAGGGATCAGTAACAAGTGCCTTGAACTCTTAACACAAGTAAACTGATAGATGGAGTATAAGCATTGTGATAGTAGGTGCTCACAGTCATACTTGCTGTGCAACTGGATTCTTTCTGGATACAACATTTAAACCCTGGGGGGCTCTATTGGAAAACCAATGGATGTAATCATTATTATAATTCCATTTTTGTCCTGGTAACCTAGTCCATGCACCATTTGATGCATTCATGGTTTCATTTTTAGTATCTTACTAATTTTCATTACTAATTTCAACAATGAAGGTAATAATCAACATAAGTGCTACACTAACAAACAATCTTACCAATGTACAGAATAAAAGTTTATTTGGTTTATAAAACAATTGTTTCAAACCTTAAAAATGCTTCGACCTAGACTTCTCACAATTGCTATGCCACTGGTGTTAATTTTTTGCCCTCAAATTAACTGAAAATGCTATATCAGAAAGTACCCATCAACTTTAGAGATGTAACTAATCTGAGGAACAAGCCCTCAATCCTAGATCAACATCATTACCATTCCCTGCTAGGTTTAACACAAATATAAGAGGAGAGTTTCGAATTTCCAAATTGTCACGTGGTTTCAACACTTTCCTATGTTTTACATATAGGAATTTGACATCCTAAAACAACTCTTGTCAGAATGCTTAACTGGGCCACTTCTGGGCATAGCAGGTATAATGATTTAATATAAGCACATTCATTGAATATACACTATCTGTAATACAGTTCCAAACTTAACAAAAGAATTAAACAAAGCTGCTAACTTATTATTTTTATTTTTATTGTTATTGTTTATATTTTGCAAGAAATTTCTAGCCAAATTTCTAGCCAAAAATCTATCAAAACAACACAGCCTATACATCTTTGTACACCGCAACAAAAATTTAAGATTTGAATTGGTTTCAAATGTCAGGATGACTAACATTAAATGACTCTGTATAGGATGACAATTCTGGTGTATATCCAACTAGTTTTGTCTTATAAATCTATCTAGGTACCTTTGGCATTAAATCCATAAATATGCTTCCCAACAAATTAAATTTTCAAGTTGTACCAAAAATATTTCATAGACAAGTACCAATGAAGAGGAAATTATACTTACTTTAGATATGGAAGAGTCATTTTTTTTAACAAACAAGGATGCCACAGAACGAGACTCCTCCACTCTTCCGTGTCAATCTTCCCATCACGTTTTGTATCTACCTCCTCGAATGTCTAAGACAACAAAAGTATAACTCAAATACAAAATATATGGAAACAAAAACACATGGAAAAATTTACATATAACTTTCCCTTCAATACATGGCCACTAAAATATAGAAGATTTCAATAGAATATGAGATTAGTGACAAATAAAATTAAGCTTTTATCCATGGCAACAAAAACCTTACGACAGTGAACATCAACACTCTCATGGAAGCCCTGATGCATCAATATATGTATCCTACAATTCAGGTTGATGAATGAGCACCCACTCCTCGAGATAAGATCATTTTATTAATGTTCACAAATTACCAAAATAACAATTCAGTGGGACTCAAAAGTACAAACCAGTGTTGGCATACTGTAGGAGTGTCTAAGCAACTCCTATAATCTAGAAGTAAAGCATAAAATAAATAAGCTAAACTACTGTAAGCAAAAAAGAAGAAAAAAGAAAATGAGCACACATGGAAACATAAGAAAGCACAAGAAAGCATTCTCTCTCCCTCTCTCATAATCAGAGACACATGCACATCTCCCAACTCTACAATTGTCTATCAGAATGTACAAAATTCAGAACAACAAATGAAAAGCACAATTTACATTATCATGAAAATTCATAAAATGATAAGTAGGGCCCATCACTCAAATGTATGCTGTCATCTAAGATATAATGAACACCGATGAATAGACTGTAGTAGGCATCGAATGTACATGCATGTGTACACACAAACAAATGTGCATAAATAAGCACATAAAGGAATTAGGAGTGTGTAAACTTGTTGGGTTTTATTTTTAATTATACATGACAAACATATCAGAAAATTTTCCCCTCATGATGGATCAACTCATAAGATTTTAATTTTTACAAACATAAAAAGTGCACATACAAACAAAGAAATAAATTAGGAGTGTGCAAACTTATTGGAAAATGTTTTTTATATATGACAAATAGGTCAGAAAATTTTCAGTCCCAAGGGTTAGCTTGATTGGTATATGCTCTCATGCAAAATTTCATGGAGTTCTCAGTATCAAGATTCAAATCCCATTAAGTCCCTTGGGGTTACCAGCCATTGTTTTGGCTGGAAATTACTACTATCCTTCATCCAGAAAACCGAGGAAGAGGACGGAAATCCACGGGGGGCTGGCAAGGTACCAACATCATCACTTGGAATGCTTAATACATAGGTGAGTGATGGACTATATTTCTCCAAAAAAGAAATGTCAGAAACTTTTCCTTTCACAAAGTATGCAATTCAAAGAATTCATTCTAATAGTCCAGCCTTACATCAGAGTCTAACCATGTATTCACAAAAAATCATTTAAAAAAAATCTTCCAGATCCTAAGCAGGGAAATGATACATGGAAGGCCATCATCACTGATCCAGATCCAATTTTGGAAGGCTAGGGGGGGAAGCCCCCAAGGGAAAGGATGACTGTCCACCTGAAATAGGCATGATCCCTGCTGATGCATGATGGCTTCTCTCTATGTGTGGGCCAAATACCCTTTTTGGTTATCTACTTCTCTTAGAAAAAAAAATACACCATTGTTTCAATTGGTGGCACATCATCTACAGTGGAACAGGCTAGAATACCTGTAACTAAAGTGGAAGAGTTTACTTGCTTTCCTGAGAAGGTAAGTTTGAAAATCTGTGGAACACATACATTGTTATTAGTGCCATTACCTTTTCTTGAATCATAGCTGGTTTATGCATGCAGAGAATTCTAATCTATGTTTAATAGTAAAGAAGTGGACTTGGATCAATTAGCATAAAAATGTTATACATCCACCTAAATAGAGCTGACATCTTAGTTCATTCTAGTTTAGGCTTTTATCTATCCCTTACTAGCTATGGCATAAGCCACCCCATATTATAAGTATCTATGTCCAAGCAACAATTTTTTTAAGGAAAAAACATGTAATTAAGCAAGAGATGGTACTCAGAGCAGCTCCCTGCCTTCTTTACAAACATGGCACACATTATTATAACAATCTTGAATGACTTGACAACAGAACAAATTATCTGCAAAGGATATGGTGCCTCAATGTTAGCATCTTCTCTGCTTTCAATCTATGTTCCACCAACAATACTCTTAAGCTCCAAAGTGTCCTATGTCCAAACTGTTGTCCGCCGAGATGCACACTAGCAGCAGAAATCTGTCGAAAGTTGTTCCCTCACTACAAGTGGGGAAGGTGTGGCCTTGGGGGCAAGCAATGAGCCAGGTACTATCACCTGAATCCCAGCTCCTTCATTTAGGCAAACTCCTAACGAAGCCAAGGGGGGTTGTCCCTAACAAAGAGTTGTCTATGGCTCTATGTTTTTAAAGTGTTTTTTGGTGATGTGATGTGGATGGGTGTTGTTTAGGAGTTTTTTGATGAACACAATAAAATTGAGCAATCCATGTTGCAATTACAAAACACAATGATAAGATGAACAATATAAGATGACTACAAATTAAAGCATCCACAAAAATAACTTAACCAATGAAGGACAAATGGTTCAAATAAAGTGATACGGATAAGTTTCAAGACCAGTGCCAATATGGAGTCAAAGATAGCACTTGGGGATGCTGAAAATACAAGTCTCAATATATTGTTCGTGAGATCGTTTTGAAATTGTTCTTGGTAAATTTTATTGTGAATTTTAGGTGTTCTTGATTATTATGGCTAGGGAGTTTCCAACCGATACGCAAGGTACTGGAAATCTAACCAGAAATACCTTCAGTGGCTCCATTCGAAGACATGACGGACCACCTAGTTTCTCTAGGTAGGTGTTCAAGGATCTTAACGAGCAAGCTAGAGTTTGAACATGGCTACCCGGTGCCCCCACTTGGAATTTGTCCACATACCTGAGTATTTATCGAAAAACTCCGGTTCGTTGGTTATGGGGTAAAGATTTTATTATGGTTTGAATTTGAGCGATTAGGCAACCAATACCATTTCTGAGTATTCCAACTTTTTTAGGGTTGGGCAGAGCATACGTGGTATGGAGAAACGAATAAATTCAAGTTTTAAAGGGGGTGTGAGTTGGAAGTGTTTTAAATTAGAGCACAAAAACGAACCTCTCCGACAGAGAGTGCTCTTGACTTGTCTTATGACAAAGTTCAAGAGACTTAACTAATCTATATGCAAATGCACAATGCAAACAATGGTCTCCGACAGAGAGTGCTCTTGACTTGTCTTATGACAAAGTTCAAGAGACTTTGGTTCCTTTTAGAGTTTGACAAATTACAAGCAAGAAACTCAAATGATAGCTCAAAAATGAAATGAAAAGACTAACTAACAATTAGTATTCTAAGCATGAAAATGAAAACTAACTAAACAATTAGTGTTCTAAGAGCAAAATGGAAACTAATCTAAGCATGAAACCACTCAAAGAAAAGGACACTACAAACTTCCCCAAATGGGGAAGTTGGGTGTGGGAGCTTAAAAATCCCACTTGCTTTTATTAACCGGTTACAATGCTTGGGATTTTAACCCTTGAAAGAACTTAAAAAATAAATGGAAGGATGCTTATGATGCTGTTAAGAGTTTTTACAAAGGAGAATGGTTTATGATTTTGTCTTCATGTTTAACATCTTCTTCATGGTTTAGGATCTTCTTTGGTTATTTGTGCTTCTTCCAATCTTCTTGCTTCTTTTATCTTTACTTCTTCTTCTCTCCAAGTACCTATAATGCACCCAAGACTCAAATACACATTATTGTTATCAAAATAAAACGAATTGAAACTAACCAAGTCTAAGATCTAGAAAATGAGATCTAAGAATGCAAAAGATTAACAATTGCAACTAAATTAAGAATGAAATCTAGATGCCCAAAACTAACAAGCTAATCTATATGCCCAATCACTTTTTAAATGCAAATTTTGACTTTTTTAAAATGAGATCTAAGCATGAAAATTACCAACTTCAAATAAAACTAGATCTAAGACTAAAATGAAATGCAAGCTTTGTATTTTTTTTTATATAAAAAAATGAAATCTAGACTAAGAATTATATGAAAACTATGAACTGAACTAAACTTAAGAACTAAGCTAAGGAGAAAGAGGGTGAAGGAAAGCTGGAAAAGAGGGAAGGAGAGGCAAAACCAAGGACCAAAAGGTAAGTAAAAATATAGGACAGTGGGCAGCAAAAGAAAGCGAACAACAGTAAGGAAGAGAGCAGCAGTGAGTTAGAAGAAGGAGTGGAGAGAAAGAAGAATGCTAGAGAGAGGGGAGGAATGGATATAGCAAAGAAACGAAAGGAAGAAGTAACAAGATGAGAGACGAAAGGGAAGGAAGATAGATCAACAAACAAGAGGAGGAGAAAGCAAGGTAAAATGAAAGCAAGGAGATGGAGGGAGGTAGGAAAACGAAAGGGAGAAAGAAGACAAAGCCAAACAAGGCTGGAGAGGAGGACAAAGCCAATGGGATAGAAAAAAGTATTTTAGGGCTTCTTAAGTAACTGAAAAATGATTTTAGAATTAAGTTTGATGGATGAGGAAAAAAGCCCCTGTTGGCTATTGTTTATTTTCTTGAAACTGGAAGCTCCCTTGTAGATCCTACAAAGTGAAGATGTTAGATGGCAATAGCTCTTGTGTGATGAAGAAGATGTTGATTTCCCAAGTCTTCTCCACCTAAAAATGATCCTTGAAAAACACAAATCTCAAACAACACGATAGATAAAATGCAAGCGTGTAAGTCAAACAAAAATCTAAAAGACACTGGTATAACCACTACTTCCTGTCCGATCTAGATGTTTGAGCAACTTAACATGGATAATCAAATTAAAACATCAAATGCATACCTTCATGTGTTAGATTGATAGCCTTCTTAAACAAGCATTGAACATAATTGAAAAAATGAGATAAGGGTGAGAGAGATAACACCTCACAAAATGAAGCCACAACACCAATAACCCTTGCATGGACCTCCAAAGTCACTTTATTCCAAGTAATCAAACAAATAATACTGTTACACTTTTGGGCAGAGTTCTCTTACATCAAATCTCCATGAAGAATGTGGAGGCAATGCACTCCTTTTATACAAAAACTAGACACTAGAAACCTAACTCAAATTTGGCTTGAGAAGAGAGCCAAATGGCACCAAACACCAATTCGAATCCCAATCCAATCCAAGCTTGGAGTGAAGCTCCAATAACAAACACGAGTTTGAGTAAATGTTGAATGAGGAGGTGGCCTCCACCTTGGCAAGGCGCCCCTCATTCCTACATTGGAAGCTCCACCCAACTTTGTAATATACACCCAACCAATCACGTGAATGCCAAGTGGATAATGCGTGAGCTTGAAGGAGAATGCGTGATCCATGAGGGAGACCAAGCTTTGGGTTGAAGTAATGATAACTCGAGTTTCAAAGGAAGCCAACCCTTGAGGTGGCCACAAAATAAGGAGGGCGCCTACCATAGTGTTAAATGCAACTTCAACAATCCACTTAAACTATTCCACATCACTAAGTCGTGAATCCTCATGAAGGGAGGCGAATTTCCTTGTTTGAGATGACTAGTGCTGACTGGATACTTCACTGCATGCTTTTGGAGTTGATTGGGATCTTCATGAATGCCTGATGCCATGTCATTTAGCCTGATTAAATAATCCAATTGGATTATTTTGGAGAGAATTGGATAATTCTCCAATTTTTTTATTTTTTTATTAATTTAATTAATAATTTCTCTTTTATTGATTTTGAGAAAATATTAATTAAATGGCTAGATGACCATTCGAAACTTAGGATAAGTGGGTTTGGGGTTTAGCTGAGATTATTGGCTTAGGAATTAAGCCTCCAATCACTTGAAACCACCCCCAAACGACTGACATATTACAAATTGAATTTTCCCAATTAAATATTTGGAATAATAATAATAAAATAACAAAAATAAAAACCTGTCCAACGCGTCCAGTAAAATTTTTTTGGACATTGTTTTTAATGGACAAGGGGCCTAGGAAATTACCATCTAAGACATACATGGTGTCTAGTAGGTTCATATACATCAGTTGGACTCTAATAACCCCCCAAGGATCATACTTCAAAATCGGGCATTCCAGCTTTGGAGGAAGCGGGAGAAAACCTCGTCGATTATTACTCGGCTATAGGAAAAGCATAATTGACAAGGGCAAAAAACTCACTGGAATACCTTAGTTGATAGTCAAGTCATGGGGAACTGAGTCACTCAAAACCCCTACTAGTACACTTATTACAAACCCCGTGGGGCCATGGTCATTTCAGCAGAAAAATAAAACTGGCTAGCCAAAATTGGCTATTTATTGCAAACTGAACCCCTGATACTCTGGAAGTGAACATTGATCATGTTCCAACATTGGCGGCTCAATGGAGGTTCAACTATTGTACAATATAGTTGGCAACATCTGGCTCCAACTGCGGGACGGGTACTTGTTTGATTTATGGATCAAATAGAGTATTCGAGAATCCCAGAATGTTCGTTTCTTGCATGGAAACAAAAGTGTCTTAGTCCCATGTATATATGATAAAAATAATGCCAAATATATGCCTACATAAATTGAAATCTATTCTAAAGCGTAAAGTACAAAGCATAATATACAAAAATATGGTATAAGTACATATGGTACAACAATATGATATGTGAATAAAAATACAAAAAAAGTACAACAACAGAGGGTTTAGAGAAGCCCTGAAATGACCCCATGGTCATTTTTAGATGTTGTTGCCGTAGAATAGCTTCAGATGCTGTCCATTCATAGGTAAGGGTAACCTCTCTCCATCCATAGTATTAAGTATAAAAGAGTTTGTTCCGGCGAGGTGACATATGATAAAGGGGCCTTTCCAAAGGCTGTCAAACTTTCCATGCTTGCCCGATTTTTATCCTCTTTCGTCCCATAAAAGGATCGTGTCTCCAACTTGGAAGGCTCTAGGCTTGGCTGATTTTTCAAAGGTTCCCTTCATGCTCTCTTGATATCTCAATAGTTTATCAAGTGATGTCCTTCTACTTTCATCAAGTTCTATAATCTGGTTGGTCCTTTCCTCCATCTCTAACCTTTTTGTTCCATACTCACTTAACAATCTGAATATAGGTATTTGCATGTTGACTGGCAAGGTGGCTGCGAGACCATATACAAGCTCGAAAGGAGTTTTTCCAATAGAATTTTTTTTTGTAATCCTATCTTCCCATAGAGCATACTTAATCTTGCTATCCCAAGCTCGTTTGTTGTCGCCCACAGTTTTCTTAAGGATGGTCATTAAGTTTTTATTGGTGGACTCAGCAAGTCCATTTCCCTATGGGTAATAATCAAAAGAATGGGATAGGATAATGCCATACTTGAAACAAAAAGAATTCATCTCTTATGACCTGAAAGCCTTGGCATTATCAGTTGTTATCTTGAGAGGGGTACCAAATCGGGTGATGATTTTGTCTTTAATGAAGTCCATAACAAATTTTTCTGTGGCTGTTTTGGTGGGTATGGCCTCTACCCATTTAGTGAAGTAGTCCGTAGCAGTCAGAATCCAACAAAATCCATTGCTAGAATTGTCATTGAATTTGCCTATGAAATCAAGCCCCCATTGCTGAAAGGGGGCAAGGACTACTACAGGTGTAAGGGGGAGAGCAGCCAACTTCTGCTTCCCAGTGAAAAGATAACACTATTGGCAACACTTAACATGTTTGTGCACATCTGCAAAGATGGTTGGCCAATAGTACCCAGCTCGAAGGATTTTGTGGGCAGTTGTATTTGTTGCATAGTGCCCCCCACAAAATCCTGAGTGGAACTCAGTCAAGATTTTCTTAGAATCTTGTTCATTAACACATCTAAGTAATATGCCATTTGGGTTCCTCCAACCCAGGCCTTCTTGAGTAAGGAAATACCTAGCAGACTTAAGTCTTAAAGCCCTTCGTTTATGGCCCTTAAGGTGATCTGGGCAAGTGAAATGTAGCAAAAAATAGAGAATGTCAGAGTACCAATGATGATCAAGTTCTTGCAAAGTTGGTGTTATGGCAGGTTCAGGTGTAGTGTTTTCACAAATCATATCAATTGCTTCTTCATTCTTCTGAGTTAACATCTTGGCAAGGCCTTGTCCTTTTATCAACTTGGTTGGCTTAATCTCTAAGTCATACTCCTGGATTTTAGATACCCATGTGCCCCTTATTCCTAAGCAATCTTGTTGAGACAAGATGTCTTTTACTGCAGCATGGGGGACATACCCTATAACTTTTGAATAGCCAATGTATGTTCTAAAATGCTTTAGAGATTTTACTAAGGCATAAGCTTGTTTTTCCATAATAGTATATTTTAATTCTGAACCGTGTAAAGCTCTACTCATGAAAGCAATTGGTTGCTCGAACCCTTCGAAGGTCTTTTGGAGCAACACACCAGCAATAGTGTCTTCTGAAGCAAAGGAGAAAACCATGAAGTCCTTGGTATAATCTGGGCTAACCAAAACAGGTGACCTAGTGATAGAATCCTTTATGGTGTCAAAGGCATCCCTTCCTTCATTCGTCCATACAAACTTAGCATTTTTCTTAAGTAATGCTTGCATGGGTTTCATTAATTTTGCTAAATTAGGGATAAACCTTCTGATGAAGTTGATATGACCATTGAAAGATTGAAGGCCTTTCACATTTCTTGGAAGAGGTATCTTTTGTATGGCTTCTATTCTTTCAGGGTCAATTTTGACCCCATCCTTAGATATGATATGACCAAAGAGTTTCCCCTCATCAATGCCTAGGACTGACTTTGTCGGATTTAAGGAAATACCATATTTCCTACATCGTTCGAAGACCTGTTTAAGATGACCAACATGGCTGGATATTTCTTTTGAAAACACCGTAAGATCATCTTGGTAGATCTCAATGATTTTACCGATTAACTCCTTGAAGGCATAATCCATGGCCCTTTGAAAAGTGGCCCCAACATTGAGAAGACCAAAGGGCATTCTCAGATATTCAAATGTGCGCCAAGGGGTTGTGAATGTGGTTTTATGCTTATCTTCATCTTGAATAACAACCTGATTATAACCAAAAAATCGATCAAGCATGGACATCATATTGGATCCAGTGACCCGTTGGAGGAGGGTATCCATGTTGGGAAGAGGATAGTTGTCCTTTTGACAAGCAGTATTCAGATTTATGAAATCTATACATATCCTCAAACTTCCATTCTTTTTTCTGACTACAACTAAATTGGAACACCACGTTGAATGTCTTGTAGGAGCTATCATTCATGCTGCTAACATTTTTTCTAACTCCTTCACAATAGGTGCCAACTTAGGATTTGTTTGCCTAAGTTTTTGTCGAAAAGGTTTGACTTTTTGACATTCAGGTTTGAGGGGGATGGTGTGTTGGAAGAGATCCTCCCGATAGGCTTTCAATTCATCGTAGGTAAATGCAAACACATCCCTATACTCTTTCACAAAATTTATCAAGTCATTCCTTTCTTTTTCAGAAGTTCCTTTTCCAATTTTTATCATTTTGGGGTTTTTTCCGACCCAATGTTTATTTCAATGTAGTCTCCCGGTTTCATCTGATCGATGCTATTCTTCCTTCTATCTTGTCTATCAAAAATATTCTCTAAGGCCACAAAGCCACGTGGTACAGGATTATACCGGTTGCCTTCACTCTGATACTCTTTTCCTTCTTCTTGCTCATTTGCTTTGTAGTCCGAAAATTCATTTATATTGTTGATAAATTTCAAAATTTGCTTATCATCCTCAAAAATTTGCCAATGCTCAATGTTGTCGGGTACTGATGGTCTGAAATTTATCTAAAGTGGACAATCACCTTCTAACATTTCATCTGATGGTTGTAGGGTTGATGCTGAAACTGCCATTCTGTCTGCTGCACTATTCTGATCTCTAGGGATTGCTTTTATGTTTAGGGCATCAAAAAATTCCATAGTGTCCCAAATTGCATTTCTATATTTCTTAAGTCTTTGACACTTACATGCAAAGTTGCCTTTGATTTGTTGGACTACTAAATCTGAATCACCCTTTATGCTTAGCAATTTTGTACCCATGTCCTTGGCTAGCTCAATGCCTAGTAGAAGTGCTTCATATTCCGCTACATTATTTGTGGCCTCAAATTCTAACCTGAAAGAAAAGTTGAAGATCTTACCCTTGGGTGAGGTTATGACTATCCCAGCCCCCTTCCCAGCTCTTGAGTATGCACCATCAAAATTCATTTTCCATAGTTCATCAACCTTTTCATCCTTAATTTCTTCTTGAATGGGGGCCAAAAAGGTTGAGTTGATTTGATAGATACCAAGTTCATCAGTGTTGTAAACATACTCGTTCAATGGTCTTTGAGGGTTTTCCACATGGTACCTTTTCTCTTTCTCAGTATGCAATTTGACAAGTGAATCTTCAAATGCTAGAACAATTGCATAAGACCGATCTAGTTGAATTGAGCCACCCAAAGTGGCACTCCACTTTCTAGAAAGTAACATCCCCCATTTATCTGGTACATCAATAACAAGGATGTCCATGGTAACATGGATGTCTGGATATTTAGCTAATCTGACAGGTTGGTTTTCAATCATTCCTTCAACTTTAACCGGTCTAGAATTCATGGCACATACATTCTGGTAAGGTCTAGTGGTTTTCAAGTTAAGTTGCATAACCTTTTTAGTCATTTGGTTGGAACCAGATCCTGAATCTAACATACAATTATGTAGAAGATCTCCTATCATCAATGATATATAAAAAGGTGGATGATCTTCTTTTCTTGGGTCCCTAGTATGTAGAATTACAGGAGGATCTTCATAAGCACTGTTATAGCTTGTTGAAGGTTTCTCTATGGTGTCTGAGAAAGTCACCTTCTTAGGGGTAGAAGGTCTCACAGGTGGGGGGGTTTCCAAAGGTTTTGAAGGACTTGATAGTGTAGGATGACTTGTATCATTTTGAGGATCTAATATTTTCAACAATTTTTCTCTTTGCCCAGGTATTTTACACAATTCTAAGACAGGAACAGGAACCTTTGAATTGGCTAACCAATTACCCAAGTCAAAACTTAAATCAACAGTTTCTTTAACATCATTTATTTCTTTAGCAATAGGAATTGTTACCTTAGGTGCATTTTGTGTGGAAGGTCCATCCCTTGCTTTCCTTTGGTAAGTCACCCCCTTGAAATTTTGAATGTTGTTGATTTGCTCATCCGAAGGCATCTCACCATAATATTGAGTCAAGTTATCAACCTTCTGATGATATTGGTTGGTTTGTGTCCAGTTTTCCCTAGGAATGCTATGGATGTCACCTACGTGGTTAATGTAATCAAGATCGCTTGTCGATGCACTAGGACCACAATCTTTTGGATGGCCATGCTCTTGAACATAGCATGCATAGTGGCAACCAGATTCTTCGTGGAAGTCTCTGCATGCCCTACAAAATGGCTTGTAATTTTCCACCATGTTAGCAGCCTCTAGCTGATGAGGAGGCCTTTGTTCATGGTTGGGAGCCTTTCTTTGCCAAGTTGGTTTTGCAGGAAAAGTTCTAGGAGCAGGTAAAGCTTGCTCTTTCTATGGTTACCACCCTGTTCTGAATTTCTTTCATTTGAGCAAGGTGTTTTGATTCAGCTTCTTCCATTTTCTTCCTCATTTCCAACATTTGTTGTTCATAAGCCTCCTTCATTGCAAATAAAGGATCTTTTTCTTTGTGTACTATTGGCTTTAAAGGAGTTGCATCTCTTGAGAAACCAGGAAGGTTAGACTTTCCGAAAGATTGCATGTTCTTATCAATTTTGCAGGCCATATCTTGGGCTTGTAAAAGGGTGGTGGGCTCCTTGTCTCTAAGCTCATACTGCATCTCCCCACTCAAGGCTTCAATGTAGTATACCAAAATAGTCTGTGCAGTTGGCCTATAATCAACATGGATTGCATTAGATAAGTCTGTGATTTTTTTGTTGAATTCTTCCATGGTCTCATTTTCAATTCTCTTGATGTTTGTTAATGCATCCAGTTGATGTCGAGGTTCCTTCTTCTCGCCAAACTTGTTGGTGAAAGCAGTTTTGAAAGCAGCATAAGTTGCGAAGGAGTTGTTTGGTAAGCCAGTGAACCAGTCCCTAGCATTTCCATCTAAGGATAAAGCAAATAGATTCATATACACATCATCGTGCTTATGAGCATGATCTCTGACATAACCACATCTACACTTTGAGAAATTCTTGAGATGCTGCGCAGCAGTAATGGCATCAATGCCAGTGAAGGTAGGAAGTTTGTCTATAGCCTTGTCAGGAATATCATGAGGTTGACCTGCTATCTGAGTAATGTCAAGGGGACTGTAAAATTCAGTCAGTATGTCGAAAATACAAGTGTTATTGCTTTCTTCAAGATTATTTTCTAAAAACAAACTATGGATGTCCGAAATAGATTGAGATCCAAGATCTTCAAGGATCCTATGAGAAGCTAACTTATTTAATCTCCTCCTATAAACCTTTTCAGGTTCAGGGATGAAACTAAGTAAGCCTTCAAAGTTTCTCCTAGTTGAATACCTTGGTAAATTTAAAGATAGTGGAGTCACCAGATGGATTTCAAATCTAATATCAGAGAGTTGATTAAACTAAAAAATCTATCAAAAAAGGTAGAAAACTAAGAAAAAACTAAGGTTGTCCAGGAATAAAAAGATTTGTCCCCGGCAACGGCGCCAAAGATGTTGTCCGCCGAGATGCACACCAGTAGCAGAAATCTTTCGAAAATTGTTCCCTCACTACAAATGGGGAAGGTGTGGCCTTGGGGGTAAGCAATGAGCCAGGTACTGTCACCTGAATCTCAGCTCCTCCGTTTAGGCAAACTCCTAATGAAGCCAAGGGGGGTTGTCCCTAACAAAGAGTTGTCTATGGCTCTATGTTTTTTAAGTGTTTTTTGGTGATGTGATGCAGATGGGTGTTGTTTAGGAGTTTTTTTATGAACACAATAAAATTTGAGCAATCCATGTTGCAATTACAAAACACAATGATAAGATGACTAAAAATTAAAGCATCCACAAAAATAACTTAACCAATGAAGGACAAATGGTCCAAATAAAGTGATATAGATAAGTTTCAAGACCAGTGCCAATATGGAGTCAAAGATAGTGCTTGGGGACGTTGAAAATACAAGTCTCAATATATTTTTCGTGAGATCGTTTTGAAATTGTTCTTGGCAAATTTTATTGTGAATTTTAGGTGTTCTTGATTATTATGGCTAGGGAATTTCCAACCGATACGCAAGGTACTGGAAATCTAACCGGAAATACCTTTAGTGGCTCCGTTCGAAGACATGACGGACCACCTAGTTTCCCTAGGCTAGGTGTTCAAGGAACTTAACCAACAAGCTAGAGTCTGAACATGGCTACCCGGCGACCCCAATTGGAATTTTCCCACATACCTGAGTATTTATCGAAAAACGCTGGTTCGTTGGTTGTGGGGGTAAAGATTTTATTATGGTTTGAAATTGAGCAATTAGGCAACCAATACCGTTTCTGAGTATTCCAACTCTTTTAGGGTTGGGCAAAGCATACATGGTATGGAGAAACGAATAAATTCAAGTATTAAAAGGGGTGTGAGTTGGAAGTATTTTAAATTAGAGCACAAAAACGAACCTCTCCGACAGAGAGTGCTCTTGACTTGTCTTATGACAAAGTTCAAGAGACTTAACTAATCTATATCCAAATGCACAATGCAAACAATGCTCTCTGACAAAGAGTGCTCTTGACTTGTCTTATGACAAAGTTCAAAAGACTTTGGTTCATTTTAGAGTTTGACAAATTACAAGCAAGAAACTCAAATGATAGCTCAAAAATGAAATGAAAAGACTAACTAAAAATTAGTATTCTAAGCATGAAAATGAAAACTAGCTAAACAATTAGTGTTCTAAGAGCAAAATGGAAACTAATCTAAGCATGAAACCACTCAAAGAAAAGGACACTACAAACTTCCCCAAATGGGGAAGTTGGGTGTGGGAGCTTAAAAATCCCACTTGCTTTTTATTAACCGGTTACAATGCTTGGTATTTTAACCCTTGAATGAACTTGGAAAATAAATGGAAGGATGCTTATGAGGCTCTTAAGAGTTTTTACAAAGGAGAATGGTTTATGATTTTGTCTTCATGTTTAACATCTTCTTCATGGTTTAGGATCTTCTTTGGTTTTTTGTGCTTCTTCCAATCTTCTTGCTTCTTTTATCTTTACTTCTTCTTCTCTCCAAGTACCTATAATGCACCCAAGACTCAAATACCCATTATTGTTATCAAAATAAAACGAATTGAAACTAACCAAGTCTAAGATCTAGAAAATGAGATCTAAGAATGCAAAAGATTAACAAGTGCAACTAAATTAAGAATGAAATCTAGATGCCCAAAACCAACAAGCTAATCTATATGCCCAATCACTTTTTAAATGCAAATTTTGACTTTTTTAAAATGAGATCTAAGCATGAAAATTACCAACTTCAAATAAAACTAGATCTAAGACTAAAATGAAATGCAAGCTTTGTATTTTTTTTAATAAAAAAAATGAAATCTAGACTAAGAATAATATGAAAACTATGAACTGAACTAAACTAAGAACTAAGCTAAGGAGAAAGAGGGTGAAGGAAAGCTGGAAAAGAGGGAAGGAGAGGCAAAACCAAGGACCAAAAGGTAAGTAAAAATATAGGACAGTGGGCAGCAAAAGAAAGCGAATAACAGTAAGGAAGAGAGCAGCAGCGAGTTAGAAGGAGTGGAAAGAAAGACGAATGCTAGAGAGGGGAGGAATGGTGTTAAATTTCATACATTCATAGAATAAAACATAAATGCATTACCAAGATCACTAGAAGTAAGACAAAGCACAAAACAACAACACGGAGTTTTACCCTGGGAAACCCAATAGGGAGAAAACCCAGCAACCTTCGCAGAGAGATGATAATTATGAGATCAGAGTACAAATGAAGAAAGAGAGAGAAGATGAAAGTATCTTCCACAAGTAAACAACCCAAATAGACCTCCTTCTTCAGGTGATGCGAAAATCTGCTCCTCCAAGTGATGCGCACTTCACAAGTGTGAGAATTAGATAATGAGGTGCATAAGCCTCATATATATACATGTGCGAAACTAGAAAATTCCCTTATGGGGCCGACTTGTCTTTGGGGGCAATAAATATTTTATTAATTACTTTTGCACCCCATGACTTACATTGATTCTTGCATGTGTTTACATAATGTTCTTCTCCCTTAGGAGGTATAACCAAGTACAATGATGGTACAATAAAATATAATAAATAATATCTTCCAAAGTTGTACAAACACTTCCTCTCAACAAGGAAGGTATTCTTCGGTCTTCATCTGCATCACGATCATCTGGGTTTCATCTTGTACTCAACTCTGTCTCTATCATCTTTCTGCATACTGAAGGTTGTCCACACAATCTCTGTGCATCATCATCACCAGTCCTTCGGTGAGTCCAGGAGAATCACTCAATCCTGGATATAGGAGAATCACTCAATCCTGGATATCTGAGATATACATCTATACCATCTCTGCTATACAATTTGCTACCTGTCTGTCTCATCTTCCAATGGGGTCCTCCCATATCTGGCTGAGATCTCAGACGAGCAAAAGGGCACAGCCATCTACTGACTGTCCTCTTCTTCTGGCTATGAGATTTCTCCCATATCTGGCTAAGTATCTAGACTGTAGAGGCACCTGTGCAACCACACGACCAACTGCTGACTGTCCTACTCATCTGCCTATGAGATTTCTCTCATATCTGGCTGAGTAACTGGACTGCAGAGGCACCAGTGTGGACCTGACCAACTGCTGACTGTCCTACTCATCTGCCTATGGGATTTCTCCCATATTTGGCTGAGTAACTGGACTGCAGAAGGTACCTGGGTGAGCCCGACCAACTGCTGACTGTCCTATTCATATGCCTATGATATTTCTCCCATATCTGGCTGAGTAACTGGATTGCAGAGGCACCTGGGAAAAGCAGGGAAAGCATCTCATATTTTCCTCTCAAGGAGGGAAACGTTCTCTTCGACTCCAAGTCTTCCGCGAAAGTATTCGAACTTCACTCTGGGAAGTGCCTTGGTGAGAACATCTGCAGTCTGGTCCTCTGTTGGCACGTACTGTAACTCGACCGCACCTTTCTGCACCATATCACGAATGAAGTGATATCGAATCTCGATATGCTTCGACCTGTCATGAAATACAGGATTCACTGACATCTACACACAGCTCTGGTTATCACAGTGAATCACGGTCGGCTCTGGAATCTAACCGAACAATCCTTCCAGGAGTTTACGAAGCTAAACTGCTTCTCGAGCTGCTATGCTAGCAGCCATGTACTTGGCCTCTGCAGTACTGAGTGCTACCGAGTTCTGCTTCCTGCTGTACCAGGAAATAACTACAGAACCCAAACTGAAGCAACATCTAGAAGTACTCTTCCGATCTGCAACACATCCGGCCCAATCTGAGTCTGTAAACCCCTGAAATATCAGGTCACCATCTGAAGCATATTTCAATCCATATCCCACAGTGCCACGTAAGTATCTGAGCACATGTTTTGTAGCAATCCAGTGAATCTGCCTCGGTTCGCACATGAACTGTCTGAGGGCATTCACAGCAAAACATATATCTGGTCTGGTGTTGGTCAAATACATCAATGACCCAATCAACTGGCGATAGATGGTGGGATCAAACAAATCAGACTCTGAAGGAGAATCTCTCAACTTCTTCCAATTTGCATCAATCGGAGTAGCCATGGACTTGCAGTCCAACATTCTAAATCTCTTCAATATATCGATGGTGTATTTTCCTTGTCCTAGGAAAATCTCTTTCTGCCTCTGCCATACTTCTAATCCCAAGAAGTAGTGCATCAATCCAAGATCTTTCATTTCAAACTCAGAGGCGAGATTCTTCTTACATCATACAATGAGTTTCTCATTTCCTGTGAGAAACAAGTCATCGACATACAATACAACAATCAGTGGCTCATCATCTGCAACCTTGAAGCAAAGGTTGGGGTCTGCATCATTCTGATGCACCTTTTATCTCATAGCTAAAGCAATAGCAATGATCGATCTGATGGGAGTATCTTGAGCCACAGGAGCAAATGTATCATCATAATCAACTCCCTCTTTCTGGGAGAATCTTCTGGCAACAAATCTGGCCTTGTGTTTCCCATATTCTCCATGCTAAGTCTGTTGTGCCCATCTAGGTCTTTTCCGACCTACTGCAACATTTATGGGGATATCAACTGGATCAATGGAATCGATAGGTTCATCCTTTTCTGCTAACTCCCTCTTGAACTAGAGGGGGAGATGATCTCATCTTCTTTAGTTCTATCATATCATCATCGATCTCCATGTCTGATCCTCTGCCTTTCCCGACAGCTAATTCTTCTTCAAAGGTCACATCCCTACTGACTTCAATCTTTCTGGACCCTGGGATGTAGATTTTGTAAGTCTTTGACGACTCACTGTATCCCACAACGGTTCCCTTCTTGCCTGAAGGTTCCAACTTGGGCACATGTATAAAGACTAGACATCCAAATATCTGAAGGTGGCTTGCTTCTGGTTTCACTTCTGTGAAAGCTTCCTCCGAGGTCAACCTTCTAGGCTGAGAGTCATATTCCAGGAAGCTTCTTGCTGAATATCAACGGGAATCATATGTCCATCGGAACAAGTCTTCTCTTGTAGGCCACATCACATGGTCTTTTCCCTACAAGTCAAATCCCGACTTATGATCAGTGACATTTTATAATCAAATGAAAAGCAAATAGTTTACACAGGCATCTTAGATAATACTTTATCACAAAAATCATGAACATGTCTATCAAACACTTTTGGGAAGTATCTAGATGTCAATTATCTTCACTAGAACATGCCATCAAGAGTGTGCACTACCCTAAGCATGTAGGAGGGAGATATCATCTAGACTGCCTTCATGAAATGTTGTGTAGCTCATATGCATAATATAACAAGGTAAACTATATCAACTGCTCAATACATTAGATCTGCATATATAAAAAAAACATATAAGACAACAACAGATCTATGTAAGCAAGAAAACAAAATACTTATCTCTTATTGTTTTGGTGTGTGGGCACCCCACTGCCTTCTTGCGTGAACCATAAGAGATCTATGTTCTTGCATTTTGGATCTTCTAGAAGAAGAACTCCGAATGATTATCATCCCTTTGCTTCTTGTGATGGTGATCCTCTTCTACATCAGCAGTTGAGGCTTCATGCTTCCTTTTACTTGAACTTCGACAGCTATTTGCGTAGTGCCCATATTTTCTGCACCTATAGCATTGAACTTGAGATATGTCCTTCTTCTCCTTTTGATCCGGGCGAGGACTTGGTCTTTCATCTTGGTGCTTGTGTTTATGAAACTTCCTACCTTTTCCCTTACCCTTCATGGCATGAGAAACAAAAGCTTGGTTCTCCTCAGGTTGAGTGTCATGACCATGGAGTCTTTGACGTGCTGCGATCCTTGTCTCCTCCTGAGAGCAATTTGCCCAAAGCTTGTCAAACTTTGGTAGTTTAGATCTACCACTTATGCTTTGGATAAAGGACTCCCATGATGGTGGAAGACCATTTAAAGTATGGAGTACAAGCTCCTTATCGCCAATAGGATCTCCACTGGTGCTGAGCTTGTCTCTAAGTTTTGCGATCCTCATAAAGTATGAGGCAATGGATTTCGACTTTGCTATCTTCATATTTGAGAGTTGGTTTCTCAAAGTCATGGACACATTTAGGCTAGTGTGTTCAAAAGCTTCATAATGGTCTTAAACATTTTTCTAGCACTCTGCTTACCTGAGATCTGAGGAACCAAATGGTCTCTCACAGAATCCACAAGAATCCTTCTTGCTTTAGCATCATTCTTCCTCCATCGGGAATTATCCTCTTCGGCTTTTGGTTTAGGTTCAGGGACCTTCTTATTTATATATAGCAAGAGATCATTTTCTTCTAGGAGTAGAAGAACCCTAGACTTCTAGGAGATAAAGTTGGAAGCTCCTTCCAAACGATCTTCTACCTTTATCCCAATCATCTTGATTTTAGATCTGGTTCAGAAACCCTAGCAGGAGCTAGGTCAAAAATGAAAGTTAATAATTTGAAAAACTGAACCCATAGATAAATTCGCCTTGCCAAGGAGAGTTGAATAGAGGGTGGGCTGGTCCAAATCTGTGGAGAGAGATGAGTTAAAACTGAAACCCTAATTCTGCTGTAGCCATAGAGTTAGGTCAAAAATTGAAAGTTCTCGGAATTGAATTTCGTCTTCACCAATGGATTAGTCTAGCCAAAAACGAAATTCCTATGGCTCTTTTTTTTCTTCAAAATAATGGGTGAAGACTTCACAAGATGAAACCCTAATTCCGACAGGGTTCCGACAATGCTTCGACAATTGCTTCTTCTAGAATGGCTCTGATACCATGTTAAATTTCATACATTCATAGCATAAAACATAAATGCATTACCAAGATCACTAGAAGTAAGACAAAGCACAAAACAACAACACAGAGTTTTACCCTGGGAAACCCAATAGGGAGAAAACCCAGCAACCTTCGCAAAGAGATTTTAATTATGAGATCAGTGTACAAATGAAGAAAGAGAGAGAAGATGAAAGTATCTTCCACAAGTAAACAACCCAAATAGACCTCCTTCTTCAGGTGATGCGAAAATCTGCTCCTCCAAGTGATGCGCACTTCACAAGAGTGAGAATTAGAT
Organism: Larix kaempferi; assembly: GCA_027924585.1. Taxonomy (NCBI): domain Eukaryota; kingdom Viridiplantae; phylum Streptophyta; class Pinopsida; order Pinales; family Pinaceae; genus Larix; species Larix kaempferi. Next base: position 6,348,221 of record BSBM01000762.1, on the reverse strand, counting down.
AATGAGGTGCACAAGCCTCATATTTATACATGTGCGAAACTAGAAAATTCCCTTATGGGGCCGACTTGTCTTTGGGGGCAATAAATATTTTATTTTTAATATTTTATTAATTACTTTTGCACCCCAAGACTTACATTGATTATTTCATGTGTTTACATAATGTTCTTCTCCCTTAGGAGGTATAACCAAGTACAATGATGGTACAATAAAATATAATAAATAATATCTTCCGAAGTTGTACAAAATCCAACAAATGGATCTAGCAAAGAAACGAAAGGAAGAAGTAACAAGATGAGAGATGAAAGGGAAGGAAGATAGATCAACAAACAAGAGAAGGAGGAGAAAGCAAGGTAAAACGAAAGCAAGGAGATGGAGGGAGGTAGGAAAACGAAAGGGAGAAAGAAGACAAAGCCAAACAAGGCTGGAGAGAAGGACAAAGCCAATGGGATAGAAAAAAGTAGTTTAGGGCTTCTTAAGTAACTGAAAAATGACTATAGAATTAAGTTTGATGGATGAGGAAAAATCCCCTGTTGGCTATTGTTTCTTTTCTTGAAACTGGAAGCTCCCTTGTAGATCCTGCAAAGTGAAGATGTTAGATGGCAATAGCTCTTGTGTGATGAAGAAGATGTTGATTTCCCAAGTCTTCTCCACCTGAAAGTGATTCCTGAAAAACACAACTCTCAAACAACAAGATAGATCAAATGCAAGCGTGTAAGTCAAACAAAAATCTAAAAGACACTGGTATAACCACTGCTTCCTGTCCGATCTAGATGTTTGAGCAAACTTAACATGGATAATCAAATTAAAACATCAAATGAATACCTTCATGTGCTAGATTGATAGCCTTCTTGAACAAGCATTGAACATAATTGAACATAATTGAAAAAATGAGATAAGGGTGAGAGAGATAACACCTCACAAAATGAAGCCACAACACCAATAACCCTTGCATGGACCTCCAAACTCACTTTATTCCAAGTAATCAAACAAATAATATTGTTACACTTTTGGGAAAAGTTCTCTTACATCAAATCTCCATGAAGAATGAGGAGGCAAGGCACTCCTTTTATACAAAAACTAGACACTAGAAACCTAACTCGAATTTGGCTTGAGAAGAGAGCCAAATGGTACCAAACACCAATTCCAATCCCAATCCAATTCAAGCTTGGAGTGAAGCTCCAATAACAAACACGAGTTTGAGTAAATGCTGAATGAGGAGGTGGCCTCCACCTTGGCAAGGTGCCCCTCATTCCTACATTGGAAGCTCCACCCAACTTTGTAATATACACCCAACCAATCACGTGAATGCCAAGTGGATAATGTGTGAGCTTGAAGGAGAATGCGTGAGCCATGAGGGAGACCAAGCTTTGGGTTGAAGTAATGATAACTCGAGTTTCAAAGGAAGCAAAGCCTTGAGGTGGCCACAAAATAAGGAGGGCACTTACCATAGCCTTAAATGCAACTTCAACAATCCACTTAAACTATTCCACATCACTAAGTCGTGAATCCTCGTGAAGGGAGGCGAATTTCCTTGTTTGAGATGACTGGTGCTGACTGGATACTTCACTGCATGATTTTGGAGTTGACTGGGATCTTCATAAATGCCTGATGCCATGTAATTTAGCCTAATTAAATAATCCAATTGGATTATTTTGGAGAGAATTGGATAATTCTCCAATTTTTTTATTTTTCATTAATTTAATTAATAATTTCTCTTTTATTGATTTTGAGAAAATATTAATTAAATGGCTAGATGACCATCCGAAACTTAGGATAAGTGGGTTTGGGGTTTAACTGAGATTATTGGCTTAGGAATTAAGCCTCCAATCACTTGAAACCACCCCCAAACGACTGACATATTACAAATTGAATTTTCCCAATTAAATATTTGGAAAAATAATAATAAAATAATAAAAATAAAAACATGTCCACCGCGTCGGGTAAAAAAAATTCGGACATTGTTTTTAATGGACAAGGGGCCTAGGAAATTACCATCTAAGACATACATGGTGTCTAGTAGGTTCATATACATCAGTTGGACTCTAATAACCCCCCAAGGCTCAGACTTTCAAAATCATGCATTTCAGCTTTGGAGGAAGCAGGAGAAAACCTGGTCGATTATTACTCGGCTATAGGCAAAGCATAATTGACAAGGGAAAAAAACTCCCTGGAATACCTTAGTTGATAGTCAAGTCATGGGGAACCGAGTCACTCAAAAACCCTACTAGTACACTTATTACAAACCCCGTGGGGCCATGGTCATTTCAGCAGAAAAATAAAACTGGATAGCCAAAATTGGCTATTTATTGCAAACTGAACCCCTGATACTTTGGAAGTGAACACTGATCATGTTCCAACACTGCCGGCTCAATGGAGGTTCAACTATTGTACAATATAGTTGGCAACACAAACCATTTCAGCAAGCATAAATATAGTTTTCAAAAGAAAGCTTCACTTGAAGATGCATAACCTATAAAAGGAAACACCCAATGGTATTGTCAAACATGTCTGCTACTTACTACTAAGTATGATCTGATAAGCATCTCAAACCAGAGCTATAGAAACCTACCTCATCTCCACATTCGTGTAAAATGATGGTATGACTGTCAAACCCTGGAACGCCCTTACTCAACCCTTTTGCTCCCGTGAATATAATATCAATTTAACAGACTGCAAGTTATTTCCAATATCAATATAGCTTTGAAGTATTTGGAAAAGAACATTCATCTCAATGCATGCAAATGATTTCATTAAAGAGCAGTGTCCTAGAGATAGGGAGGGTCACACTAATACAGAATTGTGTCCTTGACAGTACTTGACATTTGAAAAATAATATCATGCAACCAGAGTTATATAAGAGTGCCTTTTGATAAAAATAAGAGATACAATGCATTGCAAATCTTTCTGAAGTTTGAAAGGATTTTACAGGAATGAAAACAAAGGTAAACACACTAAAATATATCCAAACAGGTCTAACATAGAATGTATACAGGCATCATTTAGACTTTTGAGTTACATCAAAGTCATCTCCTCCATCTTTGTCAGAATTGACAATAGCTTTGTCCTCCTACAAAGAACTAAGCGGTTCCTCAACTTGTCCTGATGACCCAAAATGGATCCTTTGCAATCCAACTGAACGATTAGGTGGGTCTTGAAGCCAATTTGAGTTCCATCTTTTCACATAAGATTATTACTAGGAAATTTATCCAGAAGCAACATTTTATAATATATCTTTGCTTCATTGTGATAAAATATCATCCTTTGTACTACAGAATATTTCACTCATAACTAATAAAATTTTGACAACTTTGTCAAGTAAATCAATGCATTGCATATATCGAATTCCAAAATATCAAAGCATTGGAGAGGAAGGCTGAGCTTGAAAGGACACTAAAGTTGCTTCTTGTATTTGGAAACTTGTCATATATTTTTTTGCAACTGCTGATCAAATTTAGAAGTGCTATATTTTGTTCATTTTAGAGAGGCAAGAGCACATCACGACATTACATTGTTGTCTTGGATTACAAAAAATGATCTACATCAAACATGCTCTAGTTCTATTTATCTTCCCAAAACATTGTCTTCTTCGAATCCAGTCTCTATGAAATTGTAGGATGTAAAATTCTCTGCAGCCTTCCAAATAACAAACCATTTTAAGCCCTGTTAAACTTTTTCAAGGATTATGATGTGGTCTGTATCAGAGCAGGATTTCAACTTTCAACGTTCTGGACATCATTCAAGCACATTGCTTAGTATCAGGGAAGAAAGTCTCTCATTTACATATATTCTCCAGATGTCCTATATAGAATGGTTACAATATATAATTGACATCTCATGACTATTCCCCCTACTTACAAGAACAATTTGCACTATCGTTTGCTTAAATTGCTATTTTCATTGCTATTCATTTCTAAATGATCCATTTAATAAGACATGTAAAGCAGGAGAGTTTATAATCGCTGTTTTGGTTGGCATCACCAGTAATCCCCACAAGAACACACTCCATCCTTTAAATTATGGAATCAATTTGTATCTCTCAAATCAATTTCTCGTCTGGCAATCTTGGAGATGAACTTAGTGGCTTTGTGGCAATCACCATAGACACAGAGGTTCTTCATGATCTAGATAGGAATTCCAGGGCTTGTCTCAAGAAATCCAAAAGCAATAGCCAGCTTTTCACTGTGTCGAAATGATGTTTTCTTTCTCCTATTCCTCAACATCCTGCAGCACAAAACTCTTGTCATGTACATATCCTTCCTTCTTCATATCTCTAATCAAATTATCCAGTACTGCATATATTTTCTCTAGATGTGGGTGCTCCAATCCAGCTCCATCCTGGATTCTTTTTCAAACCCTTGGTTCTTATCATTGTTCTCACTTTTGTTGCATCATGCCACCTTCCAGCTGCAACATAGATATTGGAGAGAAGCACATAGTATCTTGTATTACAAGACTCCAACTTAAGATGGTGTTTTGCTACATATTCTGCAAGCTCAATGTTGGAGTGAATTCTGCAAGCACCAAGCAAGACCCCCCATACATCGACATCAGGCTCAAAAGGCATACTGTTTATTAATTATTATGCCTCATTGAGATAACCAACTCACCCAAGAAGGTCAACCATACATATATAGTGCTCCATCCTTGGTGTAATGAAGCGATCTCTATTTAAATTGTTAAAGTATTTATAAACCTCATCCACTAACCCCGCATGATTGCACGTAGAAAAAATACAGATGGAGGTGATGTCATCTAGCTTCATGCATGTTTGTTCTAGTCGAGAAAAATGTGCAATAGCATCCTTGCTCTAGCCATGTAATCCATACCCTAAAATCATCACATTCCAGGAAATAACATCTCTTTTAGGCATTTTCTCAAACAACGTACGTGCAATCTCTAATCTGCCACACTTGGCATAGATGTCTATCAAAGAGTTCCCTGTAGAAGCATCCATCTCAAGTCCATTTTTAAGTATGTGTTCATAGATCAACTAAAACTTGCCTTGCTGTAGAGCTGCAAAATGTGCACATGAAGGGAGCACGCTCACCATTGTTGTCATGTCAGGTTTCACGTTATTCTTTTGCATTTGCTTGAAGAGTCTCAATTCCTCGTAAGCATGTCCATTCTGGGAAAAGCCATCAATAATTGTATTCCATGAAACCACATATCTTTTAAGCATGTACTTGTCAAAACATTGAAGAGAAATTTCTATACTTCCACACTTAGCATACATAGCTACAAGGGAATTCCCTACATTTACATCTTCATCAATTCCACTCCGAATCACATAAGCATGTATACACTTGCCTTTCCACAGAGCTCCTAAAAAGGAACATGCCCAGAGCATGCTTACAATTGAACACAAATCAGGTGTCATGTTTGCCAATTGCATCTGGTGAAAGACAATTAGAGCATCATTGTTGTACCCATTCTGGGCATATACTGCAATCATAGCCGTCCAAGAGATTGCATTTCTTTCAGGTATTCTATCAAACACTCGGCGAGCAATTTCTACACTACCACATTTAAAGTTAATGTCCATAAGTGCAGTCCCCACGAAAACACGGGACTCAAAGCCACACCTAATCACAATCTAATGGATAAGCTTACCTTGCTGCAAGATGGCATTTCTTTCAGGTATTCTATCAAACACTCGGCGAGCAATTTCTACACTACCACATTTAGAGTTAATGTCCATAAGTGCAGTCCCCACAAAAACACGGGACTCAAAGCCACACCTAATCACAATCTAATGGATAAGCTTACCTTGCTGCAAAGCTTCTAGCTGTGCACATGGTGGAAGCACACTCACCATGGTGACTGAAGTGGGCTTCACATATACCAACTACATTTGATTGTAAAGTGCCAAAGCCTCCCCAGCATGTCCATTCTAAGCGTATCCTGCAATTAGTGCACCCCAGGAGAAAACATCTCATTTAGGCATTTTGTCAAACATTTTGCTTGCATTCTCTAAATCCGCACATTTTTCATACATGTCTATGAGGGCACTTGCCACATAAACATCCATTTCAAGCCCATTTTTCACTACATGATCTCTGCCCTCTTGTAGAGATGATAACCTAGGACATGCCTTGAGCACAAAGGGATAAGTAAAATTATTTGGTGGATCGCCTACCTATTCCATCTGGTAGTAAAGTGCCAGTGCTTCCTCACAGGGTTCGTTCCAAGCATATCCCCTGAGCATTTCATTCCATAACAATCAATTTCGACTGCACATTCTATTGAATATCAGGCATGCATCATCCATTCTCCTGTAAGCAACATAGAATCTCAGAAGTTTGATTTTCAAACTAGTTTCTTACTCGATTCCGTTTATTGGGCATGGAGTTGATTTCCCTCAGAAACCGATTTGGTATCCACATAGAACTACACAAGAGAAGCATAAGCTTCACAGTTCAACGTTATTCTTTTTTTATGACAAATAGAGGCCAATGCCTCTTGCAATAGGCCCTCCTTACATAGAGTATTGGGTTTACAATAATTGATTTGTTAGATAGATTTAGATTGGAGAGATGAGATCTATCTAACGGCGCCTGGAGGAAGAGAAGCAAGAATATTGGAATGGAAGGATGAGAATGAGTTTACCTGCCATGTTTTGCTTTCTTTGTTCATGTAACCAAAGAATCTATGAAGATTGAGATTTAGCTCGGCCAACCTACGAGCAAAACTGCTGGTTACTAACAGATGCATAGTAGTTTGGCATTGGATCAAGGAATGAAGCACAAACTCATTTTGATGAGCAACAATAATCCAACTCACATGAAGTTCATATTTACAAACTCTTTTTTCCAAGGAAAATTGGAAAATTTAGTAAAGAAACCATCAACCAACCATTTGTTCTAGGTAGTAAAACCTGCCCAATGGCATTTCATTGGTGGGTTTCCACTCCTACAATGTGATCAAATCCTAATCGAGGAGGTTTTAACGCTAGAATATCAATGTGATCAAATTGATCATTTTGGCTTTATATCAAAAGGGTTTGAAGACAATATTCTATATTCATCCTTCTTTGCTAACCATTTGGTTTTAAGTTGATATTTATTTGTTTACTTATAAATTTATATTATATAAATTTTATTTTATATTAATTTCTTTTTAATTAATGTTAAATCTCATTTAAAATTGTAAATGTTTAATATAAAATTGTCATAAATATTGAATAATGACACTAAACTGTAGTAACTAAAGTTAGAAGGTGGTAATATTTCTAAGCTTGATACTTTGTAAGTAGAAAATTTGATCTTAAAGAAAATTTGATCTTGAAGGAATTGAGTGAGTAGAGAATAAAGAATTGGAATTTGAGCAACAAGGGATGAAAGGAGTTAAGATAATGAAAAATGTTGCATACCATTTTTTATAAGGAAGTTAAACAAATTAGGTTAATGCTAATGCAATAATGGTAAAATTCAAACATTTAACTCACATTATTTCGGTAAGTCCACAGATCCAATGCCTGCTTCAACCACAATTTCTATAAATAGAGATTCATGCACATTACAATCCTCTCAACTGCTATATGTGATTATTGTCGGGATTTAGTACGCTCACCGCATATCCCTATCAATGACAATACAAAATAAAATGGATCATTCCACGAAAAATATGTAATAGAATGAAGTTCTTCATGCACTGGCAAACATGACTTTAATGAAAAAGATACATCATCGTCGTCTGCCCAAGATTCGAATACGTGAACACCATCCTTGCAATGTGTAAAGGGTGAAAGCATATATGTAAGGTTGTTTATGAATCCAATATGAGCCAGGAAGATAGCCGAGAAGGATTCACAATGTCGAGGAGGTGGACATCGCTCACTGGAGAAAATTTGTGATCGTATGATACAACCTCTCTTTCTCTCTTTTGATTTCATCGTTGTCCTTATCAAGAGAAGCAAACGAATCAAAGTAATTTTCATCATGACATTTTGGGTTCAAATCCTGTGGGGGCAATGGTCTTCCCAACAATGTCCTGTAATGAAAATGCTTATTAGATATGAGATTCTAGCTTGGCAAGAGAGACTGAAAGGAAATCTACTGGAACATGATATGGAGGTTCACATAATCCTTGCAGACCTTAATGATCTCACAACTCGATTGAAGAAGTGGTCACTTTTAAACATGATTACATCCTAAAGACCTATGTGTGTGAATATTTCTAGAGTAGAACGACGTTGGAAACAAGCGAAGGGACCATAACGATCCGCACGATGGATGTTAAACATGATAACGGAAGACAAAAATAGCGAGGTTGCAAACGAATACAGAGGAATATTGACAGTGGGAGTCACCAGAGTGACGGACCTATGATCACTGGAGATCAAAATCGTCATGTCGTTAGACTATTCCCTATCTCAAAGTTGTCCCTTTATGATGATATTTTATTATATATATGTTTCATGTTGCTTGGAATGGGGAACTACACAAAGTAGATGCTTATTGGTACACTTTGGAAGGGTAATGACCAGCTTATTCTTAATTTGGAGAAGCCTTTGGAGGATTGATTTGGACCTTGCTTGCCTTGTTCTCTCATTTGGAGGAAGTGTCCATCTTCTAAGGGATCATTGTAGTTACCTAGTGGGTAACTCTTTGTGGGTATGTTTCTTCTTTAAAATTAAGTTTCATGGCTTTGTTATAAGCATGTCATTGAAATCCCTCGAAGGTTAGAATGTGTACATGGCATAAATGTCTTGTGGGTATTTCTTGAGAAGAAGTTTCTTGAATACCTTGAAGAAACCTTGGGTTAGTTGACAAGTGGGCAAATTGGACATCCTTGAGAGTTCCAAGACCCTTTGGGAGACATTGCTTGGTGAACAAGTTACCTTGGAGCAAGCCTTTGAAGGCTAATGTGAGCATCATTTAGTTTCTATGTGGATGCAGTGGTTGAAGACCCCCCCTTGTAAAGGGGCTTTAAGTTGTCTTGTGGATGTTGCTTGGAGTAGGTTTTATTGGACTAGACCATATTGGTAGCATGAAACTAGATATGCATGGAACAAAAATAGGTACACAAATATTTATTTTGAGAGAAATATTTTGTTAACCAGAATGGAAGAACAAAATCCATAAAATGGAGGAAGGAAAAGCACAAGATAATTAAATTTTGGGCTCTCTATAACAAAAATTGTTCAATTTTCTCTTTCACATATTTTGACAAACACTTTGCAAGCAATCTCTTACCATTGTGATTTTAAGTTTGGGTAGGCTGCATATGATGACCTTTGGATCATAGAATTTGTGGAAACGAGGAGTTGGCGAGCGAGCTTTGAATGCTTGCCATGCTTGAATATCGTATCTTCATGCCAACGCAGTTGCGGCCACTACAACCCCTACAATCAATGGTGTTATTTGCACTAAAAAACAACGTATGTGTAATTTATCTTTCTCTTATTCACTTCCCCTTTCATGATAAGGGTTTTAAAGGTACATTTTCAGGGGTTTCGTTGGATGCCCATGGTAAAAAAATTCCAAATTGGACAGAGACCCAAAAAAAGAGATAGTAGTTTTCTTCCACTCACCATTTCTGGAAAATACCAACCCAGAGCAAGAGGGGGGACCCGGGGAGGACTTTAGAACTTTCTAAACTCACGCGTGAAGAGAACCATGCCGAATGGATGCATGTGGAGAATTAATGAAGGTTGTGAAATCAACAATTTTTAGCTAGCATATTGATGCAAAATACATGAATTTACTGAAACTTTAATAGACTGTCGAGAGGGTCAAACAACAACGGTTTTCTTCAAACAAAATATGAGCGTGACCAATATAACAACAAGCCAAACACAATGACACCAACTTCACAATAGGACATGTGCGAGGAGAACCATGACTAATGGATGCATATGGAGAATTAATGGAGGTCGTTGTGAAATTGACAATTTTTAACTAACATGACACAAAATACATGAACTTGTCGAACTTTAATAGACTGTCGAGAGGGTCAAACGACCATGATTTTGTTCAAACAAAATATAAACGCAACCAGTATGACGACCCGAACATAATGAAACCAAATTCACGACATGACAATTCCCAAAGGGAAAGACGACAAATATCTAAGACTCAACTCAACTGACACACTACGATGATGCACATGATGCAACTTGGTGGATCTATCGAAGGGATAATACAGAAATAGAAATGATGAAATAAGATATGGACATGATAAGCACATTGAACTGGATATTATATGAATCCATATACAATGTTACAATTTACTAAATTTTAACATTGCAACTAGGGGGTCTCTGAATCCATCTACAGTGTCAAAATTTAGTAAATTGTACAAATTCATTGTCAAAATTGCAATTTTCCATTGTCAGAGTGACACAACTATAAATGACCAAATAAATGACCAATTGTTATGTGGTCATTTTTAGTTTAGTTCTTATCTCGTGACCAAATTGGTCATTTATCTCGGTAATTTTTAGTCCTGTGACCAAATTAACCATTTATATTGGTCATTTTTAGTTAGCTCGCTTAAAATTTCTCAATTTTGTTCATTTATCCCTTGAAAAAACCATGACGACCAAATTTTTTGGTCGCCTAGTCACTTATCTCTCATTTTGTACTAGTGAAGAGAAGCCCAAGGAAGGAAGCATGGAAAGGAAGCAACAGTTGTGGAAAATAGGTAACGACCGCAATAACTTTTGGACCAGTTTTGGACCTATTGTAATACCCCCATTTTGACCCTTAGGATATTTTGGCTATAATGTAAATATTGTATGCATGTTATGTATGATTCCTAGCGTGGATCTCAAGGACAAGGCCCCGCTAGTGAATGCTCTACCTTGAAGAGGCAAGTATTTGGTATTATGCTACCCATGTGCTAGTGAGCCATGGAAAATGTAAATATGCATTTTAATAGAAATGCCCACAACTAGCTATGCAATGCAGCAAGAGATGAGGGCATGATATTTACAAGGAATTGGGAGGGAAATATTCAAACCCTTGAGCCAATCAAGTCAATCCAAGTGTCAATGAGAGAACCCATCAACCCTCAACTACCCATGTTGAATTTTGTGCCCAATCATTCATTTCTCCCAAGAGTTGGTTGAGGTAGTTAATGCCTTGGGGAATGGAGAGGTATGGCTGTCCAAATTTGAGTATGGGAAAGCAACCCTTCATGGAAATTTTTGTTTGACTTCTTGGGCAAGAAAAGAGCCATGGAATTGCTCCCCAAGCCATTATTCACCCATGTTCTTTGCTCCCTCATGTAGTCTGAGCTAGCTAGGGCATTTCCCTTCACGTTTTCCATCATTTTCCTTCATTTTCCATAGCTGGGAACTCGTTTCTGTGTTGCACAGTGGTTGGGAGGAAGAGAGTCACGATTTGGGCGTTTGTAGAGGTCGTTTCTGCCCCTTGAATGCTCATAACATTTTCTGAAATCGATTTTCTCTCCCAGGGTTGATTCCCCATCTAACATTTCGTTTTTGGGTGTGCCACGATTTGGGGAAAACCCATGGACCCTATTTTGTAAATTCCATTGTTGAATGTTGGGGTTGAGATGGGTATCCATTGCTTTGGGCTGTGCTGAGCTTGAGAGTCCCATTTTCCTTGTAGATTTCATGCCCAGCTCAGGGGTGGTCTCTGAGTGCTGAAAGAATACAGGTTGGGCAGAGACCTATGATTGGGTGGAACGTTGCAGTGACATAACTAGTTGCTTGGGACAACATTACATCAAGATGAGTATTATTTATGTGTATTAAACCTTGCAATGTTATTTAATTTGATGACTGTTATTGATATGATGAATGCATGTGAAAATGTGCGTGGATGATATTTTATTCCACTGTGCATGTTTGCTTGATTCGCATCTGCACACATATGCATTTTATTTGTAATTCCATTAGCTTGTTCATGATGAATGGGGTCAAGTTTTGTAAAAGCCCAGATTTTAGTGCCATGTTCCCTTCCTTGCGTTGGATCGATGGGAGGGGACGTGACACCTACTTTGAAGTATAAAAGGACGCAAATAGTAAGTGGAAGAGAAGAAGAGCATAAGTGCATCCAAGCATGAGAATATTAGATCCATCTGAAGATAGAGACAACTACATCTACAATAGGAGTTATGTATTTGGGTTTTGGGTTTTATTTGTATGAGGGGATATCCCACGATGGGTAATGAAATAGCTAAATGGTGAGCAAAATTTCATTTCCTTGTAGGTTGCAAATAACACAACAAATCATGAGTGGGTTAGTGTGACAAGTACTAAAATGTTGAATCAAATAAACAAATAAAAGTAGGCATAAGAGCTACTTTAAGAACTAAAATTACTAAAATACATGAAAACAAGCATAAGAGACAAGCTTCAACCCAAATTGCAAATGTCTAATGGAAAAACATGTATACAATGGTATGGCCTTGAGAAATGTAGCTTACAATAGGGAATCCAATACTCCCTTTGGGAAGGGTCATTTAATCTTTCTAATTACTCTTAAACAAACTTGGGAATGATGAAGGAAAACACTTGCTTCTTGAGAGAAGAAGCCAAGAAAGCATGGAAGGTTATGAATGGCAAGAGAGGGAAGAATAAAGGTCTTCTAATATGGTTCTTGCAACATAATCTTTCTCTATTTTTGTCTTATGGAATGCATACCCATGACTTCCTTTTATAGCCAAAATGAAGGTCTTTAAAAATCTGGTTCACAATGTGAATGCTCCTCTCCATGAAGTGGCTTCCAAGTACAAGAATGGGGGCTAATAAATGCCCAAGTACCTGGTAAATGAAGCCAATTCGAACCTCTTGGTTCCCAAATGTAGTTGGGGGTTTTGAATGCATCACAAAATTTATGAGTTTGAACTTTTACACAGTCGTGCGGGATTCAAAGAATATCCCACTCGATGTCACCCAAGTCACGATGTTGTGGGGTCGCACTAGCTAGTACAATTTAACTATACATTAATTCCTCCGTTCCACATGTTGATTATTGATATAATGAAGCTTCAATAGATGCATTATGTATGCTAATGATGTCTTTCAATAACTGATGTGGAAATGTTGTAGGTGTGTGAAATTGCAATGATAACAATATTGATTGCATATTTGGAAAAATATGAGAGCTAAGTCTCCAATAACTGAAATTCATTGATTCATATTGATTTGATGTTATACAAACCTTGGAACAAAGCCAGTGCTTTTAGTGGTTATTGGTAGATTCACCAAGCTCCCATGCAAAGATTAGTTAACTTTTTTTTTTAGGGTTGAATACAACCCCCCCCCCTCACCTGTCAACCTACTACTTGTTAAAGTGAAGTCTTCGATGCATTTATAATGTATGGAACATCATGCCTTACCCTCCTATAAAATCTCCACACAATGGTGCAAGTTGAAAACCAAGGATGTACCGCATGAAAATTTTAAAAAAATGAAAAACCAATCAAATTAAATCCTAATTTTAAATATTAAATCAATGTAAGTTAAGGGATAATAATTCATTTTCATTATCTCTTGTCCTCCAAGGAGGCATGGTTGCCACATAGAGAAAAAAAAAATGAAAATTTGATACCATTTGAAAAAACCTAAACAAATGCAAATCAACATTGGAAGTGAAATAATCTAGGAATTGGTCAATTTGGTAGCACCACACAATGAAGCAATCATGGGGGAACAATGAGCACTAGTGTTTGTGTGTATTGAATCAACAATGAAAGTTAAAAGTGAGACTTTGGTTAAGTAAGCATTTTTATCATGTTGTCATGTGTGTTATATCCTCACACAATAGTGCATATGTAAGTATAAGGTACATTGGTTGTGTGTGTGTGTGTGGTATTGGTAGTGTTACACACCAGTTGAGGTTAATATATCAGATGCACCAAATAATATTTTTGGAAAAAATCAATATTTGATTACAAAATATTTTAATCTACCTTGGTTTGTGTCGTAGTTTGGTGTACTGACATTTCTTTTTTGAAAAACTATAAACATAGTACAATGCATGTGATATGGTTAAACCGATGATGTTTAATCTATTGGGTGCATCGACTATGGTTTCTTGAAAAAATGGTTGATATTTATTATAAAACATGTTAACCTACATCGAGGCTTATGGTAGGGTTACACATCGGTGCAAGCATTAAGGGAGTGCATTGATGTGATAATGTGGTTGACGCACACTAGAAAAAAAACATCCATTAAAACCTTCTATTGCCACCTATGTTGGAAATCTTTGCTAAAGATAGAGAAGAGATTAGTGGTTCCGCAGAAACCTTTGCTAATTAATGTTTTCCTTGTAGTGTAGTCAACTTAGAGTTTGACCAGGCTTGGTGAGGTATACCATCGCCATGATATGTTGTGATGGGTTGCATTATGTAGGCTATACATGGATTAGTGGTGTTTCCAAATATAACCACTCAAATGTCACAAGTGAAATTAGGATGATAATATATGTGTTTGTTTTACTTGCCACCATAACTGACATAACAATTGACTGATCTAGGTTATAAAGAAATTGGTCGAATTGCAAGACATATTCTGTGAATTTGATGTAGAATGATAATATACGTTGGCATAATTTATTGATTCCGACGCTCAAGAGAATATACTACTAAATAAAACTTGGATCGTAATGGGTTACCCTACATTAATGGAGTTGAGAAAATATCTAAAAGTAAAGTAGCAACACTTTATCTAGTCGATTTGAGTGGATATGGATGTTTGGACAAATTTAATGAGGATTATCATTGATGCTCACTTTGGGTTCAATGACTTTCATAATGCAAATAAAGCACACATCACTATACTAATAGGTTTAAAAAGGCACATGTTTGGGTTTTATAACTTTCAATAATCATCTTTCCTTAAAAAGGATAGGGAAGAAACCATATTACCTTAGTAACCACCTTATGAAGTTCATGGTATGTACCCGGGGATAAGAGTAAAATAAAAAAGTGATTGATAAATTTGTTCGACTCCCACATAATGGTAATGATCAATATTGAGTCTAGTTTTAATGGAGATATGCATTTGAAAATTTTGATTGCATTGGGACACAACATAAATGTAAACCTTTACAACTAGAATATTAAACAAGTGGAGTTGCAAGGTAGCAAGTCCATGACACCCTCTTGCTACATAATTGATACTGATCACCTAGCATTTAAATATGCGCAACTAGACTAGAGATGTGGCAAAATAAACTAATTTCAATGACATAGAAACATGTGATGTAAATGTTGACGAAGTATCAATAAATTACAGCAGGAACATGCCTATATCAATGGAGGTAGCAATGCATTTCTTTGACTCGACACTAAGATGATTTTGGATGAGACATCTTTCTTAACAACGTGTTTTTCTATGGTTTCTACGCTCATTAAAATATTTCAAAGTCCTTGCATAAGATGAAATTATACAACAATTAAAGCTAACTAGTATGTTGTTTTCTCCCTGTAAAATAATTCAAAATTTTGGACATGATGCAGAGCAAAATCCAAACTAAGCTAGAACCCAATATGGATTTTTCATGGCTAAAAAGGTAAAATTTCATTTTTGAGACTTGATAGTAACAATCACTAAGTTTTTTTTTTCTTCTATGATGCCTTTAAGCAAATCCAATAAAAAATACCACATACATGTCAAACAATAAAAAATCCAACTACTGGTTGAGGGAGCAGATCATAATAATGAAGGAACAAAACCCGTAATATGCACTATTTGATTTAGTAATTTCAATTTGCAGGTGAACGTCATCATCGACAACGTGAAGGACATGCAAGATATTCCATAGCCAAAAATCATGCCAAATGGAATTCCAATTAAATAGTAGCATAAAACATTCACATATGCTACAGATGATTGCTTTCCTAATCCAATAGCCACACCTGATTGGAAATACAAAAGTACAAATTCAGGTATCAGCAATATACAAATTAAAGAATTTTTTTCCCCAAAGGTACCAACAAAAATGATGACAATTTTCAACAAATTCCAGTCATACGCAGACAAAATAACTAGAATTTTGAGAATAGTATATAGTCTCCAGTCTATCGGCCAACACTGGTTGTATGCTGTTGAGGATGATTGTGAACGCTAACAAGATGGCGAGCTTGGAAATAGCCTCTTGCACCACAGTGTTGTTTGTAAAAAAATAACCCAAATGACTCTGGAAAACCAAAAGGACGACCCAAATCACAAGTCCTATAATAAAGGAAGATGTCGATGAGGCAACAATAGAAAATCTAGCTCCACTTGGATTCCGAGCTCCAATTTGGTTGGAAACCCTCACACTACATGCAACAAAATGGCCATGTAATAGTCTTGGATTCAAGAGATGTTAGCATTTGTATTGCACTACTCTTGACTAGATAGCTACAGATTAAAGTCCATATAAATTACCTGGTTGCGACAAGAAATCCCAATGGTACAAACAACTCCCAACTGTTCATGTTTAAGCTATAAGGTATCCAAACAAGATACTTTCAACATGAATGAAAATTTTTAGATTGTAATAGTTAGGACTTGGCCATTGTGAATGCGTATGGCAAATTAACCTTGTATCAATTGAAAATTTTATTGACAATAAATATCATAGAGTATTGGTATTACTCATAATTAGTCAAAGAATGTGAAAAATCTAGTAAGCGTTAATGGGCGTTAAATGCATTGCCTAATGTGTTCCAAGAATAAGAGGGATTCATGGATCGCCCGTGGGGGGTATATCAAGTGGTTCTGTGGAAGTTGTGAAATTGGTTGTGAATAGCATGTCATGTGTTCAATTCCCCCCAACTTGCATTGTGCGCCATGACTTGAGCCTTGTGGTTGCACCTAGGGTTATAATGGTAGCGATATTGGACCCCTGGACCCCATGTCACGTGAGTACCAACCCAACCTCCGTTGTTGATTCCCCTAGTCAAAAAAAAGAAAAAAGAAAAAAGAAAGGGGCATTCATGGATCCAAACCAGTTTTGAATAACCCAACCATTAGCTCGGCCATGAAGCATACCAGATTTTACATTCTCCTAGACCTACATTAGGTAATTGTGATTGATATTACTAGACGATGGGTGTGGCATGTGTATAGCATGAATCCAGGTATAAAAGCAAGCACCACGTACCAAGGACATGCGTACATCATGAAATCATAAAGGCACATGCCAAACTAAGTTGAATGTCCTTTCCTCTGAATGAGCAATCCCCTCTCAAACACTATAATTGGTTGGAACACACTTTCTACAAAAATACTTAGGATATAAAGCCTTGGTAAATGTGCAGACTAATAGACTAAAAGCCAAATCGATTTCTATAGTCCCTGCTAGACTAAAAGCTATGATTCAAATTTGAAAACTTATTATAAAAAAATCACACCCACAATTGTTATTAAGAATTGCTTTAAGCCTCAAACAATACCAAAGAAAAAGACTGTTTAATAGTCAAGCAATGCCAAAGATAGTTGAGCATAATGTTTAACCAACCCTAAATTTAATACCCACCAACATTATCCCAAGATGCTTTCCAACTTTCTTCAAATTCAAAGAAGAATTTCCATTAAAAAAATGTGAATGTTGTTATTGGACAATCTACTCGAGCGAATGCGAGCGAGATCTCCCTAGTTCAATGTGAATCTAGACCAAATGAGACAGAATATGAAACTGCTTTCCTAGATCTAGTTAGAGATCGAGTGATAGAATTCTTACCTTTAGATCATAGATCTTCTTCTTCCTCTTGTTACTCTAAATCTAGCGGTCATCAGATCTATAGCTGCAAGACCTGCCAAGACATATGGAAACAATGCAAGCGGTAAAGTATGTCTAAACAATAACTGATCTAAGTAAACGGTTAAGGAAGTAAACTACAAATAACATCAAACACGATAACATTTGCAGAAAGAGTTTATATTACTGTATAAAAGAGGGAAAATACAATATAGAGGTATAATCACAACCCAAGCCTTAACATCGCAATCCTCTTCCAACAAGCCAAGCCAATGCCTCCAAAGGAAGTATGAGTCTCCCAAAAGATGAGTGGGGATCTCCTAAGCTAATTTCACTAGCATGTAAGTGCTATAGACTTCCTCCCCTTGGAATGGAGAGGGGCCTTGTATTTATAGGACCAAGTGGATAGAGTAGGTTGAGGATCATGGGGAGAGGGCTAAAGCATCCTCCCTTGAGGTTAGGGAACCGTAGGACAGCTCACCTAGGAGTTAGGGATAGGGATCCACCTCATCCATCTTCTATATATCGCTCGAAAGCTCCCTTTATCCCATTTAACCAACCCCGGCGCAGGTTGCATGAAGACAACAAGCGCTTGAGAAGGAAAACGCGGGTTGAACAAAGGAGTTCTGCGCATCCGGCGCAGGCTAGCAGAATACATTCTGCGCTGGCCCTAGTTGGGTGCTACTTGCTCAAGGACATCATGCACATGCCCAACTAGAAATGTGGACAAAGGCATCAACTTGCTCTAACTGACTCACTTGATCTCATGGAACTTCATGGAATTAGGAATTGAGTTAACGAGGGTGTCATGGTGACGAGATTTAGGTGTAACAGAATGCCCCCAAAAGCATGAAGCTCGTAAAACAAGACAGGTCAAGTGCTTTGAAATATGGATGGCAAGGATTTGTTGGCTGGAGGATGCTGCTGTAGTACAACTGACTTTGAGATTCTAGTCCCACGTGATTCACAACATGGCTGCCGACCAATACAATGCAGATCCATGGTAGTAAAGACCGACTGAACACAATCATGGCTACTAGACACAATCGTAGATCCATGATGAGATGATAACACAACCATGACCAATACAAAGTGGATCCGTGTAATATGACTCAAACAATCTCCATCGCAACCTGGGTAAAATATGACTTCCCTAGGGTCTTCAAGCCAAACCCGCAATGATACGAATCTAACCATGTGATTACAATGTTTTGGAGTTGAACATGGTAGAAACCACTTGATTACCAGTCAATGATGTATAACGTTAACAAGCGTGAGGTAAATCACCATTGATGTCAGTGATTCCCAAGGTATCATAGTACATATCACCGAGTGTGAATAAATGAGTTGAGGTTGAACGCTCAATAAAATCTTCCAATCAAGAGTCAATGATGTAAACTCATGTTGAAAGTGAGGTAACCTACCATTGAGGCATGCAGGCCCAAGGTACTTGATTGGTTTCTAGATTCAATCCTCGGATGATGTGTTGAAGTCGACAAGGATGAACCCGTCGAACGAGGGCCATGATGAACCCCTCATCAACGACACGAAACTCGACAACAGATGTTTGGAGCACATTGGATGGTAGAGTAATGTGTAAGACTGACTCAAGGTAGACTGACATGGTAGAAGGTGTACTGACTGTAGATAATGAGCAATGAACATCTCTTGAACATGGGCATGGCATGACTTGGAAAAATTGACATGACGAGAATGACACTGACTCCCAATGCAACTGATAGTGGAAACATTCTTCGAGCGGCCCAAAGGAGTGACAAGACTCATGAAATCAGTATGACTCGAAGACAAACATATTATCGAAGTACTTAATGCAAATGCAGATGAGTGCCATGTTCAAGAGCAATGATTCAATTCCGTGAATAAAGTGTAACACAAAATCTTTCCTTTTTCCCCATCATGACTGATGAGTGCCTCATGTGTTTTTTAATGAGCTTGAGGAGGGTAACCAGATGCTCGGTATAGATCATCTCATAGATAAGTCCAATCCCAAATGTTTTACGAACCTAGGAGAGGAGGGGTTCGTCCCATGGCGGGCCCTTCAATGTTGAATTTTAATGAGTCCATTGAAGGTAAACTCGACGTTATTTCATGTTTAGAGAGTCTGAAAAGAACTAAAGAAGACTCCAAATGTCCTTTTTTGTAAGGTTAGCCTCTTCGTCCGGAAAAGGGTAAAACAACGCGAGAGAGGACTCTTCCTGTCATGAATGGCTGGAGTATTCCTTTTTCGTAAGTAGTGCCCCTTGCTCCGAAAAAGGGGTAAAATATCACCAGGAAGACAATCATTCAAATACTTTTACAAGCGTGAACGCATCAAGTTCGCTTGGCAATCTTTTCGTATTTAGAGAGCCTGAAAAGAGCTTAAAGAAATGACTCTAGGGGGTTCCTTTTTCGTAGGAGTTTAACGAGCCCGAAAAAGTGATAAACTATAACTCGGTGACTTATTCTCATCGTTTTACGAGCACGAGAAAGAACAAAGAGTTAGCTCGGTGTCATTAATAATTGAATTTAATGAGCGAAATAATGACAAAAAGATGCTCGATGAGTTGTTCATACCTGAGAATACGCGTAAAAAGACCACAACCGCGAAAAAAAGGACCAAAGTGGTACTTAACTTCACCTGCAAGCTTAGAAACTAGGTAAAAAGTAATTAATCGGGCATAAATGAATCCAACTATAGCAAAATAACCCACATGAGAATAAATTAAAAAAGGAATATGCTCTTTTTCAATATAAATAGGCGTAAATAGTAAAAATAATTACTATTTGTTTTTTACCAAGTTGGAGAGGTGAATAGTGCCATTTGGAGCCGTTCTCCTTTTGTTGATTCCAAGAGCTGTGATCCATCATTTCAGGTGTCGTCAACGACAGGTAACCCTAAACTTGTCTCTTCATCTTTATAGTGGTTTAGAATTTGCTTTTTCTTGCATTTAGGTAGGTTTTGGGCATGTTGGGTTGGGGGATTTGCGCTCACAGGTCGGCGCAGGTCGCCCTTTCGAGATCTGTGCCGGCGCCGAACCCGAAAGGGAGTTCTGCACTGGCGACGCACTGTCCAAATGGACGTTCTGTGCCGACGCAAACGGCCAACTCAACCCAAAAACCTAGCCAAATGTAAGCTTTTCTGATGGTTGGGAAAAGTTATAAAGGTGTTAAAATGTCATTGTTGACAGGTTTGGAGTGAGCACGATGGTCCTTGAGCGGCGAGAATGCGAGCATGAGCTCGATGACATACAAGTAGAAAATGATATGCAATGAGTTACAACATTGAGGAACTGTGAGCTACTCAAGTACTTTCGTGCCGAGGATGAGGTCCCAAGTATCACTGCTGACACACCTGGTCCAATGTTGGGACCCTATACAGCAACATTTCCATATTGGTGAGCACACGTTGACCATAGATGTCGAGGACATATAATTTTTGACAGGATGTCCCGACAAGGAAATCCCATGTCCTTGACTGGGTCACGAAGTGGTGACCGCTCAGTAGAGGACATGATTGCGCAGTGGTGTACTCCAGGTACATCGATGACAGGTGGGAAAATTCCCATCAAGGATGTCAGGGATAGGGATCTCCGGACGGTACTCTTTACCATTGTGCAGGTGGCTGGCATCCGATCCACTCATCTTGCGAGCAAATCACAAATGATGTATGCTGAGGAGTGCATGGCTCCTACCATGTTCAACTGGTGCGAAGGACTTCTCACAATGTGAATGCTCCTCTCCGTGAAGTGGCTTCCAAGTACAAGAATGGGGGCTAATAAATGCCCAAGTACCCGGTAAATGAAGCCAATTTGAACCTCTTGGTTCCCAAATGTAGTTGGGGGTTTTGAATGCATCACAAAATTTATGAGTTTGAACTTTTACACAGTCGTGCGAGATTCAAAGAATATCCCACTCGATGTCACCCAAGTCACGATGTTGTGGGGTCGCACTAGCTAGTAAAATTTAACTATACATTAATTCCTCCATTCCACATGTTGATTATTGATATAATGAAGCGTCAATAGATGCATGATGTATGCCAATGATGTCTTCCAATAACTGATGTGGAAATGTTGTAGGTGTGTGAAATTCGAGTGATAACAATATTGATTGCACATTTGGAAAAATATGAGAGGTAAGTCTCCAATAACTGAAATTCATTGATTCATATTGATTTGATGTTATACAAACCTTAGAACAAAGCCAATTCTTTTAGTGGTTATTGGTAGATTCACCAAGCTCCCATGCAAAGATTAGTTAACTTTGTTTTTTAGGGTTGAATACAACCCCCCCCTCCTCACCTGTCAACCCACTACTTGTTAAAGTGAAGTCTTCGATGCATTTATAATATATGGAACATCATGCCTTACCCTCCTATAAAATCTCCAAAGAATGGTGCAAGTTGAAAACCAAGGATGTACCGCGTGAAAATTAAAAAAAAAATGAAAAACCAATCAAATTAAATCCTAATTTTAAATATTAAATCAATGTAAGTTAAGGGATAATAATTAATTTTCATTATCTCTTGTCCTCCAAGGAGGCATGGTTTCCACATAGAGAAAAAAAAATGAAAATTTGATACCATTTGAAAAAACCTAAACAAATGCAAATCAACATTGGAAGTGAAAGAATCGAGGAATTGGTCAATTTGGTAGCACCACACAATGAAGCAATCATGGGGGAACAATGAGCACTAGTGTTTGTGTGTATTGAAGCAACAATGAAAGTTAAAAGTGAGACTTTGGTTTAGTAAGCATTTTTATCCTCTTGTCATGTGTGTTATATCCTCACACAGTAGTGCATATGTAAGTATAAGGTGCATTGCTTGTGTGTGTGTGTGTGTGGTATTGGTTGTGTTACACACCAGTTGAGGTTAATATATCAGATGCACCAAATAATATTTTTGGAAAAAATCAATATTTGATTACAAAATATTTTAATCTACCTTGGTTTGTGTGGTAGTTTGGTGTACTGACATGTGATATGGTTAAACCGATGATGTTTAATCTATTGGGTGCATCGACTATGGTTTCTTGAAAAAATGGTTGATATTTATTATAAAACATGTTAACCTACATCGAGGCTTATGGTAGGGTTACACATCGGTGCAAGCATTAATGGAGTGCATTGATGTGATAATGTGGTTGACGCACATTAGAAAAGAAACATCCACTAAAACCTTCTATTGCCGCCTATGTTGGAAATCTTTGCTAAAGATAGAGAAGATATTAGTGGTTCCGCAGAAACCTTTGCTAATTAATGTTTTCCTTGTAGTGTAGTCAACTTAGAGTTTGACCAGGCTTGGTGAGGTATACTATGGCCATGATATGTTGTGATGGGTTGCATTATGTAGGCTATACATGGATTAGTAGTGTTTCCAAATACAACCACTCAAATGTCACAAGTGAAATTAGGATGATAATATATGTGTTTGTTTTACTTGCCACCATAACTCACATAACAACTGACTGATCTAGGTTATAAAGAAATTGGTCGAATTGCAAGACATATTTTGTGAATTTGATGTAGAATGATAATATACTTTGGCATAATTTATTGATTTCGACGCTTAAGAGAATATTCTACTAAATAAAACTTGGATCTTAATGGGTTACCCTACATTAATGGAGTTGAGGAAATATCTAAAAGTAAAGTAGCAACACTTTATCTAGTCGATTTGAGTGGATATGGATGTTTGGAAAAACTTAATGAGGATTATCGTTGATGCTCACTTTGGGGTCAATGACTTTCATAATGCAGATAAAGCACACATCACTATGCTAAGAGGTTTAAAAAGGCACATGTTTGGGTTTCATAACTTTCAATAATCATCTTTCCTTAAAAAGGATAGGGAAGTAACCATATTACCTTAGTAACCACCTTATGAATTTCATGGTCTATACCATGGGATAAGAGTAAAATAAAAAAGTGATTGATAAATTTGTTCGACTCCCACATAATGGTAATGATCAATATTGAGTCTAGTTTTAATGGAGATATGCATTTGAAAATTTTGATTGCATTGGGACACAACATAAATGTAAACCTTTACGACTAGAATATTAAACAAGTGGAGTTGCAAGGTAGCAAGTCCATGACACCCTCTTGTTACAGAATTGATACTGATCACCTAGCGTTTAAATATGGGCAACTAGACTAGAGATGTGGCAACATAAACTACTTTCAATGACATAGAGACATGTGATGTAAATGTTGAACATGCCTATATCAATGGAGGTAGCAATGCATTTCTTTGACTCGACACTAAGATGATTTTGGATCAGACATCTTTCTTAACAACGTGTTTTTCTATGGTTTCTCTGCTCATTAAAATATTTCAAAGTCCTTGCATAAGATGAAATTATACAACAATTAAAGCTAACTGGTATGTTGTTTTATCCCTATAAAATAATTCAAAATTTTGGACATGATGCAGAGCAAAATCCAAACTAAGCTAGAACCCAATTTGGATTTTTCATGGCTAAAAAGGTAAAATTTCATTTTTGAGACTTGATAGTAACAATCGCTAAGTTTTTTTTTTCTTCTATGATGCCTTCCATAAAGCAAATCCAATAAAAAATACCACATACATGTCAAACAATAAAAAATACAACTACTGGTTGAGGGAGCAGATCATAATAATGAAGGAACGAAACCCGTAATATGCACTATTTGATTTAGTAATTTCAATTTGCAGGTGAACGTCATCATCGACAACGTGAAGGGCATGCAATATATTCCATAGCCAAAAATCATGCCAAATGGAATTCCAATTAAATAGTAGCATAAAACATTCACATATGCTACAGATGATTGCTTTCCTAATCCAATAGCCACACCTGATTGGAAATACAAAAGTACAAATTCAGGTATCAGCAATATACAAATTAAAGAATTTTTTTTCCCCAAAGGTACCAACAAAAATGATGATAATTTTCAACAAATTCCAGACATACACAGACAAAATAACTAGAATTTTGAGAATAGTATGGTCTCCAGTCTATCGGCCAACACTGGTTGTACGCTGTTGAGGATGATTGTGAACGCTAACAAGATGGCGAGCTTGGAAACAACCTCTTGCACCACAGTGTTGTTTGTAAAAAAATAACCCAAATGACTCTAGAAAACCAAAAGGACGACCCAAATCACAAGTCCTATAATAGAGGAAGATGTCGATGAGGCAACAATGGAAAATCTAGCTCCACTTGGATTCCGAGCTCCAATTTGGTTGGAAACCCTCACACTGCATGCAACAACATGGCCATGTAATAGTCTTGGATTCAAGAGATGTTAGCGTTTGTATTGCACTACTCTTGACTAGATAGCTACAGATTAAAGTCCATATAAATTACCTGGTTGCGACAAGAAATCCCAATGGTATAGACAACTCCCAACTGTTGATGTTTAAGCTGTAAGGTATCCAAACAAGATACTTTCAACATGAATGAAATTTTTTAGATTTTAATAGTTAGGACTTGGCCATTGTGAATGCGTATGTCAAATTAACCTTGTATCAATTGAAAATTTTATTGACAATAAATATCATAGAGTATTGGTATTACTCATAATTAGTCAAAGAATGTGAAAAATCTAGTAAGCGTTAATGGGCGTTAAATGCATTGCCTAATGTGTTCCAAGAATAAGAGGGATTCATGGATCGTCCGTGGGGGTATCTCAAGTGGTTTTGTGGAATTTGTGAAATTGGTTATGAATAGCATGCCATGTGTTCGATTCCCCCCAACTTGCATTGTGCGCCATGACTCGAGCCTTGTGGTTGCACCTAGCGTTATAGTGGTAGCGATATTGGACCCCTGGACCCCGTGTCACGTGAGTACCAACCCAACCTCCGTTGTTGATTCCCCTAGTAAAAAAAAAGAAACAAAATAAAGAGGGATTCATGGATCAAAACCAGATTTGAATAACCCAACCATTAGCTCGGCCATGAAGCATACCAGATTTTACATTCTCCTAGACCTACGTTAGGTAATTGTGATCGATATTACTAGACGGTGGGTGTGGCATGTGTATAGCATGAATCTAGGTATAAAAGCAAGCACCACGTACCAAGGACATGCGCACATCATGCAATCATAAAGGCACACGCCAAACTAAGTTGAAGGTCCTTTCCTATGAATGAGCAATCCCCTCTCAAACACTGTAATTGGTTGGAACACACTTTCTACAAAAATACTTAGGATATAAAGCCTTGGTAAATGTGCAGACTAATAGACTAAAAGCCAAATCGATTTCTATAGTCCCTTCTAGACTAAAAGCTATGATTCAAATTTGAAAACTTATTATAAAAAAATCACACCCACAATTGTTATTAAGAATTGCTTTAAGGCTCAAACAATACCAAAGAAAAAGACTATTTAATAGTCAAGCAATGCCAAAGATAGTTGAGCATAATGTTTAACCAACCCTAAATTTAATACACACCAACATTATCCCAAGATACTTTCCAACTTTCTTCAAATTCAAAGAAGAATTTCCATCAAAAAAATGTGAATGTTGTTATTGGACAATCTACTCGAGCGGATGCGAGCCAGATCTCCCTAGTTCAATGTGAATCTAGAACAAATGAGACAGAATATGAAACTGCTTTCCTAGATCTAGTTAGAGATCGAGTGATAGACTTCTTACCTTTAGATCGTAGATCTTCTTCTTCTTCTTGTTACTCTAAATCCAGCAGTCGTCAGATCTATAGCTGCAAGACCTGCCAAGACATATGGAAACAATGCAAGTGGTAAAGTATGTCTAAACAATAACTGATCTAAGTAAACGGTTAAGGAAGTAAACTAAAAATAACATCAAACACGATAACATTTGCAGAAAGAGTTTATATTACTGTATAAAAGAGGGAAAATACAATATAGAGGTATGATCACAACCCAAGCCTTAACGTCGCAATCCTCCTCCAACAAACCAAGCCAATGCCTCCAAAGGAAGTATGAGTCTCCCAAAAGATGAGTGGGGATCTCCTAAGCTAATTTCACTGGCATGTAAGTGCTATAGACTTCCTCCCCTTGGAATGGAGAGGGGCCTTGTATTTATAGGACCAAGTGGATAGAGTAGGTTGAGGATCATGGCGAGAGGGCTAAGGCATCCTCCCTTGAGGTTAGGGAACTGTAGGACAGCTCACCTAGGAGTTAGGGATAGGGATCCACCTCATCTAACTTCTAGATATCGCTCGAAAGCTCCCTTTATCCCATTTAACCAACCTCGGCGCAGGTTGCATGAAGACAACAAGCGCTTGAGAAGGAAAATGCAGGTTGAACAAAGGAGTTCTGTGCCACCGGCGCAGGCTGGCAGAATACATTCTGTGCCGGCCCTAGTTGGGCGCTACTTGCTCAAGGACATCATGAACCTGTCCAACTAGAAATGTGGACAAATGCATCAACTTGCTCTAATTGACTCACTTGATCTTAGGGAACTTCAAGGAATCAGGAATTGAGTTAACAAGGGTGTCATGGTGATGAGATTTAGGTGTAACAGAATGCCCCCCAAAGCATGAAGCTGGTAAAACAAGACAGGTAAAGTGCTTTGAAATATGGATGGAAAGGACTTGCTGGCTGGAGGATGCTGCTGTAGTACAACTGACTTTGAGATTCTAGTCTCACGTGACTAACAACATGGCTGTCGACCAATACAATGCAGATCCATGGTAGTAAAGACCAACTGAACACAATCATGGCTACTAGACACAATCATAGATCCATGATGAGATGATAACACGGCCATGACCAATACAAAGTGGATCCGTGTAATATGACTCAAACAATATCCATTGCAACCTGGGTAAAACATGACTTCCCTAGGGTCTTCAAGCCGAACCCGCAATGATACGAATCTAACCATGTGATTACAATGTTTTGGAGTTGAACATGGTAGAAACCACTTGATTACCGGTCAATGATGTATACCGTTAACAAGTGTGAGGGAAATCACCATTGATGTCAATGATTCCCAAGGTATCAAAGTACATATCACCGAGTGTGAATAAATGAGTTGAGGTTGAACGCTCAATAAAATATTCCAATCAAGAGTCAATGATGTAAACTCATGTTGAAAGCGAGGTAACCTACCATTGAGGCATGCAGGCCCAAGGTACTTGATTGGTTTCTAGATTCAATCCTCGGATGATGTGTTGAAGTCGACAAGGATGAACCCGTCGAAGGAGGGCCATGATGAACCCTTCATCAATGACACGAAACTCGATAACAGATGTTTGGAGCACATCAGATGGTAGAGTAATGTGTAAGACTGACTCAAGGTAGACTGACATGGTAGAAGGTGTACTGACTGTAGATGATGAGCAATGAACGTCTCTTGAACATGGGCATGGCATGACTTGGCAGTATTGACATGACGAGAATGACACTGACTCCCAATGCAACTGATAGTGGAAACATTCTTAGGGTGGCCCAAAGGAGTGACAAGACTCATGAAATCAATATGACTCGAAGACAAACATATTATCCAAGTACTTAATGCAAATGCAGATGAGTGCCATTTTCAAGAGCGATGATGTAATTCCGTGAATAAAGTGTAACACAAAATCTTTCCTTTTTCCCCGTCATGACTGATGAGTGCCTCATGTGTTTTTTAACGAGCTTGAGGAGGGTAACCAGATGCTTGGTATAGATCATCTCATAGATGAGTCCAATCCTAAATGTTTTATGAACCTAGGAGAGGAGGGATTCGTCCCATGGCGGGCCCTTCAATGTTGAATTTTAACGAGTCCATAGAAGGTAATGTTAGGATATTTAGACACTTAGGAGTTAGTTAAGATCAACTTGTGTAATATATTCGTTAGGAAAAGTGTGTTTCTTTAGTATGCATTAGTATGCATTTGTAAATACTTAATCCGACGGTCACGATATGTTCCCGACATAGAGTGATCTGACGGCTTAACTTCTCTTAGATCATACCTACCCTTGATCCGTGGCTTAACACCCGATTGGTCCATGATCTCTATTTAAAGAGCATGGAGGGTCATTGGTAAGTTGATCGATTATGAGAAGCTCATTTGTAACTTTCTTTCTTCGCATAATAAATTGTCCCATAGAAGCTTTTTGGCCGGGGCCGTGGAGTGTTTCCCTCACGAGGTTTTAAACCACGTCAAAACATCGATGTATCGATTTGTGATCTGTTTGTGTGAAGTGGTTGCTCTAGGTGTTCGGTCTTTTGGGAGTACCCTGTATACTCGAACAGGTAAACTCGATGTCATTTCATGTTTAGAGAGTCTGAAAAGAACTAAAGAAGACTCCAAATGTCCTTTTTCGTAAGGTTAGCCTTTGTGCTCGGAAAAGGGTAAAACAACGCGAGAGAGGACTCTTCCTGTCGTGAATGGCTGGAGTATTCCTTTTTCATAAGTAGTTCCCCTTGGTCTGAAAAAGGGGTAAACTATCACCAGGAAGACGATCATTCAAATGCTTTTACAAGCGTGAATGCATCAAGTTCGCTTGGCAATCTTTTCGTATTTAGAGAGTCTGAAAAGAGCTTAAAGAAATGACTCCAGGGAGTTCCTTTTTTGTAGGAGTTTAATGACCCCTAAAAAGTGATAAACTATAACTCGGTGACTTATTCTCATCGTTTTACGAGCACAAGAAAGAACAAAGAGTTAGCTCGGTGTCATTAATAATTGAATTTAATGAGCGAAATAATGACAAAAAGACGCTCGATGAGTTGTTCATACCTAAGAATACGCGTAAAAAGACCACAACTGTGAAAAAAAGGACCAAAGTGGTACTTAACTTCACCTGCAAGCTTTGAAACTAGGTAAAAAGTAATTAATCGGGCATAAATGAATCCAACTATAGCAAAATAACCCACATGAGAATAAATTAAAAAAGGAATATGCTCTTTTTCAATATAAATAGGGGTAAATAGTAAAAAGAATTACTATTTGTTTTTTACCAAGTTGGAGAGGTGAATAGTGCCATTTGGAGTCGTTCTCCTTTTGTTGATTCTGAGAGCTGTGATCCATCATTTCAGGTGCCGTCAGCGACAGGTAACCCTAAACTTGTCTCTTCATATTTCTAATGGTTTAGAATTTGTTTTTTCTTGCATTTAGGTAGGTTTTGGGCATGTTGGGCTGGGGGATTTGTGCTCACGGGTCGGCGCAGGTCGCCCATTCGGGATTTGCGCCGGCACCGAACCCGAAAGGGAGTTATGCACTGGCGACGTACTGTCCAAATGGACGTACTACACCGGCGCAAATGGCCAACTCAACCCAAAAACCTAACCAAATGTAAGCTTTTCTGATGGTTGGGAAAAGTTATAAAAGTGTTAAAATGTCATTGTTGACAGGTTTGGAGTGAGCACGATGGTCCTTGAGTGGCGAGAATGCGAGCATGAGCTCGATCACATACAAGCAAAAAATTATATGCAATGCGTTACAACATTGAGGAACTGTGGGATACTCAAGTACTTTCGAGTGCCGAGGATGAGGTCCCAAGTATCACTGCTGACACACTTGGTCCAATGTTGGGACCCTATACAGCAACATTTCCAAATTGGTTAGCACATGCTGAGCATAGATGTCGAGGACATCTAATTTTTGACAGGATTGTCCCGGCGAGGAAATCCTGTGTCCTTGATTGGGTCACAAGGTGGTGACCGCTCAGTAGAGGACATGATTGCGTAGTGGTGTACTCCAGGTATGCCGATGACAGGTGGGAAAATTCCCATCAAGGATGTCAGGGATCGGGATCTCTGGATGGTACTCTTTACCATTGTGTGGGTGGCTTGCAGCCGATCCACTCATCTTGCGAGCAAATCACAAATGATGTATGCTGAGGAGTGCATGGCTCCTACTGTGTTCAACTGGTGCGAAGGACTTCTCACTAGTCTCAGAGATTAGTTGACCAAATGCCAACGCGGGGTGCTAAAGCAGTTTGGATATGGATCAGTGGTGGTGGCTTTTGTGCTGGAGCGGGTACCACACGTGCGCCTGCAAGTAGACCTCGAGGATCGAGATGCACGCGATCCTCACATGACTAGGTGGGAAGAGGTGATGGCTCGCCATGGTGGCGTAGGTCCCATCATTAGTTTCGGTACAGGGTTCTTCACATGGTTATAGGGACAGATCCTCATGGTGGAGGACTACCCATACCATGGCACAAACTTCCAAGAAGACCCAGACTTAGTGCCTCCCGAGGGAGCGCAGTGGGATGATATCGGAAAGAACAACTGCTTGTGTTTTTTCATTTTATGCATGTTATGATTTTTTTTGGAGTAGTTCTAATAACTTTTACTTGTTTCTTGTTGACGTGGGTCCAGAGTGACCACTTGGAGTCTCTCGCCTTTTGCAGAGAGGAGCAGCACTGGAGGTGGGTCCTGCAGTCCGTGATGCTCTGGAGGAGCTAGAGGCAGTGGAGGATAACCTCCAGAGGATGACCGTGGACATCCCAGATCCGAGCGTCCATGACCTACCCCATTGCTATCAGAAGCTGATGGTTGGAGTATCAGTTCGTTTCGGCACGCTTCTCCAGAAGGCGGCGAGGGTCATAGTCTGCTTTCATGCACAACAGCCCGGGGCTTCGAGGCCTCGGGCTGTGCGGCCTAGGGCTTAGGCGTATGTTTTACTTATGTGTATACTGAAAGCTTATGAGATTCATATTTTGTAGAGATGACTCTTACTGAAAGCTAGCATGCTTCATACTTTTGTGTCAGCACTATCGTTTTGTATCGATTTATATATATATATATATATATATATATACAGACACTTCTGGTAGTTTTATACATCTTGTGTTCTACGGATGATTAATGAGATCTTGTTTACATGTTTGCTTATACAATGGATGATTTACATGTTATGTTTGATTTTATATTTTATGAATATGTTATGTGTGTGCAATGTACCAATCTAGAATGAAGTTGGCCATCGAGTCACCAATTGTGTTCATGTCTCATGGAATGTGCAGGTATTGAATAGATTCAAGGGACCTTTCCAGAAGACGAACTCGTCGGAAGAGATGGAGTAGAGTAGGGTCGCGGATAGCGTAGACCCGGTTAATATGAGAAACCACTACTTGTGAATCCAAGTGGATGACAACGTGGCTCATACCCAAGGAAAGAGCATCAGTTAGGGTTCCAATCATCGCCTGGTATTCCGCAGAATTATTGGTTGCGTATCCTAGACAACTTCCTCCTGAGCTGATAAGCTCGCCGGTGGGAGAATAAAGTACCCAGGCTGCCGAAGCAAGGTTGCGAGTATGCCGACTAGCACCGTCCGCGAATCCATAGCCATTTTCCATCTGCACATGTAGACAGAACATGGTATAAGAAGCGAAACAAGATCTAGACACACTAAAACAAAAAGCGTCACACCACACAAAACACATGCCATGTATAGTATATACAAGGTATCTATGCGTGAAAAAACTCATGCTTAGTACCTCTTCAGGTAGAGCCCGTTTCGGGGCTCACCCAAAGATATCCCACCATAGTCCTCTAGTTCGTAGGCTCCCTCCTCCAGAACACGTTTCACTATGTACGGTTCGTGCCGCATGTACTCGAACTTACCTGCCCCCAGCTTATTGTGCCTTTGGTCGTATGTGAGGACCAAATTACCCTCGTTGAAGGTATGAGGTTTAACGGAACTATCATATTGAGCTTTGATGTGCTTCTTATGTGCCTCGTTGGCAAGAGCAACATCGCGGCGGGTCTCGTCGAGTTTTGCTAGGTAGAGGAAGCGTTCTTCCTCGGCAGTGGTGTTCGGAAGAAGTTCGACTGAAAGTTTGAGAGATAGAATCTCACACTCTATTGGTAGGATTGCCTCCAATCCGTAAACTAACTGGAACGGTGTAAATCCAGTGGCAGTCTTAACGGAGGTTTGGTATGCCCATAGCGCGGAAAAGAGCATGTTATGCCAGTTCGACTTATGTGTACCCACCATGCGTTGGATCATGGTTTTCAAGACCTTGTTAATGGCCTCTACTTGTCCATTGGACTGTGGGTAGTAAGGGGTTGAGTTTTCATGGCGAAAACCCAGTCTGGCGCTCAATTCATCTACCATATGGTTTTGGAAATGAGATCCATGGTCGGTAACTATGGCTTGTGGAACTCCAAACCGTGAAATGACATGATTGAACATGAAGAGTGCGGTGGTTTTTTTGTCGTCACTGTAAGTAGGCATAGCCTCGACCAGTTTAGTAAAGTAATCCACAGCTACTATGATGTAACCATGCCCCCCGGGCGAGGTAGGCTTACGGTGCATGAAATCTATGTCCCATTTTGCAAAGGGGCCCACGGCAATAACCAGGTGTAACGGGGCGGGGTGGGAGCGTGTTTTTGTGCGAAAATGCTGGCATGGGGGACATTTTTTAACAGCCTCAATGCAATCTTTAAAGATGGATGGCCAATAATATCCCACGCGTAGTATCTTCTGGGCCATAACCATCCCAGAGAGATGACCGCCACAAGTCCTAGAGTGACAGTCATTCAAGACGTGTTCAACCTCCTTGTGTGTCAGACAATGTCGAAGAACAGAATCAACACCACGGCGATATAGGATATCGCTAACAATCAAGTAATACTTGGCGTGGTGACGTATACGAAGGCGATCGTCACGAGACAGTTGGGGGTTGAAACATTGGGTTTGAAGATATAAGGTAATATCTCCATACCATGGGTTGGACGTGCTGATGAGGAACAACGACTCATCTGGAAGAGAATTGTTGGGCTTAGATCCTAGATCAACACGAGGAAGATCACAAATGAGATCGGCAAACACCAAAGACTTCTTAGACTTGGCCTTCTCGAAGAGGAGATCGAATTCCTGAAGTATCTGTGAAAATCCTCACAACAGATCTAAGAGATGATGTATACCTCACAAGAGAATGATTATGATTAAGCAAGAAATTAGAATAAGAGTGGTCAATACAGTATAATGAGCAACATAATAATATGGTACAGTAGAACTCGGATAGAAGCAATAATACTTCACACACACTAGTTAATTAATCACAATATCGACAAATAAATAGTACAATGGTAGAGAGGATTCAAATGCCTAAGGTGGCAATTCGAATTAGCTTGTCAGAGTGATCATAAGATCAATAGAGTGTCATCGGAGCACAACTAGAAGTCTTCATCATCATCAGTGGAGTCATCAATGCTCAAGTAACTGTCAACCATCATTCAAACTAACTCTGGTAGGTGTAACTGAGTGTAACTAAGTGTAACTGAGTGTAACTAAGTGTAACTGAGTGTAAATTGAATACAACTGGACTAGTAGGTGAAGAAGGGCGAGTTGCTCCCTAAAATCAAGGAAGAAGGGCGCATTAAGCAACTGGAGGGCTAAAACTGAATAGTGAGAAGCTCCTGGGGGCTGGCTAACTGAGGGCTAGGTTCTGGACTAATGACTGGGATACATGCAAAATGCATGCAAACCCTAGAATGCATGCAAACCCTAAAAGTGCATGCATGACTAAAAATGTAAATGATAAAAATACTGGTGGGACTAGGATGGAGTATAGGAATATCCTAACAGTATCACAATCCATCGTGAATACTTTCCCCCTAGTACTTGATGTGTCAAGATGTGGTACATGGGGTCCGAGTCGGCGATAATGGTGGTGGTGCGGAGCAGTATGTAATGACGGAACTTTTGGACGGAAATGACTGTTGTGAGAGCGAGTTTCTCGACATGTGAGTAATGAGTTTCAGTGTCAATAAGACCCTTACTAAGGTAATAAATCACATGTTCCTGGGCATTATTGTCCTCTTGGACCAGGACCATGGCGATCGTGGTGGCAGAAGCAGCGAGATAAAGGATGTAATCCTTATAGTAATTGGGCGGTTGGAGCATAGGGGCATGCATAATGGCATGTTTTAGACTGTCGAAGGATTGTTGCGCTTGCTCGTCCCAAATGAACGGGATGTCCTTCTTCAGCAATCTCATGTAACCCTGTGTCTTCTGAGTGAAATTACAGACAAAATGTCGTAGGTAAGTTGCCTTCCCTTGAAAACTTTGTAGTTCTGTAATATCAGTAGGAGGTGGGAGAGCAACAATGGCTTCCACCTTCAAGGGATTAATGCGGATCCTATCTTTCAAAACGATAAAACCTAGGAGGGGTCTAGAATCGAAGTAGAAAATACACTTGTGAGGATTTAGGCGGATGTTGTACCACCTGCATCTGAGGAAGACGGCTGTCAGATGATCAATGTGGAATTCACACTGCCGGGAATGAGTAGGAAGATTGTTAAGATAGGGTTCCGCAAAGTCCTTCACATCATAAAAAGCGTATGACATGGCCCGCTGGAATGTGGCACCAGCATTTTTTAGTCCAAAAGGGAGCTTGTGATAAGAAAATGTACCCCAAGAGCAGATGAAAGCTGTCTTATGTTGATCAGTCGGGTGGATCTCAATCTGGTTGTAACCGGAAAATCCATCCATGAATGAGAAGATGAGACTTCCGGCATAATTGTCTATGATCTGATCGATGAAGGGAGTGGGGTAGTTGTCCTTAGGATAAGCCTTGTTCAAATCCTGATAATCGACACAGACCTGGATGGTGCCCTGCTTCTTAGCCAAGGGGACGACATTTGAGACCCATTTTGTTAATGGAACAGGGTAGATGAAGTCGGCCTTCAAGAGCTTTTCAATTTATGCCTTAATCGCCGCAGTTTTTCGAGGGTGTACTGGTCTTAACTTTTGGCGGATAGGTTTAGCATTGAGATAGGTTTTAATCTCATGCAAAATGATAGCAGGGTCTATCCCAGGCATTTCCTTGTAGGTCCAAGCAAACACGTCTCAGAATTGCTTGAATAAGGCCGTAAAAGTACTAATCTCTTCAGGGGAACATTTCTGGCCTAAACGAATATGTTCCACTACACCAGGGGTAACCAAGATGTCAATCGGAGTGGTTGGTTCAATGTTTGCCAGGTTTCCCTTAGTGTCCATATGACACGTAAGTATCGGTGACTGGGGGCAAGGATAGACATCCGGTGTGAAAATTGTGGCGATGTTGTTCTCTAAAGAATCCAATGGGGGTAGGAAAGATGATCGGTGGTGGAGGTCTTCCCACGGAGGGTCATCCGCACTCATGATCTCCATGATGGACTCGTCAGAATGAAAAGTCCGGAGCAGAGGATCCAGTAGGGATGATGTCCGCTGTATAGAAAAGGATGTAGAGGCCACAACCAAGTGGTCCTCTGGTGCTGACTGGATAGCCTCATAAGTGATTTCAGCGGGTGAAAGAGGCATAGTATCTCCAATAAGATGCATGGTGGATTCCTCGGGTACGAGCTATGGATCGGTGGAGTTGGGAAAATAGGATATCATGTTCACCGTGGAAACATGGTTAGGGGGATCTGAGGTTGGAAAAACACCCATAAGAGATGAGTCTTTTATGAGGCCGACCCCCATGCTCTCATATGGTTGCAAAGATTTCCCGAGTAACGGGACATTATCGCCGAGATGAGTAGCGGTTTCCGGTGTATAGAAATCCAGTTGGTCGACTGTGACAATTCGGCCTTGGTGGGGGAATTGCACAATGCGGAAGATGGATGATGTGACCACAGTCATGGCATAAAACCAATTACGGCCAAGTAAAAGATTATAATCCAAAGGGGCTGCGACTACTTCCACATTAATGGTTGCGGTCTTATCCCCCAACTCTACTGCCAAGGCTTGTAACAGCCTATGGGGTTGAAAGCCACGACTGTCGAATGCCTTCAAGGTAGTGGGAGAACGGTTTAACTCGGGAGAACCAATGGCTATCTAACACGATATCGACATGACTGAGGTAGAAGCACATTCGCCTAACATAGTACGATGGATTTTCTTCACGACAATATTCGTGGCAACTTGAAATGCCAGTTCGTGGGAAAGCCTCGGTTTAAAGTACTTGATTTGGAATGTAATTGTATTAGAGGAATCCGGATCAACCACACCAATGGCAGCGAGAAGAGTCTTGCGCTGGTTATGATAGTTCCGCACAACCTCTAGCGTCGACATAGCACAAGGAGCTTGTGCCAAGTACTCTACAATGTTGTAGTTTTTATTTTCCTGAGCATTAGGATTGAAAACTTCTTTTCAAATCGTGCTCTTAGGCGGACGCAACAATGACTCTAAAGAAGGCTTCTCAATGGTGAGAGAGGTCGGTGGCACAGTGATGTCAGGAATAGAAGTGGAAGCTTTTTTAGTATTACTTCCAATGGGTTCCTTTGTAGGGACTGAGTCGTACGAGCGTGAACGTGTGTTCAAGTTAACTGTCTCATTGCGCATCATGAGAACATGCGTGGTAGAGGATGCCTCTCCATGTGAAGGAGAGTTTTGAGCGATCAGTTGCTGGTTCTGAGTGGGGAAGGGATCGTTGAGAACTGCATGAGTGGGGTTTCCCTTGAGAAACTTCTACACTTCGTCTCAGTGAGGACATTCCTTTGAGAAATGATCACCACCACACAGTAAACAAGGATACTTCAACTTCCTCTTCTGTTTGGTGTCTTCAGGGCTGGGCTTGGGCTCCTGTTAGTTAGAAGATTTCTTAGGTTTACCTTTGTTTTTATTCTTACCACCGGTTTTCTGAGGCGAAGCTGACTAAACAGAATTCACCTCTTCGGTGGAGGCAAGAGTGGGTGACTTGGTGGTGCTGCTTCCAGCCCGTGGTGGGGATGGGGAAGAACCCTGGGGGTTCGATGGTCCACCGGTTTGAGTAGAAGGCTGGGAGTTAAGGGAACCAATGATTCCATAGGCCTGAGGTCCCTTAGGTGGTTTTGCAGGGTCGTATGTAGGGCGGGGTGTGTCAGGAACAATGTCGTACAACATACCAGATTAAGCATAGACCAGGTCTAAGTAATGGGCACGGGCAATAGCTTGTTCCTCGATTACGGCCCCTCCCATGGCCACATCTCGAGCTACGACAGGTAAAAGGGACTTCGTAAACCAGTCAGCTAAGAGTTGGTCTGGAATATGATCCTTAATGAGACGTCATCTCCTCCGCCACTCATGTATATGATCAGAGATATGAGTTGCGGTGGTTTGACAGAGCGAAGTCAGAAGGTCCGTACCAATTTGATAGTGTATGGGTAACTGGAAATGAGTAAAAAAAGACATAGCAAGAGAGCGAAAATTGGGAAAGGAGTGCGGTGGTAATTCGATATACCACTTGGCAGTTGGGTCGGTGACGGTCCTTTGAAACAACCTTAAACAGATCAAGTCGTCCATCAAGGAATTATATGAGCACCATAGATGGTAGGTCATCACATGGTTTTTCGTGTCCTCACCAGGTTTGCCATCAAATTTGGGAATATCCGATGGTAACTTGACCGGAATTGGTGGCCAATTGTAGCTGTGTAGGATGGGATCATTCGTTAGATGAGATAGGTCGGGTAGGTCCAAAGTAGCCAAAAAGGGAAGTTGTTGGTTCGGTTGCGGATATTGATAGTATTTATATGGACTAGTGGGACCTTGGATCGACTGATTATAAGGTGTTCCCAATGGGAATTGACCATAAGGGGGTGGTCCTCAGGATGGTGGACCATAGGTAGGTCCGTCGCCATAATAAGGTGGTCTGCCGCCGAAAGGTGGGGGTCCTCCACCGCCGGAATAAGGTGGACCTCCAAGTGGGGTCCTCCGCCACCGCCGGAAGTTGGAGGTCCGCCACCTCCGCCGCCAGAATAGGGTGGGCCACTACCTCCACCACCAGGATAGGATGGGCCACCGCCTCGAGAGTAAGGTGGGCCGCCTCCATAAGGTGGGGGTCCGCCACTTCCAGAAGTTAGTGGTCCTCCTCCAATGCTAGAATAAGGTAGGCCACTGCCGCTGGAATGAGGTAGGCCTCCTCCATAAGGTGGGGGCCACCACTACCAGAAGGTGGTGGTATCTCCTCCGCCGCTAGAATAAGGCATCCCTCCGTTGCTGGAATGGGGTGGGCCCCCGCCTCCACCACCAAGATAGGATGGGACACCGCCTCCAGAGTAAGGTCGGTCACCTCCATAAGGTGGAGGTCCGCCCCCTCCAGAAGGAGGTGGACCATACAGTGGTGGGAGTGGTGGGGCATGAGGAAGAGTTAGTGGGGGTCCAATTGGTGCAACATTAAATTGTCCTCATGGAGTGTATGAGTTTCCAGGATAAGGTATCCCATGGAGTACGTTTCCGGGATTAAGTTGTCCCAAAATAGGGTTAAGATAACCTGGATACGCTTGACTCCATGGTGGTTGGGTTGGGTTGGATGGTCCCCCACCAGGGGGTAATCCCATGGTGGATCCCACAACAGGTAAAGAGCTTCTAAGGGAATGGCCAATTGGCAGTCCTCCACTCAAATTATGGCTAAAAAGTTAGGGTTGCCCCCCAGTGATAATGTGTTGACCGCTAGTGGATGGTTGACTCATAATGGGTTGTTGATTACTTATTATGGGAGGAACATTATGTGTGATAAAACCAAGAAGTAAAGAGTATCCTCCCCGTGAGTTTTGGGGTGGGGGAGGGGAAGGTAACGTTCCAGTAGTAGTAGTGGTGGGGGTGTTGGACTGTTGTCCTTCAACACTCTGAGTCACTTGCGGTGTAGAACCGGTCCCCTGACTGAGAGGTGTGCTCGCATGGAATGAAGTTTGAACAGGTTCATAAGTGGTCACGTTGTGAATGGATGGTTTCGGTGAATCATAAGATAAAGAATGAATTGGGATATGTCGAAAGATAGGAACCTCCGTGTCTTCGGCCCTTTGTAAGAGACTTTGTCTTCTAAGTTTGTCGTCGAGGATGCGTAATCGGTCCAGGCGATTACGAAAGGGTGTGAGAAATACTTCGGGAGAACCCAAACTACAAGGTGAGATGGCAAAATGAGCCATTTGTTGACCTAGATATGTTTCCCAAAAGGATACAGTTGGACCAAATGCAGCGGATACAGGGTCGTCCTGGTATAGATTTAACCATTATATGGATCCAGGTTCGCCCGACATCACGCGATCGAAGGATATGTCTTGTGAAGTGGAAGGTTCTCCCTCTTCATCCCTTGACGGGTTAGAGGTTGGTGAATCAGGAGGAAACATGTTCGCTCCAGACTCCATAGTGGATTTTTCTACTTCAGGGGACACGACCGTAACTTGTGTGGCCATGCTTACCCTCAAAATTACCTCCTGGTTAAGGGGATATTCAGGTGGTAAGTTTAAAATTCTGCGGGACCTTCTACAAGGTAATTCAGCCAGAGTGACTGAACCAGAATTTCTCCTAAGTGTGTACTAATCAAAAGAAAAGCAGTCCAGAAAAATCTACACAAACTAAGGACGCAAGCAAACTTATGTGATAGGTGTGGATTCAAAAGTTTGGAAACTCACGGGATTGTCAAGGCTTCGCAACTCACGATATACTCCAGGGTCCAACAGTTATACTCAGCCCAATTTTTCAGAGCACTAACTAGGGAGGATTTGGACCGTACCCCTGACCATATAACCCGACTACCTGATAGTACATGCGTAGTAGCTCCCCAAGTGTTGTTCTCGGTGTATTGCTTCGCCAAGACGGCCAAATGGTTAGCTCAGTTGGTTTCAGGAATCCTAAGAGTGTCTCCCGATATACTCAAGGTACGTGGGAGCTCAAATCCGTGTTAGTGTTGTCTAATGCACAATCGTATGACAAGAGCCTTCCGATATACTACCGAGTACGTGAAACACCTTTCGATATACGTCGAGTATGTGAAGTTCCTTTTGATATACCCTAAGGTACGTGAAAGAGCCTTCGATATACCGGTTGGTACGTGAAAGAGCTTCGATATACCGTTTGGTACGTGGAAGAACTAGAATACCCTCGGGATGCAGTGTAGGAAAATAATGACAGCTGCGATGTTTTAAGACGCTGAAACACGTCTCTAACTTAACACACAAGTTACTAAAGATTTTAACCTAGTTCTACTTTTAATTTTATCTGGACGGTTAAGTGAATGCATGAGGTGAGTACATAAACGTAAACATAATGCAATCCCTAACTACATAAAAAATGCACTCTTTCTTTTGATGAAATCTATATATGGGAAGGATAAATCTTTTTCCAATGGTCTCACAAACAGTAAATTTCAACAACACTCTCAATCTACCAAAAATGATAATGAAAGCACTCTTGTCGTTTTCCAAGCAAAACATGAACATGAACAACACGTCAAATCCAAATAAAACATTTTTCTTTTTGTCTTTTTCAATTTAGAATGAAACTAAAAATGATCAAAAAGAGAGAATCTCTATCTAGAGCACACTAGCTTTTCAAGTTCCACAATGATGACCTAAAAACATGAAAATCAAAAGTGCATATAACTTTTCAAGCATGGAATCACTTTTTGCAAAAATTTGACTAAACTTGGATTTTTCAAGAAAATGAATGGTTCATAATTCAAGAAAAATACAAATGATTAACTCTTTTTCCAAACTTTCCAAAAGATCTATGATGAATTCCAGTGCATGAACCAATTTCTACAACAATTCTCAAATGCACTTGAAAATGGTAAAAAGTTAAGCAATTTTAATTTTTTCAATGATATGCCAAGACTAAAACTTGATAACAATAATGCTTTTAAGTGTAAATGGCTGAAAATAAATACTATTTGCAGCACTCTAAGCACACATAAATTCTCAAAGAAACGACAAGCACTTCAATGACCTAAAAACACAAAAATCACTCAAGAAGATCAAATGCAAGCCAACAAAAGATCACCAAGCTCAACAAGGGTTTGGAAGCGGATCTAGGATGTTGTATAGATCCAGTGAGGTGATTGGGGAGAACAAGATAGAGTGGATGATCGTGGGGGATTGAAATTTCCCACCACTTCAATCAAACTCACTTGATCAAAAATACCCAAAAACCAACACAAGCAAACCAAACAAAACACCGCTGAATAAAACAGTCTATGCCTAGAAGATACAGTGCATAGATGTTTGTATATCAACCCAAAAAATCACAAGTTTGGAGCAAAAGACCCAAGCATCAAGTTTGAAAACTCGGTGCAGGTTGTGTTTGGGCACAGAGCGCCCGACGCAGGTTGCACACAAAGGAAAAGCATCGGTGGTGCAAGATGTCAAAACGAAAAAAGCGTCGGTGGCGCAGTATAAACAGAGGAAAAAAGCGCTCCTGGGTGGACAAGCGCCCTGTATGTACTGCCGAGGTACGTCAGGCGAATAACTCAAAGCAAGCAAGGAAAAAATCCAACCAAAGATCAAATAAATGGACTGAGAATGGTTCTACAAACCCAGAGAGACCCAGAGAAAGTCAGTAAACTCTCAGAAGAAAGAAACTAATGGTGAAAATAGGCCTACGAGGAAAAGTAATGGCTCATTAAAGAAATCAAGAATAACACACTCAAACTTGAAATCAAAACTAATGTAAATTCCCAAGTATGGTCGCCAGATTTGTTATTGGACAATCTACTCGAGTGGATGCGAGCCAGATCTCCCTAGTTCAATGTGAATCTAGAACAAATGAGACAGAATATGAAACTGCTTTCCTAGATCTAGTTAGAGAGAGATCTAGAGATAGACTTCTTACCTTTAGATCATAGATCTTCTTCTTCTTGTTGTTGTTACTTTAAATCCCGTGGTCATCAGATCTATAGCTGCAAGACCTGCCAAGACATATGGAAACAATGCAAGTGGTTAAGTATGTCTAAACAATAATTGATCTAAGTAAACGATTAAGGAAGTAAACTACAAATAACATCAAACACAATAACATTTGCAGAAAGAGTTTATATTACTGTATAAAAGAGGGAAAATACAATATAGAGATATGATCACAAGCCAAGCCTTAACATCGCAATCCTCCTCCAACAAGCCAAGTCAATGCCTCCAAAGGAAGTATGAGTCTCCCAAAAGATGAGTAGGGATCTCCTAAGCTAATTTCACCAGCATGTAAGTGCTATAGACTCCCTCCCCTTGGAATGGAGAGGGGCCTTGTATTTATAGGACCAAGTGGATAGAGTAGGTTGAGGATTATGGGGAAAGGGATAAGGGATCCTCCCTTGAGGTTAGGGAACCGTAGGATAGCTCACCTAGGAGTTAGGGATAGGGATCCACCTCATAAAACTTCTAGATCTTGGTCGAAAGCTCCCTTTATACCATTTAACCAACCCCGGCATAGGTTGCATGAAGAAAAAAAGCGCTTGAGAAGGAAAACGTGGGTTGAACAAAGGAGTTCTGCGCTGCCGGCGCAGGCTGGCAGAATACATTCTGCGCCGGCCCTAGTTGGGTGCTACTTGATCAAGGACATCATGCGTCGACCCAACTAGAAATGTGGACAAAGGCATCATTTTGCTCTAACTGACTCACTTGATCTTAGGGAACTTCAGAGAATTAGGCATTGAGTTAACAAGGGTGTCATGGTGACGAGATTTAGGTGTAACAAATGTATCAACATATGTGAAGGCCTAAGGCATTTTGTAATCCTTGGTTAAATCTCTAACATGGTAAGCAATAAGGTGGTATTCAACCTATTTACCTAAAACTCCAAAGCCTTAACTCGGTTGATTGGTCCATATACGCAACAATATCTTTGTTGATTTATTCCTAAATCTTGATGATCCTACTCTCAGTATCACTTAATTGTATTTATGTTGGTGAATCTTAATGTTTAGGACCTATTGTTTTCATCTATCATCAAATAGTTGAACCAAATGTAAATGGACATGTCTTATCAATTAATGGTATTTATGTTTGTGAATCTTAATGTTTATGACCTATTGTTTTCGTCCATCATCAAATAGTTGAACCAAATGCAAATGGACATGTCTTTTCTTGTACTTCAAACAACTCACTTTTCCTTACACAATTTTTATATGAAAACCATTTCTTCCTTGCACATAGCCTAAAATCCTACTCTTCTTTTTTCTAGCATAATCAACACTCTCTTTTAAACCACATGGAAATAGATGGACATTTTGATGTATAAGTAAACGAGCTTCATCGAAATAATATTTTTAAAATTTTGGTTTTCAAGGAATAACCTCGTGGAAAACTCTATGAGTACTTCCCCACGTTTCTTGGATGGTAAAGGGGATAAATCGTCGGTGTTGATTGCAGAGCTTAACCCAAGGGGATCAAGAGAGTTGAACCTGTGACCTCCTCAACTTTGGGGGGAGAGATATCACATCTAGCCCATGACCACTTGAGATAACCCTTGAGACTATTCTAAACATTCTTTTACAATAATAAACATATTTGTTTCAAAAAAGGGAAGAGTTGAAAACTTTAATTTATACCTCTGACTTTAGTTTACAACATATTTCCCAAATACTCCAAAGATCGAAGGTACTAGTTCTATCATACATGAAGAGAAAGGGCACCCCACTGATTCACATAGAATACCTTACCTCTTCATCATTTGATTAACATTCACATGTCCTTATCTGTTATAATAAGTTTTGTCTCGGCAACAAGATCCAACTCCAACACTAAACAAGCT
Organism: Larix kaempferi; assembly: GCA_027924585.1. Taxonomy (NCBI): domain Eukaryota; kingdom Viridiplantae; phylum Streptophyta; class Pinopsida; order Pinales; family Pinaceae; genus Larix; species Larix kaempferi. The sequence goes on along the minus strand of BSBM01000762.1, from coordinate 6,304,163 downwards.
ACGTGGTAGCATAGTCCTTGCCAAAGTAGAAATATATTAATTTTGCAAATGTTTTGAAAAACAACTGCTTCGTGGATTTTATTTATCCAATTAGTAATCCTTCTAACAGTAAAATGCTCCAATATATTGGATTTAAGGAATGGAACTAATAATGTACAGTAAGTAACAATAAAATGTGCCAATGTATTGGATCTATGCATGTTCATGCATCTCACTTCATTTTCACCATATTTTCACTCCATAAAGTATACTTGTTTCTTGTTGACGTGGGTCCAGAGTGACCACTTGGAGTCTCTCTCCTTTTGCAGAGAGGAGCAGCATTGGAGGTGGGTCCTGCAGTCCGTGATGCTCTGGAGGAGCTAGAGGCAGTGGAGGATAACCTCCAGAGGATGACCGTGGACATCCCAGATCCGAGCGTCCATGACCTACCCCATTGCTATCAGAAGCTGATGGTTGGAGTATCAGTTCGTTTCGGCACGCTTCTCCAGAAGGCGGCGAGGGTCATAGTCTGCTTTCATGCACAACAGCCCGGGGCTTCGAGGCCTCGGGCTGTGCGGCCTAGGGCTTAGGCGTATGTTTTACTTATGTGTATACTGAAAGCTTATGAGATTCATATTTTGTAGAGATGACTCTTACTGAAAGCTAGCATGCTTCATACTTTTGTGTCAGCACTATCGTTTTGTATCGATTTATATATATATATATATATATATACAGACACTTCTGGTAGTTTTATACATCTTGTGTTCTACGGATGATTAATGAGATCTTGTTTACATGTTTGCTTATACAATGGATGATTTACATGTTATGTTTGATTTTATATTTTATGAATATGTTATGTGTGTGCAATGTACCAATCTAGAATGAAGTTGGCCATCGAGTCACCAATTGTGTTCATGTCTCATGGAATGTGCAGGTATTGAATAGATTCAAGGGACCTTTCCAGAAGACGAACTCGTCGGAAGAGATGGAGTAGAGTAGGGTCGCGGATAGCGTAGACCCGGTTAATATGAGAAACCACTACTTGTGAATCCAAGTGGATGACAACGTGGCTCATACCCAAGGAAAGAGCATCAGTTAGGGTTCCAATCATCGCCTGGTATTCCGCAGAATTATTGGTTGCGTATCCTAGACAACTTCCTCCTGAGCTGATAAGCTCGCCGGTGGGAGAATAAAGTACCCAGGCTGCCGAAGCAAGGTTGCGAGTATGCCGACTAGCACCGTCCGCGAATCCATAGCCATTTTCCATCTGCACATGTAGACAGAACATGGTATAAGAAGCGAAACAAGATCTAGACACACTAAAACAAAAAGCGTCACACCACACAAAACACATGCCATGTATAGTATATACAAGGTATCTATGCGTGAAAAAACTCATGCTTAGTACCTCTTCAGGTAGAGCCCGTTTCGGGGCTCACCCAAAGATATCCCACCATAGTCCTCTAGTTCGTAGGCTCCCTCCTCCAGAACACGTTTCACTATGTACGGTTCGTGCCGCATGTACTCGAACTTACCTGCCCCCAGCTTATTGTGCCTTTGGTCGTATGTGAGGACCAAATTACCCTCGTTGAAGGTATGAGGTTTAACGGAACTATCATATTGAGCTTTGATGTGCTTCTTATGTGCCTCGTTGGCAAGAGCAACATCGCGGCGGGTCTCGTCGAGTTTTGCTAGGTAGAGGAAGCGTTCTTCCTCGGCAGTGGTGTTCGGAAGAAGTTCGACTGAAAGTTTGAGAGATAGAATCTCACACTCTATTGGTAGGATTGCCTCCAATCCGTAAACTAACTGGAACGGTGTAAATCCAGTGGCAGTCTTAACGGAGGTTTGGTATGCCCATAGCGCGGAAAAGAGCATGTTATGCCAGTTCGACTTATGTGTACCCACCATGCGTTGGATCATGGTTTTCAAGACCTTGTTAATGGCCTCTACTTGTCCATTGGACTGTGGGTAGTAAGGGGTTGAGTTTTCATGGCGAAAACCCAGTCTGGCGCTCAATTCATCTACCATATGGTTTTGGAAATGAGATCCATGGTCGGTAACTATGGCTTGTGGAACTCCAAACCGTGAAATGACATGATTGAACATGAAGAGTGCGGTGGTTTTTTTGTCGTCACTGTAAGTAGGCATAGCCTCGACCAGTTTAGTAAAGTAATCCACAGCTACTATGATGTAACCATGCCCCCCGGGCGAGGTAGGCTTACGGTGCATGAAATCTATGTCCCATTTTGCAAAGGGGCCCACGGCAATAACCAGGTGTAACGGGGCGGGGTGGGAGCGTGTTTTTGTGCGAAAATGCTGGCATGGGGGACATTTTTTAACAGCCTCAATGCAATCTTTAAAGATGGATGGCCAATAATATCCCACGCGTAGTATCTTCTGGGCCATAACCATCCCAGAGAGATGACCGCCACAAGTCCTAGAGTGACAGTCATTCAAGACGTGTTCAACCTCCTTGTGTGTCAGACAATGTCGAAGAACAGAATCAACACCACGGCGATATAGGATATCGCTAACAATCAAGTAATACTTGGCGTGGTGACGTATACGAAGGCGATCGTCACGAGACAGTTGGGGGTTGAAACATTGGGTTTGAAGATATAAGGTAATATCTCCATACCATGGGTTGGACGTGCTGATGAGGAACAACGACTCATCTGGAAGAGAATTGTTGGGCTTAGATCCTAGATCAACACGAGGAAGATCACAAATGAGATCGGCAAACACCAAAGACTTCTTAGACTTGGCCTTCTCGAAGAGGAGATCGAATTCCTGAAGTATCTGTGAAAATCCTCACAACAGATCTAAGAGATGATGTATACCTCACAAGAGAATGATTATGATTAAGCAAGAAATTAGAATAAGAGTGGTCAATACAGTATAATGAGCAACATAATAATATGGTACAGTAGAACTCGGATAGAAGCAATAATACTTCACACACACTAGTTAATTAATCACAATATCGACAAATAAATAGTACAATGGTAGAGAGGATTCAAATGCCTAAGGTGGCAATTCGAATTAGCTTGTCAGAGTGATCATAAGATCAATAGAGTGTCATCGGAGCACAACTAGAAGTCTTCATCATCATCAGTGGAGTCATCAATGCTCAAGTAACTGTCAACCATCATTCAAACTAACTCTGGTAGGTGTAACTGAGTGTAACTAAGTGTAACTGAGTGTAACTGAGTGTAACTGAGTGTAAATTGAATACAACTGGACTAGTAGGTGAAGAAGGGCGAGTTGCTCCCTAAAATCAAGGAAGAAGGGCGCATTAAGCAACTGGAGGGCTAAAACTGAATAGTGAGAAGCTCCTGGGGGCTGGCTAACTGAGGGCTAGGTTCTGGACTAATGACTGGGATACATGCAAAATGCATGAAAACCCTAGAATGCATGCAAACCCTAAAAGTGCATGCATGACTAAAAATGTAAATGATAAAAATACTGGTGGGACTAGGATGGAGTATAGGAATATCCTAACAGTATCACAATCCATCGTGAATACTTTCCCCCTAGTACTTGATGTGTCAAGATGTGGTACATGGGGTCCGAGTCGGCGATAATGGTGGTGGTGCGGAGCAGTATGTAATGACGGAACTTTTGGACGGAAATGACTGTTGTGAGAGCGAGTTTCTCGACATGTGAGTAATGAGTTTCAGTGTCAATAAGACCCTTACTAAGGTAATAAATCACATGTTCCTGGGCATTATTGTCCTCCTGGACCAGGACCATGGCGATCGTGGTGGCAGAAGCAGCGAGATAAAGGATGTAATCCTTATAGTAATTGGGCGGTTGGAGCATAGGGGCATGCATAATGGCATGTTTTAGACTGTCGAAGGATTGTTGCGCTTGCTCGTCCCAAATGAACGGGATGTCCTTCTTCAGCAATCTCATGTAACCCTGTGTCTTCTGAGTGAAATTACAGACAAAATGTCGTAGGTAAGTTGCCTTCCCTTGAAAACTTTGTAGTTCTGTAATATCAGTAGGAGGTGGGAGAGCAACAATGGCTTCCACCTTCAAGGGATTAATGCGGATCCTATCTTTCAAAACGATAAAACCTAGGAGGCGTCTAGACTCGAAGTAGAAAATACACTTGTGAGGATTTAGGCGGATGTTGTACCACCTGCATCTAAGGAAGACGGCTGTCAGATGATCAATGTGGAATTCACACTGCCGGGAATGAGTAGGAAGATTGTTAAGATAGGGTTCCGCAAAGTCCTTCACATCATAAAAAGCGTATGACATGGCCCGCTGGAATGTGGCACCAGCATTTTTTAGTCCAAAAGGGAGCTTGTGATAAGAAAATGTACCCCAAGAGCAGATGAAAGCTGTCTTATGTTGATAAGTCGGGTGGATCTCAATCTGGTTGTAACCGGAAAATCCATCCATGAATGAGAAGATGAGACTTCCGGCATAATTGTCTATGATCTGATCGATGAAGGGAGTGGGGTAGTTGTCCTTAGGATAAGCCTTGTTCAAATCCTGATAATCGACACAGACCTGGATGGTGCCCTGCTTCTTAGCCACAGGGACGACATTTGAGACCCATTTTGTTAATGGAACAGGGTAGATGAAGTCGGCCTTCAAGAGCTTTTCAATTTATGCCTTAATCGCCGCAGTTTTTCGAGGGTGTACTGGTCTTAACTTTTGGCGGATAGGTTTAGCATTGAGATAGGTTTTAATCTCATGCAAAATGATAGCAGGGTCTATCCCAGGCATTTCCTTGTAGGTCCAAGCAAAAACGTCTCAGAATTGCTTGAATAAGGCCGTAAAAGTACTAATCTCTTCAGGGGAACATTTCTGGCCTAAACGAATATGTTCCACTACACCAGGGGTAACCAAGATGTCAATCGGAGTGGTTGGTTCAATGTTTGCCAGGTTTCCCTTAGTGTCCATATGACACGTAAGTATCGGTGACTGGGGGCAAGGATAGACATCCGGTGTGAAAATTGTGGCGATGTTGTTCTCTAAATAATCCAATGGGGGTAGGAAAGATGATCGGTGGTGGAGGTCTTCCCACGGAGGGTCATCCGCACTCATGATCTCCATGATGGACTCGTCAGAATGAAAAGTCCGGAGCAGAGGATCCAGTAGGGATGATGTCCGCTGTATAGAAAAGGATGTAGAGGCCACAACCAAGTGGTCCTATGGTGCTGACTGGATAGCCTCATAAGTGATTTCAACGGGTGAAAGAGGCATAGTATCTCCAATAAGATGCATGGTGGATTCCTCGGGTACGAGCTATGGATCGGTGGAGTTGGGAAAATAGGATATCATGTTCACCGTGGAAACATGGTTAGGGGGATCTGAGGTTGGAAAAACACCCATAAGAGATGAGTCTTTTATGAGGCCGACCCCCATGCTCTCATATGGTTGCAAAGATTTCCCGAGTAACGGGACATTATCGCCGAGATGAGTAGCGGTTTCCGGTGTATAGAAATCCAGTTGGTCGACTGTGACAATTCGGCCTTTGTGGGGGAATTGCACAATGCGGAAGATGGATGATGTGACCATAGTCATGGCATAAAACCAATTACGGCAAAGTAAAAGATTATAATCCAAAGGGGCTGCGACTACTTCCACATTAATGGTTGCGGTCTTATCCCCCAACTCTACTGCCAAGGCTTGTAACAGCCTATGGGGTTGAAAGCCACGACTGTCGAATGCCTTCAAGGTAGTGGGAGAACGGTTTAACTCGGGAGAACCAATGGCTATCCAACACGATATCGACATGACTGAGGTAGAAGCACATTCGCCTAACATAGTACGATGGATTTTCTTCCCGACAATATTCGTGGCAACTTGAAATGCCAGTTCGTGGGAAAGCCTCGGTTTAAAGTACTTGATTTGGAATGTAATTGTATTAGAGGAATCCGGATCAACCACACCAATGGCAGCGAGAAGAGTCTTGCGCTGGTTATGATAGTTCCGCACAACCTCTAGCGTCGACATAGCACAAGGAGCTTGTGCCAAGTCCTCTACAATGTTGTAGTTTTGATTTGCCTGAGCATTAGGATTGAAAACTTCTTTTCAAATCGTGCTCTTAGGCGGACGCAACAATGACTCTAAAGAAGGCTTCTCAATGGCGAGAGAGGTCGGTGGCACAGTGATGTCAGGAATAGAAGTGGAAGCTTTTTTAGTATTACTTCCAATGGGTTCCTTTGTAGGGACTGAGTCGTACGAGCGTGAACGTGTGTTCAAGTTAACTGTCTCATTGCGCATCATGAGAACATGCGTGGTAGAGGATGCCTCTCCATGTGAAGGAGAGTTTTGAGCGATCAGTTGCTGGTTCTGAGTGGGGAAGGGATCGTTGAGAACTGCATGAGTGGGGTTTCCCTTGAGAAACTTCTACACTTCGTCTCAGTGAGGACATTCCTTTGAGAAATGATCACCACCACACAGTAAACAAGGATACTTCAACTTCCTCTTCTGTTTGGTGTCTTCAGGGCTGGGCTTGGGCTCCTGTTAGTTAGAAGATTTCTTAGGTTTACCTTTGTTTTTATTCTTACCACCGGTTTTCTGAGGCGAAGCTGACTAAACAGAATTCACCTCTTCGGTGGAGGCAAGAGTGGGTGACTTGGTGGTGCTGCTTCCAGCCCGTGGTGGGGATGGGGAAGAACCCTGGGGGTTCGATGGTCCACCGGTTTGAGTAGAAGGTTGGGAGTTAAGGGAACCAATGATTCCATAGGCCTGAGGTCCCTTAGGTGGTTTTGCAGGGTCGTATGTAGGCGGGGTGTGTCAGGAACAATGTCGTACAACATGCCAGATTAAGCATAGACCAGGTCTAAGTAATGGGCACGGGCAATAGCTTGTTCCTCGATTACGGCCCCTCCCATGGCCACATCTCGAGCTACGACAGGTAAAAGGGACTTCGTAAACCAGTCAGCTAAGAGTTGGTCTGGAATATGATCCTTAATGAGACGTCATCTCCTCCGCCACTCATGTATATGATCAGAGATATGAGTTGCGGTGGTTTGACAGAGCGAAGTCAGAAGGTCCGTACCAATTTGATAGTGTATGGGTAACTGGAAATGAGTAAAAAAAGACATAGCAAGAGAGCGAAAATTGGGAAAGGAGTGCGGTGGTAATTCGATATACCACTTGGCAGTTGGGTCGGTGACGGTCCTTTGAAACAACCTTAAACGGATCAAGTCGTCCATCAAGGAATTATATGAGCACCATAGATGGTAGGTCATCACATGGTTTTTCGGGTCCTCACCAGGTTTGCCATCAAATTTGGGAATATCCGATGGTAACTTGACCGGAATTGGTGGCCAATTGTAGCTGTGTAGGATGGGATCATTCGTTAGATGAGATAGGTCGGGTAGGTCCAAAGTAGCCAAAAAGGGAAGTTGTTGGTTCGGTTGCGGATATTGATAGTATTTATATGGACTAGTGGGACCTTGGATCGACTGATTATAAGGTGTTCCCAATGGGAATTGACCATAAGGGGGTGGTCCTCAGGATGGTGGACCATAGGTAGGTCCGTCGCCATAATAAGGTGGTCTGCCGCCGAAAGGTGGGGGTCCTCCACCGCCGGAATAAGGTGGACCTCCAAGTGGGGTCCTCCGCCACCGCCGGAAGTTGGAGGTCCGCCACCTCCGCCGCCAGAATAGGGTGGGCCACTACCTCCACCACAAGGATAGGATGGGCCACCGCCTCGAGAGTAAGGTGGGCCGCCTCCATAAGGTGGGGGTCCGCCACTTCCAGAAGTTAGTGGTCCTCCTCCAATGCTAGAATAAGGTAGGCCACTGCCGCTGGAATGAGGTGGGCCTCCTCCATAAGGTGGGGGCCGCCACTACCAGAAGGTGGTGGTATCTCCTCCGCCGCTAGAATAAGGCATCCCTCCGTTGCTGGAATGGGGTGGGCCCCCGCCTCCACCACCAAGATAGGATGGGACACCGCCTCCAGAGTAAGGTCGGTCACCTCCATAAGGTGGAGGTCCGCCCCCTCCAGAAGGAGGTGGACCATACAGTGGTGGGAGTGGTGGGGCATGAGGAAGAGTTGGTGGGGGTCCAATTGGTGCAACATTAAATTGTCCTCATGGAGTGTATGAGTTTCCGGGATAAGGTATCCCATGGAGTACGTTTCCGGGATTAAGTTGTCCCAAAACAGGGTTAAGATAACCTGGATACGCTTGACTCCATGGTGGTTGGGTTGGGTTGGATGGTCCCCCACCAGGGGGTAATCCCATGGTGGATCCCACAACAGGTAAAGAGCTTCTAAGGGAATGGCCAATTGGCAGTCCTCCACTCAAATTATGGCTAAAAAGTTAGGGTTTCCCCCCAGTGATAATGTGTTGACCGCTAGTGGATGGTTGACTCATAATGGGTTGTTGATTACTTATTATGGGAGGAACATTATGTGTGATAAAACCAAGAAGTAAAGAGTATCCTCCCCGTGAGTTTTGGGGTGGGGGAGGGGAAGGTAACGTTCCAGTAGTAGTAGTGGTGGGGGTGTTGGACTGTTGTCCTTCAACACTCTGAGTCACTTGCGGTGTAGAACCGGTCCCCTGACTGAGAGGTGTGCTCGCATGGAATGAAGTTTGACCAGGTTCATAAGTGGTCACGTTGTGAATGGATGGTTTCGGTGAATCATAAGATAAAGAATGAATTGGGATATGTCGAAAGATAGGAACCTCCGTGTCTTCGGCCCTTTGTAAGAGACTTTGTCTTCTAAGTTTGTCGTCGAGGATGCGTAATCGGTCCAGGCGATTACGAAAGGGTGTGAGAAATACTTCGGGAGAACCCAAACTACAAGGTGAGATGGCAAAATGAGCCATTTGTTGACCTATATATGTTTCCCAAAAGGATACAGTTGGACCAAATGCAGCGGATACAGGGTCGTCCTGGTATAGATTTAACCATTATATGGATCCAGGTTCGCCCGACATCACGCGATCGAAGGATATGTCTTGTGAAGTGGAAGGTTCTCCCTCTTCATCCCTTGACGGGTTAGAGGTTGGTGAATCAGGAGGAAACATGTTCGCTCCAGACTCCATAGTGGATTTTTCTACTTCAGGGGACACGACCGTAACTTGTGTGGCCATGCTTACCCTCAAAATTACCTCCTGGTTAAGGGGATATTCAGGTGGTAAGTTTAAAATTCTGCGGGACCTTCTACAAGGTAATTCAGCCAGAGTGACTGAACCAGAATTTCTCCTAAGTGTGTACTAATCAAAAGAAAAGCAGTCCAGAAAAATCTACACAAACTAAGGACGCAAGCAAACTTATGTGATAGGTGTGGATTCAAAAGTTTGGAAACTCACGGGATTGTCAAGGCTTCGCAACTCACGATATACTCCAGGGTCCAACAGTTATACTCAGCCCAATTTTTCAGAGCACTAACTAGGGAGGATTTGGACAGTACCCCTGACCATATAACCCGACTACCTGATAGTACATGCGTAGTAGCTCCCCAAGTGTTGTTCTCGGTGTATTGCTTCGCCAAGACGGCCAAATGGTTAGCTCAGTTGGTTTCAGGAATCCTAAGAGTGTCTTCCGATATACTCAAGGTACGTGGGAGCTCAAATCCGTGTTAGTGTTGTCTAATGCACAATCGTATGGCAAGAGCCTTCCGATATACTACCGAGTACGTGAAACACCTTTCGATATACGCCGAGTATGTGAAGTTCCTTTTGATATACCCTAAGGTACGTGAAAGAGCCTTCGATATACCGGTTGGTACGTGAAAGAGCTTCGATATACCGGTTGGTACGTGGAAGAACTAGAATACCCTCGGGATGCAGTGTAGGAAAATAATGACAGCTGCGATGTTTTAAGACGCTGAAACACGTCTCTAACTTAACACACAAGTTACTAAAGATTTTAACCTAGTTCTACTTTTAATTTTATCTGGACGGTTAAGTGAATGCATGAGGTGAGTACATAAACGTAAACATAATGCAATCCCTAACTACATAAAAAATGCACTCTTTCTTTTGATGAAATCTATATATGGGAAGGATAAATCTTTTTCCAATGGTCTCACAAACAGTAAATTTCAACAACACTCTCAATCTACCAAAAATGATAATGAAAGCACTCTTGTCGTTTTCCAAGCAAAACATGAACATGAACAACACGTCAAATCCAAATAAAACATTTTTCTTTTTGTCTTTTTCAATTTAGAATGAAACTAAAAATGATCAAAAAGAGAGAATCTCTATCTAGAGCACACTAGCTTTTCAAGTTCCACAATGATGACCTAAAAACATGAAAATCAAAAGTGCATATAACTTTTCAAGCATGGAATCACTTTTTGCAAAAATTTGACTAAACTTGGATTTTTCAAGAAAATGAATGGTTCATAATTCAAGAAAAATACAAATGATTAACTCTTTTTCCAAACTTTCCAAAAGATCTATGATGAATTCCAGTGCATGAACCAATTTCTACAACAATTCTCAAATGCACTTGAAAATGGTAAAAAGTTAAGCAATTTTAATTTTTTCAATGATATGCCAAGACTAAAACTTGATAACAATAATGCTTTTAAGTGTAAATGGCTGAAAATAAATACTATTTGCAGCACTCTAAGCACACATAAATTCTCAAAGAAACGACAAGCACTTCAATGACCTAAAAACACAAAAATCACTCAAGAAGATCAAATGCAAGCCAACAAAAGATCACCAAGCTCAACAAGGGTTTGGAAGCGGATCTAGGATGTTGTATAGATCCAGTGAGGTGATTGGGGAGAACAAGATAGAGTGGATGATCGTGGGGGATTGAAATTTCCCACCACTTCAATCAAACTCACTTGATCAAAAATACCCAAAAACCAACACAAGCAAACCAAACAAAACACCGCTGAATAAAACAGTCTATGCCTAGAAGATACAGTGCATAGATGTTTGTATATCAACCCAAAAAATCACAAGTTTGGAGCAAAAGACCCAAGCATCAAGTTTGAAAACTCGGTGCAGGTTGTGTTTGGGCACAGAGCGCCCGGCGCAGGTTGCACACAAAGGAAAAGCATCGGTGGTGCAAGATGTCAAAACGAAAAAAGCGTCGGTGGCGCAGTATAAACAGAGGAAAAAAGCGCTCCTGGGTGGACAAGCGCCCTGTATGTACTGCCGAGGTACGTCAGGCGAATAACTCAAAGCAAGCAAGGAAAAAATCCAACCAAAGATCAAATAAATGGACTGAGAATGGTTCTACAAACCCAGAGAGACCCAGAGAAAGTCAGTAAACTCTCAGAAGAAAGAAACTAATGGTGAAAATAGGCCTACGAGGCAAAGTAATGGCTCATTAAAGAAATCAAGAATACCACACTCAAACTTGAAATCAAAACTAATGTAAATTCCCAAGTATGGTCGCCAGATTTGTTATTGGACAATCTACTCGAGTGGATGCGAGCCAGATCTCCCTAGTTCAATGTGAATCTAGAACAAATGAGACAGAATATGAAACTGCTTTCCTAGATCTAGTTAGAGAGAGATCGAGAGATAGACTTCTTACCTTTAGATCATAGATCTTCTTCTTCTTGTTGTTGTTACTTTAAATCCCGTGGTCATCAGATCTATAGCTGCAAGACCTGCCAAGACATATGGAAACAATGCAAGTGGTTAAGTATGTCTAAACAATAATTGATCTAAGTAAACGATTAAGGAAGTAAACTACAAATAACATCAAACACAATAACATTTGCAGAAAGAGTTTATATTACTGTATAAAAGAGGGAAAATACAATATAGAGATATGATCACAAGCCAAGCCTTAACATCGCAATCCTCCTCCAACAAGCCAAGTCAATGCCTCCAAAGGAAGTATGAGTCTCCCAAAAGATGAGTAGGGATCTCCTAAGCTAATTTCACCAGCATGTAAGTGCTATAGACTCCCTCCCCTTGGAATGGAGAGGGGCCTTGTATTTATAGGACCAAGTGGATAGAGTAGGTTGAGGATTATGGGGAAAGGGATAAGGGATCCTCCCTTGAGGTTAGGGAACCGTAGGATAGCTCACCTAGGAGTTAGGGATAGGGATCCACCTCATAAAACTTCTAGATCTTGGTCGAAAGCTCCCTTTATCCCATTTAACCAACCCCGGCACAGGTTGCATGAAGACAACAAGCGCTTGAGAAGGAAAACGTGGGTTGAACAAAGGAGTTCTGCGCCGCCGGCGCAGGCTGGCAGAATACATTCTGCGCCGGCCCTAGTTGGGTGCTACTTGCTCAAGGACATCATGCGTCGACCCAACTAGAAATGTGGACAAAGGCATCAACTTGTTCTAACTGACTCACTTGATCTTAGGGAACTTCAGAGAATTAGGCATTGAGTTAACAAGGGTGTCATGGTGACGAGATTTAGGTGTAACAAATGTATCAACATATGTGAAGGCCTAAGGCATTTTGTAATCCTTGGTTAAATCTCTAACATGGTAAGCAATAAGGTGGTATTCAACCTATTTACCTAAAACTCCAAAGCCTTACCTCGGTTGATTGGTCCATATACGCAACAATATCTTTGTTGATTTATTCCTAAATCTTGATGATCCTACTCTCAGTATCACTTAATTGTATTTATGTTGGTGAATATTAATGTTTAGGACCTATTGTTTTCATCTATCATCAAATAGTTGAACCAAATGTAAATGGACATGTCTTATCAATTAATGGTATTTATGTTTGTGAATCTTAATGTTTATGACCTATTGTTTTCGTCCATCATCAAATAGTTGAACCAAATGCAAATGGACATGTCTTTTCTTGTACTTCAAACAACTCACTTTTCCTTACACAATTTTTATATGAAAACCATTTCTTCCTTGCACATAGCCTAAAATCCTACTCTTCTTTTTTCTAGCATAATCAACACTCTCTTTTAAACCACATGGAAATAGATGGACATTTTGATGTATAAGTAAACGAGCTTCATCGAAATAATATTTTTAAAATTTTGGTTTTCAAGGAATAACCTCGTGGAAAACTCTATGAGTACTTCCCCACGTTTCTTGGATGGTAAAGGGGATAAATCGTCGGTGTTGATTGCAGAGCTTAACCCAAGGGGATCAAGAGAGTTGAACCTGTGACCTCCTCAACTTTGGGGGGAGAGATATCACATCTAGCCCATGACCACTTGAGATAACCCTTGAGACTATTCTAAACATTCTTTTACAATAATAAACATATTTGTTTCAAAAAAGGGAAGAGTTGAAAACTTTAATTTATACCTCTGACTTTAGTTTACAACATATTTCCCAAATACTCCAAAGATCGAAGGTACTAGTTCTATCATACATGAAGAGAAAGGGCACCCCACTGATTCACATAGAATACCTTACCTCTTCATCATTTGATTAACATTCACATGTCCTTATCTGTTATAATAAGTTTTGTCTCGGCAACAAGATCCAACTCCAACACTAAACAAGCTACGTGGTAGCATAGTCCTTGCCAAAGTAGAAATATATTAATTTTGCAAATGTTTTGAAAAACAACTGCTTCGTGGATTTTATTTATCCAATTAGTAATCCTTCTAACAGTAAAATGCTCCAATATATTGGATTTAAGGAATGGAACTAATAATGTACAGTAAGTAACAATAAAATGTGCCAATGTATTGGATCTATGCATGTTCATGCATCTCACTTCATTTTCACCATATTTTCACTCCATAAAGTATACTTGTTTCTTGTTGACGTGGGTCCAGAGTGACCACTTGGAGTCTCTCGCCTTTTGCAGAGAGGAGCAGCACTGGAGGTGGGTCCTGCAGTCCGTGATGCTCTGGAGGAGCTAGAGGCAGTGGAGGATAACCTCCAGAGGATGACCGTGGACATCCCAGATCCGAGCGTCCATGACCTACCCCATTGCTATCAGAAGCTGATGGTTGGAGTATCAGTTCGTTTCGGCACGCTTCTCCAGAAGGCGGCGAGGGTCATAGTCTGCTTTCATGCACAACAGCCCGGGGCTTCGAGGCCTTGGGCTGTGCGGCCTAGGGCTTAGGCGTATGTTTTACTTATGTGTATACTGAAAGCTTATGAGATTCATATTTTGTAGAGATGACTCTTACTGAAAGCTAGCATGCTTCATACTTTTGTGTCAGCACTATCGTTTTGTATCGATTTATATATATATATATATATACAGACACTTCTGGTAGTTTTATACATCTTGTGTTCTACGGATGATTAATGAGATCTTGTTTACATGTTTGCTTATACAATGGATGATTTACATGTTATGTTTGATTTTATATTTTATGAATATGTTATGTGTGTGCAATGTACCAATCTAGAATGAAGTTGGCCATCGAGTCACCAATTGTGTTCATGTCTCATGGAATGTGCAGGTATTGAATAGATTCAAGGGACCTTTCCAGAAGACGAACTCGTCGGAAGAGATGGAGTAGAGTAGGGTCGCGGATAGCGTAGACCCGGTTAATATGAGAAACCACTACTTGTGAATCCAAGTGGATGACAACGTGGCTCATACCCAAGGAAAGAGCATCAGTTAGGGTTCCAATCATCGCCTGGTATTCCGCAGAATTATTGGTTGCGTATCCTAGACAACTTCCTCCTGAGCTGATAAGCTCGCCGGTGGGAGAATAAAGTACCCAGGCTGCCGAAGCAAGGTTGCGAGTATGCCGACTAGCACCGTCCGCGAATCCATAGCCATTTTCCATCTGCACATGTAGACAGAACATGGTATAAGAAGCGAAACAAGATCTAGACACACTAAAACAAAAAGCGTCACACCACACAAAACACATGCCATGTATAGTATATACAAGGTATCTATGCGTGAAAAAACTCATGCTTAGTACCTCTTCAGGTAGAGCCCGTTTCGGGGCTCACCCAAAGATATCCCACCATAGTCCTCTAGTTCGTAGGCTCCCTCCTCCAGAACACGTTTCACTATGTACGGTTCGTGCCGCATGTACTCGAACTTACCTGCCCCCAGCTTATTGTGCCTTTGGTCGTATGTGAGGACCAAATTACCCTCGTTGAAGGTATGAGGTTTAACGGAACTATCATATTGAGCTTTGATGTGCTTCTTATGTGCCTCGTTGGCAAGAGCAACATCGCGGCGGGTCTCGTCGAGTTTTGCTAGGTAGAGGAAGCGTTCTTCCTCGGCAGTGGTGTTCGGAAGAAGTTCGACTGAAAGTTTGAGAGATAGAATCTCACACTCTATTGGTAGGATTGCCTCCAATCCGTAAACTAACTGGAACGGTGTAAATCCAGTGGCAGTCTTAACGGAGGTTTGGTATGCCCATAGCGCGGAAAAGAGCATGTTATGCCAGTTCGACTTATGTGTACCCACCATGCGTTGGATCATGGTTTTCAAGACCTTGTTAATGGCCTCTACTTGTCCATTGGACTGTGGGTAGTAAGGGGTTGAGTTTTCATGGCGAAAACCCAGTCTGGCGCTCAATTCATCTACCATATGGTTTTGGAAATGAGATCCATGGTCGGTAACTATGGCTTGTGGAACTCCAAACCGTGAAATGACATGATTGAACATGAAGAGTGCGGTGGTTTTTTTGTCGTCACTGTAAGTAGGCATAGCCTCGACCAGTTTAGTAAAGTAATCCACAGCTACTATGATGTAACCATGCCCCCCGGGCGAGGTAGGCTTACGGTGCATGAAATCTATGTCCCATTTTGCAAAGGGGCCCACGGCAATAACCAGGTGTAACGGGGCGGGGTGGGAGCGTGTTTTTGTGCGAAAATGCTGGCATGGGGGACATTTTTTAACAGCCTCAATGCAATCTTTAAAGATGGATGGCCAATAATATCCCACGCGTAGTATCTTCTGGGCCATAACCATCCCAGAGAGATGACCGCCACAAGTCCTAGAGTGACAGTCATTCAAGACGTGTTCAACCTCCTTGTGTGTCAGACAATGTCGAAGAACAGAATCAACACCACGGCGATATAGGATATCGCTAACAATCAAGTAATACTTGGCGTGGTGACGTATACGAAGGCGATCGTCACGAGACAGTTGGGGGTTGAAACATTGGGTTTGAAGATATAAGGTAATATCTCCATACCATGGGTTGGACGTGCTGATGAGGAACAACGACTCATCTGGAAGAGAATTGTTGGGCTTAGATCCTAGATCAACACGAGGAAGATCACAAATGAGATCGGCAAACACCAAAGACTTCTTAGACTTGGCCTTCTCGAAGAGGAGATCGAATTCCTGAAGTATCTGTGAAAATCCTCACAACAGATCTAAGAGATGATGTATACCTCACAAGAGAATGATTATGATTAAGCAAGAAAATAGAATAAGAGTGGTCAATACAGTATAATGAGCAACATAATAATATGGTACAGTAGAACTCGGATAGAAGCAATAATACTTCACACACACTAGTTAATTAATCACAATATCGACAAATAAATAGTACAATGGTAGAGAGGATTCAAATGCCTAAGGTGGCAATTCGAATTAGCTTGTCAGAGTGATCATAAGATCAATAGAGTGTCATCGGAGCACAACTAGAAGTCTTCATCATCATCAGTGGAGTCATCAATGCTCAAGTAACTGTCAACCATCATTCAAACTAACTCTGGTAGGTGTAACTGAGTGTAACTAAGTGTAACTGAGTGTAACTGAGTGTAACTGAGTGTAAATTGAATACAACTGGACTAGTAGGTGAAGAAGGGCGAGTTGCTCCCTAAAATCAAGGAAGAAGGGAGCATTAAGCAACTGGAGGGCTAAAACTGAATAGTGAGAAGATCCTGGGGGCTGGCTAACTGAGGGCTAGGTTCTGGACTAATGACTGGGATACATGCAAAATGCATGAAAACCCTAGAATGCATGCAAACCCTAAAAGTGCATGCATGACTAAAAATGTAAATGATAAAAATACTGGTGGGACTAGGATGGAGTATAGGAATATCCTAACAGTATCACAATCCATCGTGAATACTTTCCCCCTAGTACTTGATGTGTCAAGATGTGGTACATGGGGTCCGAGTCGGCGATAATGGTGGTGGTGCGGAGCAGTATGTAATGACGGAACTTTTGGACGGAAATGACTGTTGTGAGAGCGAGTTTCTCGACATGTGAGTAATGAGTTTCAGTGTCAATAAGACCCTTACTAAGGTAATAAATCACATGTTCCTGGGCATTATTGTCCTCCTGGACCAGGACCATGGCGATCGTGGTGGCAGAAGCAGCGAGATAAAGGATGTAATCCTTATAGTAATTGGGCGGTTGAAGCATAGGGGCATGCATAATGGCATGTTTTAGACTGTCGAAGGATTGTTGCGCTTGCTCGTCCCAAATGAACGGGATGTCCTTCTTCAGCAATCTCATGTAACCCTGTGTCTTCTGAGTGAAATTACAGACAAAATGTCGTAGGTAAGTTGCCTTCCCTTGAAAACTTTGTAGTTCTGTAATATCAGTAGGAGGTGGGAGAGCAACAATGGCTTCCACCTTCAAGGGATTAATGCGGATCCTATCTTTCAAAACGATAAAACCTAGGAGGCGTCTAGACTCGAAGTAGAAAATACACTTGTGAGGATTTAGGCGGATGTTGTACCACCTGCATCTGAGGAAGACGGCTGTCAGATGATCAATGTGGAATTCACACTGCCGGGAATGAGTAGGAAGATTGTTAAGATAGGGTTCCGCAAAGTCCTTCACATCATAAAAAGCGTATGACATGGCCCGCTGGAATGTGGCACCAGCATTTTTTAGTCCAAAAGGGAGCTTGTGATAAGAAAATGTACCCCAAGAGCAGATGAAAGCTGTCTTATGTTGATAAGTCGGGTGGATCTCAATCTGGTTGTAACCGGAAAATCCATCCATGAATGAGAAGATGAGACTTCCGGCATAATTGTCTATGATCTGATCGATGAAGGGAGTGGGGTAGTTGTCCTTAGGATAAGCCTTGTTCAAATCCTGATAATCGACACAGACCTGGATGGTGCCCTGCTTCTTAGCCACAGGGACGACATTTGAGACCCATTTTGTTAATGGAACAGGGTAGATGAAGTCGGCCTTCAAGAGCTTTTCAATTTATGCCTTAATCGCCGCAGTTTTTCGAGGGTGTACTGGTCTTAACTTTTGGCGGATAGGTTTAGCATTGAGATAGGTTTTAATCTCATGCAAAATGATAGCAGGGTCTATCCCAGGCATTTCCTTGTAGGTCCAAGCAAAAACGTCTCAGAATTGCTTGAATAAGGCCGTAAAAGTACTAATCTCTTCAGGGGAACATTTCTGGCCTAAACGAATATGTTCCACTACACCAGGGGTAACCAAGATGTCAATCGGAGTGGTTGGTTCAATGTTTGCCAGGTTTCCCTTAGTGTCCATATGACACGTAAGTATCGGTGACTGGGGGCAAGGATAGACATCCGGTGTGAAAATTGTGGCGATGTTGTTCTCTAAAGAATCCAATGGGGGTAGGAAAGATGATCGGTGGTGGAGGTCTTCCCACGGAGGGTCATCCGCACTCATGATCTCCATGATGGACTCGTCAGAATGAAAAGTGCGGAGCAGAGGATCCAGTAGGGATGATGTCCGCTGTATAGAAAAGGATGTAGAGGCCACAACCAAGTGGTCCTATGGTGCTGACTGGATAGCCTCATAAGTGATTTCAACGGGTGAAAGAGGCATAGTATCTCCAATAAGATGCATGGTGGATTCCTCGGGTACGAGCTATGGATCGGTGGAGTTGGGAAAATAGGATATCATGTTCACCGTGGAAACATGGTTAGGGGGATCTGAGGTTGGAAAAACACCCATAAGAGATGAGTCTTTTATGAGGCCGACCCCCATGCTCTCATATGGTTGCAAAGATTTCCCGAGTAACGGGACATTATCGCCGAGATGAGTAGCGGTTTCCGGTGTATAGAAATCCAGTTGGTCGACTGTGACAATTCGGCCTTGGTGGGGGAATTGCACAATGCGGAAGATGGATGATGTGACCACAGTCATGGCATAAAACCAATTACGGCCAAGTAAAATATTATAATCCAAAGGGGCTGCGACTACTTCCACATTAATGGTTGCGGTCTTATCCCCCAACTCTACTGCCAAGGCTTGTAACAGCCTATGGGGTTGAAAGCCATGACTGTCGAATGCCTTCAAGGTAGTGGGAGAACGGTTTAACTCGGGAGAAGCAATGGCTATCCAACACGATATCGACATGACTGAGGTAGAAGCACATTCGCCTAACATAGTACGATGGATTTTCTTCCCGACAATATTGGTGGCAACTTGAAATGCCAGTTCGTGGGAAAGCCTCGGTTTAAAGTACTTGATTTGGAATGTAATTGTATTAGAGGAATCCGGATCAACCACACCAATGGCAGCGAGAAGAGTCTTGCGCTGGTTATGATAGTTCCGCACAACCTCTAGCGTCGACATAGCACAAGGAGCTTGTGCCAAGTCCTCTACAATGTTGTAGTTTTGACTTGCCTGAGCATTAGGATTGAAAACTTCTTTTCAAATCGTGCTCTTAGGCGGACGCAACAATGACTCTAAAGAAGGCTTCTCAATGGTGAGAGAGGTCGGTGGCACAGTGATGTCAGGAATAGAAGTGGAAGCTTTTTTAGTATTACTTCCAATGGGTTCCTTTGTAGGGACTGAGTCGTACGAGCGTGAACGTGTGTTCAAGTTAACTGTCTCATTGCGCATCATGAGAACATGCGTGGTAGAGGATGCCTCTCCATGTGAAGGAGAGTTTCGAGCGATCAGTTGCTGGTTCTGAGTGGGGAAGGGATCGTTGAGAACTGCATGAGTGGGGTTTCCCTTGAGAAACTTCTACACTTCGTCTCAGTGAGGACATTCCTTTGAGAAATGATCACCACCACACAGTAAACAAGGATACTTCAACTTCCTCTTCTGTTTGGTGTCTTCAGGGCTGGGCTTGGGCTCCTGTTAGTTAGAAGATTTCTTAGGTTTACCTTTGTTTTTATTCTTACCACCGGTTTTCTGAGGCGAAGCTGACTAAACAGAATTCACCTCTTCGGTGGAGGCAAGAGTGGGTGACTTGGTGGTGCTGCTTCCAGCCCGTGGTGGGGATGGGGAAGAACCCTGGGGGTTCGATGGTCCACCGGTTTGAGTAGAAGGCTGGGAGTTAAGGGAACCAATGATTCCATAGGCCTGAGGTCCCTTAGGTGGTTTTGCAGGGTCGTATGTAGGGCGGGGTGTGTCAGGAACAATGTCGTACAACATGCCAGATTAAGCATAGACCAGGTCTAAGTAATGGGCACGGGCAATAGCTTGTTCCTCGATTACGGCCCCTCCCATGGCCACATCTCGAGCTAGGACAGGTAAAAGGGACTTCGTAAACCAGTCAGCTAAGAGTTGGTCTGAAATATGATCCTTAATGAGACGTCATCTCCTCCGCCACTCATGTATATGATCAGAGATATGAGTTGCGGTGGTTTGACAGAGCGAAGTCAGAAGGTCCGTACCAATTTGATAGTGTATGGGTAACTTGAAATGAGTAAAAAAAGACATAGCAAGAGAGCGAAAATTGGGAAAGGAGTGCGGTGGTAATTCGATATACCACTTGGCAGTTGGGTCGGTGACGGTCCTTTGAAACAACCTTAAACGGATCAAGTCGTCCATCAAGGAATTATATGAGCACCATAGATGGTAGGTCATCACATGGTTTTTCGGGTCCTCACCAGGTTTGCCATCAAATTTGGGAATATCCGATGGTAACTTGACCGGAATTGGTGGCCAATTGTAGCTGTGTAGGATGGGATCATTCGTTAGATGAGATAGGTCGGGTAGGTCCAAAGTAGCCAAAAAGGGAAGTTGT
Organism: Larix kaempferi; assembly: GCA_027924585.1. NCBI lineage: Eukaryota > Viridiplantae > Streptophyta > Pinopsida > Pinales > Pinaceae > Larix > Larix kaempferi. The sequence goes on along the minus strand of BSBM01000762.1, from coordinate 6,283,425 downwards.
TGGTTCGGTTGCGGATATTGATAGTATTTATATGGACTAGTGGGACCTTGGATCGACTGATTATAAGGTGTTCCCAATGGGAATTGACCATAAGGGGGTGGTCCTCAGGATGGTGGACCATAGGTAGGTCCGTCGCCATAATAAGGTGGTCTGCCGCCGAAAGGTGGGGGTCCTCCACCGCCGGAATAAGGTGGACCTCCAAGTGGGGTCCTCCGCCACCGCCGGAAGTTGGAGGTCCGCCACCTCCGCCGCCAGAATAGGGTGGGCCACTACCTCCACCACCAGGATAGGATGGGCCACCGCCTCGAGAGTAAGGTGGGCCACCTCCATAAGATGGGGGTCCGCCACTTCCAGAAGTTAGTGGTCCTCCTCCAATGCTAGAATAACGTAGGCCACTGCCGCTGGAATGAGGTGGGCCTCCTCCATAAGGTGGGGGCCGCCACTACCAGAAGGTGGTGGTATCTCCTCCGCCGCTAGAATAAGGCATCCCTCCGTTGAAGGAATGGGGTGGGCCCCCGCCTCCACCACCAAGATAGGATGGGACACCGCCTCCAGAGTAAGTTCGGTCACCTCCATAAGGTGGAGGTCCGCCCCCTCCAGAAGGAGGTGGACCATACAGTGGTGGGAGTGGTGGGGCATGAGGAAGAGTTGGTGGGGGTCCAATTGGTGCAACATTAAATAGTCCTCATGGAGTGTATGAGTTTCCGGGATAAGGTATCCCATGGAGTACGTTTCCGGGATTAAGTTGTCCCAAAACAGGGTTAAGATAACCTGGATACGCTTGACTCCATGGTGGTTGGGTTGGGTTGGATGGTCCCCCACCAGGGGGTAATCCCATGGTGGATCCCACAACAGGTAAAGAGCTTCTAAGGGAATGGCCAATTGGCAGTCCTCCACTCAAATTATGGCTAAAAAGTTAGGGTTGCCCCCCAGTGATAATGTGTTGACCGCTAGTGGATGGTTGACTCATAATGGGTTGTTGATTACTTATTATGGGAGGAACATTATGTGTGATAAAACCAAGAAGTAAAGAGTATCCTCCCTGTGAGTTTTGGGGTGGGGGAGGGGAAGGTAACGTTCCAGTAGTAGTAGTGGTGGGGGTGTTGGACTGTTGTCCTTCAACACTCTGAGTCACTTGCGGTGTAGAACCGGTCCCCTGACTGAGAGGTGTGCTCGCATGGAATGAAGTTTGACCAGGTTCATAAGTGGTCACGTTGTGAATGGATGGTTTCGGTGAATCATAAGATAAAGAATGAATTGGGATATGTCGAAAGATAGGAACCTCCGTGTCTTCGGCCCTTTGTAAGAGACTTTGTCTTCTAAGTTTGTCGTCGAGGATGCGTAATCGGTCCAGGCGATTACAAAAGGGTGTGAGAAATACTTCGGGAGAACCCAAACTACAAGGTGAGATGGCAAAATGAGCCATTTGTTGACCTAGATATGTTTCCCAAAAGGATACAGTTGGACCAAATGCAGCGGATACAGGGTCGTCCTGGTATAGATTTAACCATTATATGGATCCAGGTTCGCCCGACATCACGCGATCGAAGGATATGTCTTGTGAAGTGGAAGGTTCTCCCTCTTCATCCCTTGACGGGTTAGAGGTTGGTGAATCAGGAGGAAACATGTTCGCTCCAGACTCCATAGTGGATTTTTCTACTTCAGGGGACACGACCGTAACTTGTGTGGCCATGCTTACCCTCAAAATTACCTCCTGGTTAAGGGGATATTCAGGTGGTAAGTTTAAAATTCTGCGGGACCTTCTACAAGGTAATTCAGCCAGAGTGACTGAACCAGAATTTCTCCTAAGTGTGTACTAATCAAAAGAAAAGCAGTCCAGAAAAATCTACACAAACTAAGGACGCAAGCAAACTTATGTGATAGGTGTGGATTCAAAAGTTTGGAAACTCACGGGATTGTCAAGGCTTCGCAACTCACGATATACTCCAGGGTCCAACAGTTATACTCAGCCCAATTTTTCAGAGCACTAACTAGGGAGGATTTGGACCGTACCCCTGACCATATAACCCGACTACCTGATAGTACATGCGTAGTAGCTCCCCAAGTGTTGTTCTCGGTGTATTGCTTCGCCAAGACGGCCAAATGGTTAGCTCAGTTGGTTTCAGGAATCATAAGAGTGTCTCCCGATATACTCAAGGTACGTGGGAGCTCAAATCCGTGTTAGTGTTGTCTAATGCACAATCGTATGGCAAGAGCCTTCCGATATACTACCGAGTACGTGAAACACCTTTCGATATACGCCGAGTATGTGAAGTTCCTTTTGATATACCCTAAGGTACGTGAAAGAGCCTTCGATATACCGGTTGGTACGTGAAAGAGCTTCGATATACCGGTTGGTACGTGGAAGAACTAGAATACCCTCGGGATGCAGTGTAGGAAAATAATGACAGCTGCGATGTTTTAAGACGCTGAAACACGTCTCTAACTTAACACACAAGTTACTAAAGATTTTAACCTAGTTCTACTTTTAATTTTATCTGGACGGTTAAGTGAATGCATGAGGTGAGTACATAAACGTAAACATAATGCAATCCCTAACTACATAAAAAATGCACTCTTTCTTTTGATGAAATCTATATATGGGAAGGATAAATCTTTTTCCAATGGTCTCACAAACAGTAAATTTCAACAACACTCTCAATCTACCAAAAATGATAATGAAAGCACTCTTGTCGTTTTCCAAGCAAAACATGAACATGAACAACACGTCAAATCCAAATAAAACATTTTTCTTTTTTTCTTTTTCAATTTAGAATGAAACTAAAAATGATCAAAAAGAGAGAATCTCTATCTAGAGCACACTAGCTTTTCAAGTTCCACAATGATGACCTAAAAACATGAAAATCAAAAGTGCATATAACTTTTCAAGCATGGAATCACTTTTTGCAAAAAATTGACTAAACTTGGATTTTTCAAGAAAATGAATGGTTCATAATTCAAGAAAAATACAAATGATTAACTCTTTTTCCAAACTTTCCAAAAGATCTATGATGAATTCCAGTGCATGAACCAATTTCTACAACAATTCTCAAATGCACTTGAAAATGGTAAAAAATTAAGCAATTTTAATTTTTTCAATGATATGCCAAGACTAAAACTTGATAACAATAATGCTTTTAAGTGTAAATGGCTGAAAATAAATACTATTTGCAGCACTCTAAGCACACATAAATTCTCAAAGAAACGACAAGCACTTCAATGACCTAAAAACACAAAAATCACTCAAGAAGATCAAATGCAAACCAACAAAAGATCACCAAGCTCAACAAGGGTTTGGAAGCGGATCTAGGATGTTGTATAGATCCAGTGAGGTGATTGGGGAGAACAAGATAGAGTGGATGATCGTGGGGGATTGAAATTTCCCACCACTTCAATCAAACTCACTTGATCAAAAATACCCAAAAACCAACACAAGCAAACCAAACAAAACACCGCTGAATAAAACAGTATATGCCTAGAAGATACAGTGCATAGATGTTTGTATATCAACCCAAAAAATCGCAAGTTTGGAGCAAAAGACCCAAGCATCAAGTTTGAAAACTCGGTGCAGGTTGTGTTTGGGCACAGAGCGCCCGGCGCAGGTTGCACACAAAGGAAAAGCATCGGTGGTGCAAGATGTCAAAACGAAAAAAGCGTCGGTGGCGCAGTATAAACAGAGGAAAAAAGTGCTCCTGGGTGGACAAGCGCCCTGTATGTACTGCCGAGGTGCGTCAGGCGAATAACTCAAAGCAAGCAAGGAAAAAATCCAACCAAAGATCAAATAAATGGACTGAGAATGGTTCTACAAACCCAGAGAGACCCAGAGAAAGTCAGTAAACTCTTAGAAGAAAGAAACTAATGGTGAAAATAGGCCTACGAGGCAAAGTAATGGCTCATTAAAGAAATCAAGAATAACACACTCAAACTTGAAATCAAAACTAATGTAAATTCCCAAGTATGGTCGCCAGATTTGTTATTGGACAATCTACTCGAGTGGATGCGAGCCAGATCTCCCTAGTTCAATGTGAATCTAGAACAAATGAGACAGAATATGAAACTGCTTTCCTAGATCTAGTTAGAGAGAGATCGAGAGATAGACTTCTTACCTTTAGATCATAGATCTTCTTCTTCTTGTTGTTGTTACTTTAAATCCCGTGGTCATCAGATCTATAGCTGCAAGACCTGCCAAGACATATGGAAACAATGCAAGTGGTTAAGTATGTCTAAACAATAATTGATCTAAGTAAACGATTAAGGAAGTAAACTACAAATAACATCAAACACAATAACATTTGCAGAAAGAGTTTATATTACTGTATAAAAGAGGGAAAATACAATATAGAGATATGATCACAAGCCAAGCCTTAACATCACAATCCTCCTCCAACAAGCCAAGTCAATGCCTCCAAAGGAAGTATGAGTCTCCCAAAAGATGAGTAGGGATCTCCTAAGCTAATTTCACCAGCATGTAAGTGCTATAGACTCCCTCCCCTTGGAATGGAGAGGGGACTTGTATTTATAGGACCAAGTGGATAGAGTAGGTTGAGGATTATGGGGAAAGGGATAAGGGATCCTCCCTTGAGGTTAGGGAACCGTAGGATAGCTCACCTAGGAGTTAGGGATAGGGATCCACCTCATAAAACTTCTAGATCTTGGTCGAAAGCTCCCTTTATCCCATTTAACCAACCCCGGCACAGGTTGCATGAAGACAACAAGCGCTTGAGAAGGAAAACGTGGATTGAACAAAGGAGTTCTGCGCCACCGGCGCAGGCTGGAAGAATACATTCTGCGCCGGCCCTAGTTGGGTGCTACTTGCTCAAGGACATCATGCGTCGACCCAACTAGAAATGTGGACAAAGGCATCAACTTGCTCTAACTGACTCACTTGATCTTAGGGAACTTCAGAGAATTAGGCATTGAGTTAACAAGGGTGTCATGGTGACGAGATTTAGGTGTAACAAATGTATCAACATATGTGAAGGCCTAAGGCATTTTGTAATCCTTGGTTAAATCTCTAACATGGTAAGCAATAAGGTGGTATTCAACCTATTTACCTAAAACTCCAAAGCCTTACCTCGGTTGATTGGTCCATATACGCAACAATATCTTTGTTGATTTATTCCTAAATCTTGATGATCCTACTCTCAGTATCACTTAATTGTATTTATGTTGGTGAATCTTAATGTTTAGGACCTATTGTTTTCATCTATCATCAAATAGTTGAACCAAATGTAAATGGACATGTCTTATCAATTAATGGTATTTATGTTTGTGAATCTTAATGTTTATGACCTATTGTTTTCGTCCATCATCAAATAGTTGAACCAAATGCAAATGGACATGTCTTTTCTTGTACTTCAAACAACTCACTTTTCCTTACACAATTTTTATATGAAAACCATTGCTTCCTTGCACATAGCCTAAAATCCTACTCTTCTTTTTTCTAGCATAATCAACACTCTCTTTTAAACCACATGGAAATAGATGGACATTTTGATGTATAAGTAAACGAGCTTCATCGAAATAATATTTTTAAAATTTTGGTTTTCAAGGAATAACCTCGTGGAAAACTCTATGAGTACTTCCCCACGTTTCTTGGATGGTAAAGGGGATAAATCGTCGGTGTTGATTGCAGAGCTTAACCCAAGGGGATCAAGAGAGTTGAACCTGTGACCTCCTCAACTTTGGGGGGAGAGATATCACATCTAGCCCATGACCACTTGAGATAACCCTTGAGACTATTCTAAACATTCTTTTACAATAATAAACATATTTGTTTCAAAAAAGGGAAGAGTTGAAAACTTTAATTTATACCTCTGACTTTAGTTTACAACATATTTCCCAAATACTCCAAAGATCGAAGGTACTAGTTCTATCATACATGAAGAGAAAGGGCACCCCACTGATTCACATAGAATACCTTACCTCTTCATCATTTGATTAACATTCACATGTCCTTATCTGTTATAATAAGTTTTGTCTCGGCAACAAGATCCAACTCCAACACTAAACATGCTACGTGGTAGCATAGTCCTTGCTAAAGTAGAAATATATTAATTTTGCAAATGTTTTGAAAAACAACTGCTTCGTGGATTTTATTTATCCAATTAGTAATCCTTCTAACAGTAAAATGCTCCAATATATTGGATTTAAGGAATGGAACTAATAATGTACAGTAAGTAACAATAAAATGTGCCAATGTATTGGATCTATGCATGTTCATGCATCTCACTTCATTTTCACCATATTTTCACTCCATAAAGTATACTTGTTTCTTGTTGACGTGGGTCCAGAGTGACCACTTGGAGTCTCTCGCCTTTTGCAGAGAGGAGAAGCACTGGAGGTGGGTCCTGCAGTCCGTGATGCTCTGGAGGAGCTAGAGGCAGTGGAGGATAACCTCCAGAGGATGACCGTGGACATCCCAGATCCGAGCGTCCATGACCTACCCCATTGCTATCAGAAGCTGATGGTTGGAGTATCAGTTCGTTTTGGCACGCTTCTCCAGAAGGCGGCGAGGGTCATAGTCTGCTTTCATGCACAACAGCCCGGGGCTTCGAGGCCTCGGGCTGTGCGGCCTAGGGCTTAGGCGTATGTTTTACTTATGTGTATACTGAAAGCTTATGAGATTCATATTTTGTAGAGATGACTCTTACTGAAAGCTAGCATGCTTCATACTTTTGTGTCAGCACTATCGTTTTGTATCGATTTATATATATATATATATATACAGACACTTCTGGTAGTTTTATACATCTTGTGTTCTACGGATGATTAATGAGATCTTGTTTACATGTTTGCTTATACAATGGATGATTTACTTGTTATGTTTGATTTTATATTTTATGAATATGTTATGTGTGTGCAATGTACCAATCTAGAATGAAGTTGGCCATCGAGTCACCAATTGTGTTCATGTCTCATGGAATGTGCAGGTATTGAATAGATTCAAGGGACCTTTCCAGAAGACGAACTCGTCGGAAGAGATGGAGTAGAGTAGGGTCGCGGATAGCGTAGACCCGGTTAATATGAGAAACCACTACTTGTGAATCCAAGTGGATGACAACGTGGCTCATACCCAAGGAAAGAGCATCAGTTAGGGTTCCAATCATCGCCTGGTATTCCGCAGAATTATTGGTTGCGTATCCTAGACAACTTCCTCCTGAGCTGATAAGCTCGCCGGTGGGAGAATAAAGTACCCAGGCTGCCGAAGCAAGGTTGCGAGTATGCCGAATAGCACCGTCCGCGAATCCATAGCCATTTTCCATCTGCACATGTAGACAGAACATGGTATAAGAAGCGAAACAAGATCTAGACACACTAAAACAAAAAGCGTCACACCACACAAAACACATGCCATGTATAGTATATACAAGGTATCTATGCGTGAAAAAACTCATGCTTAGTACCTCTTCAGGTAGAGCCCGTTTCGGGGCTCACCCAAAGATATCCCACCATAGTCCTCTAGTTCGTAGGCTCCCTCCTCCAGAACACGTTTCACTATGTACGATTCATGCCGCATGTACTCGAACTTACCTGCCCCCAGCTTATTGTGCCTTTGGTCGTATGTGAGGACCAAATTACCCTCGTTGAAGGTATGAGGTTTAACGGAACTATCATATTGAGCTTTGATGTGCTTCTTATGTGCCTCGTTGGCAAGAGCAACATCGCGGCGGGTCTCGTCGAGTTTTGCTAGGTAGAGGAAGCGTTCTTCCTCGGCAATGGTGTTCGGAAGAAGTTCGACTGAAAGTTTGAGAGATAGAATCTCACACTCTATTGGTAGGATTTCCTCCAATCCGTAAACTAACTGGAACGGTGTAAATCCAGTGGCAGTATTAACGGAGGTTTGGTATGCCCATAGCGCGGAAAAGAGCATGTTATGCCAGTTCGACTTATGTGTACCCACCATGCGTTGGATCATGGTTTTCAAGACCTTGTTAATGGCCTCTACTTGTCCATTGGACTGTGGGTAGTAAGGTGTTGAGTTTTCATGGCGAAAACCCAGTCTGGCGCTCAATTCATCTACCATATGGTTTTGGAAATGAGATCCATGGTCGGTAACTATGGCTTGTGGAACTCCAAACCGTGAAATGACATGATTGAACATGAAGAGTGCGGTGGTTTTTTTGTCGTCACTGTAAGTAGGCATAGCCTCGACCAGTTTAGTAAAGTAATCCACAGCTACTATGATGTAACCATGCCCCCCGGGCGAGGTAGGCTTACAGTGCATGAAATCTATGTCCCATTTTGCAAAGGGGCCCACGGCAATAACCAGGTGTAACGGGGCGGGGTGGGAGCGTGTTTTTGTGTGAAAATGCTGGCATGGGGGACATTTTTTAACAGCCTCAATGCAATCTTTAAAGATGGATGGCCAATAATATCCCACGCATAGTATCTTCTGGGCCATAACCATCCCAGAGAGATGACCGCCACAAGTCCTAGAGTGACAGTCATTCAAGACGTGTTCAACCTCCTTGTGTGTCAGACAATGTCGAAGAACAGAATCAACACCACGGCGATATAGGATATCGCTAACAATCAAGTAATACTTGGCGTGGTGACGTATACGAAGGCGATCGTCACGAGACAGTTGGGGGTTGAAACATTGGGTTTGAAGATATAAGGTAATATCTCCATACCATGGGTTGGACGTGCTGATGAGGAACAACGACTCATCTGGAAGAGAATTGTTGGGCTTAGATCCTAGATCAACACGAGGAAGATCACAAATGAGATCGGCAAACACCAAAGACTTCTTAGACTTGGCCTTCTCGAAGAGGAGATCGAATTCCTGAAGTATCTGTGAAAATCCTCACAACAGATCTAAGAGATGATGTATACCTCACAAGAGAATGATTATGATTAAGCAAGAAAATAGAATAAGAGTGGTCAATACAGTATAATGAGCAACATAATAATATGGTACAGTAGAACTCGGATAGAAGCAATAATACTTCACACACACTAGTTAATTAATCACAATATCGACAAATAAATAGTACAATGGTAGAGAGGATTCAAATGCCTAAGGTGGCAATTCGAATTAGCTTGTCAGAGTGATCATAAGATCAATAGAGTGTCATCGGAGCACAACTAGAAGTCTTCATCATCATCAGTGGAGTCATCAATGCTCAAGTAACTGTCAACCATCATTCAAACTAACTCTGGTAGGTGTAACTGAGTGTAACTAAGTGTAACTGAGTGTAACTGAGTGTAACTGAGTGTAAATTGAATACAACTGGACTAGTAGGTGAAGAAGGGCGAGTTGCTCCCTAAAATCAAGGAAGAAGGGCGCATTAAGCAACTGGAGGGCTAAAACTGAATAGTGAGAAGCTCCTCGGGGCTGGCTAACTGAGGGCTAGGTTCTGGACTAATGACTGGGATACATGCAAAATGCATGCAAACCCTAGAATGCATGCAAACCCTAAAAGTGCATGCATGACTAAAAATGTAAATGATAAAAATACTGGTGGGACTAGGATGGAGTATAGGAATATCCTAACAGTATCACAATCCATCGTAAATACTTTCCCCCTAGTACTTGATGTGTCAAGATGTGGTACATGGGGTCCGAGTCGGCGATAATGGTGGTGGTGCGGAGCAGTATGTAATGACGGAACTTTTGGACGGAAATGACTGTTGTGAGAGCGAGTTTCTCGACATGTGAGTAATGAGTTTCAGTGTCAATAAGACCCTTACTAAGGTAATAAATCACATGTTCCTGGGCATTATTGTCCTCCTGGACCAGGACCATGGCGATCGTGGTGGCAGAAGCAGCGAGATAAAGGATGTAATCCTTATAGTAATTGGGCGGTTGGAGCATAGGGGCATGCATAATGGCATGTTTTAGACTGTCGAAGGATTGTTGCGCTTGCTCGTCCCAAATGAACGGGATGTCCTTCTTCAGCAATCTCATGTAACCCTGTGTCTTCTGAGTGAAATTACAGACAAAATGTCGTAGGTAAGTTGCCTTCCCTTGAAAACTTTGTAGTTCTGTAATATCAGTAGGAGGTGGGAGAGCAACAATGGCTTCCACCTTCAAGGGATTAATGCGGATCCTATCTTTCAAAACGATAAAACCTAGGAGGCGTCTAGACTCGAAGTAGAAAATACACTTGTGAGGATTTAGGCGGATGTTGTACCACCTGCATCTGAGGAAGACGGCTGTCAGATGATCAATGTGGAATTCACACTGCCGGGAATGAGTAGGAAGATTGTTAAGATAGGGTTCCGCAAAGTCCTTCACATCATAAAAAGCGTATGACATGGCCCGCTGGAATGTGGCACCAGCATTTTTTAGTCCAAAAGGGAGCTTGTGATAAGAAAATGTACCCCAAGAGCAGATGAAAGCTGTCTTATGTTGATCAGTCGGGTGGATCTCAATCTGGTTGTAACCGGAAAATCCATCCATGAATGAGAAGATGAGACTTCCGGCATAATTGTCTATGATCTGATCGATGAAGGGAGTGGGGTAGTTGTCCTTAGGATAAGCCTTGTTCAAATCCTGATAATCGACACAGACCTGGATGGTGCCCTGCTTCTTAGCCACAGGGACGACATTTGAGACCCATTTTGTTAATGGAACAGGGTAGATGAAGTCGGCCTTCAAGAGCTTTTCAATTTATGCCTTAATCGCCGCAGTTTTTCGAGGGTGTACTGGTCTTAACTTTTGGCGGATAGGTTTAGCATTGAGATAGGTTTTAATCTCATGCAAAATGATAGCAGGGTCTATCCCAGGCATTTCCTTGTAGGTCCAAGCAAACACGTCTCAGAATTGCTTGAATAAGGCCGTAAAAGTACTAATCTCTTCAGGGGAACATTTCTGGCCTAAACGAATATGTTCCACTACACCAGGGGTAACCAAGATGTCAATCGGAGTGGTTGGTTCAATGTTTTCCAGGTTTCCCTTAGTGTCCATATGACACGTAAGTATCGGTGACTGGGGGCAAGGATAGACATCCGGTGTGAAAATTGTGGCGATGTTGTTCTCTAAAGAATCCAATGGGGGTAGGAAAGATGATCGGTGGTGGAGGTCTTCCCACGGAGGGTCATCCGCACTCATGATCTCCATGATGGACTCGTCAGAATGAAAAGTTCGGAGCAGAGGATCCAGTAGGGATGATGTCCGCTGTATAGAAAAGGATGTAGAGGCCACAACCAAGTGGTCCTCTGGTGCTGACTGGATAGCCTCATAAGTGATTTCAGCGGGTGAAAGAGGCATAGTATCTCCAATAAGATGCATGGTGGATTCCTCGTTTACGAGCTATGGATCGGTGGAGTTGGGAAAATAGGATATCATGTTCACCGTGGAAACATGGTTAGGGGGATCTGAGGTTGGAAAAACACCCATAAGAGATGAGTCTTTTATGAGGCCGACCCCCATGCTCTCATATGGTTGCAAAGATTTCCCGAGTAATGGGACATTATCGCCGAGATGAGTAGCGGTTTCCGGTGTATAGAAATCCAGTTGGTCGACTGTGACAATTCGGCCTTGGTGGGGGAATTGCACAATGCGGAAGATGGATGATGTGACCACAGTCATGGCATAAAACCAATTACGGCCAAGTAAAAGATTATAATCCAAAGGGGCTGCGACTACTTCCACATTAATGGTTGCGGTCTTATCCCCCAACTCTACTGCCAAGGCTTGTAACAGCCTATGGAGTTGAAAGCCACGACTGTCGAATGCCTTCAAGGTAGTGGGAGAACGGTTTAACTCCTGAGAACCAATGGCTATCCAACACGATATCGACATGACTGAGGTAGAAGCACATTCGCCTAACATAGTACGATGGATTTTCTTCCCGACAATATTCGTGGCAACTTGAAATGCCAGTTCGTGGGAAAGCCTCGGTTTAAAGTACTTGATTTGGAATGTAATTGTATTAGAGGAATCCGGATCAACCACACCAATGGCAGCGAGAAGAGTCTTGCGCTGGTTATGATAGTTCCGCACAACCTCTAGCGTCGACATAGCACAAGGAGCTTGTGCCAAGTCCTCTACAATGTTGTAGTTTTGATTTGCCTGAGCATTAGGATTGAAAACTTATTTTCAAATCGTGCTCTTAGGCGGACGCAACAATGACTCTAAAGAAGGCTTCTCAATGGTGAGAGAGGTCGGTGGCACAGTGATGTCAGGAATAGAAGTGGAAGCTTTTTTAGTATTACTTCCAATGGGTTCCTTTGTAGGGACTGAGTCGTACGAGCGTGAACGTGTGTTCAAGTTAACTGTCTCATTGCGCATCATGAGAACATGTGTGGTAGAGGATGCCTCTCCATGTGAAGGAGAGTTTTGAGCGATCAGTTGCTGGTTCTGAGTGGGGAATGGATCGTTGAGAACTGCATGAGTGGGGTTTCCCTTGAGAAACTTCTACACTTCGTCTCAGTGAGGACATTCCTTTGAGAAATGATCACCACCACACAGTAAACAAGGATACTTCAACTTCCTCTTCTGTTTGGTGTCTTCAGGGCTGGGCTTGGGCTCCTGTTAGTTAGAATATTTCTTAGGTTTACCTTTGTTTTTATTCTTACCACCGGTTTTCTGAGGCGAAGCTGACTAAACAGAATTCTCCTCTTCGGTGGAGGCAAGAGTGGGTGACTTGGTGGTGCTGCTTCCAGCCCGTGGTGGGGATGCGGAAGAACCCTGGGGGTTCGATGGTCCACCGGTTTGAGTAGAAGGCTGGGAGTTAAGGGAACCAATGATTCCATAGGCTTGAGGTCCCTTAGGTGGTTTTGCAGGGTCGTATGTAGGGCGGGGTGTGTCAGGAACAATGTCGTACAACATGCCAGATTAAGCATAGACCAGGTCTAAGTAATGGGCACGGGCAATAGCTTGTTCCTCGATTACGGCCCCTCCCATGGCCACATCTCGAGCTACGACAGGTAAAAGGGACTTCGTAAACCAGTCAGCTAAGAGTTGGTATGGAATATGATCCTTAATGAGACGTCATCTCCTCCGCCACTCATGTATATGATCGGAGATATGAGTTGCGGTGGTTTGACAGAGCGAAGTCAGAAGGTCCGTACCAATTTGATAGTGTATGGGTAACTGGAAATGAGTAAAAAAAGACATAGCAAGAGAGCGAAAATTGGGAAAGGAGTGCGGTGGTAATTCGATATACCACTTGGCAGTTGGGTCGGTGATGGTCCTTTGAAACAACCTTAAACGGATCAAGTCGTCCATCAAGGAATTATATGAGCACCATAGATGGTAGGTCATCACATGGTTTTTCGGGTCCTCACCAGGTTTGCCATCAAATTTGGGAATATCCGATGGTAACTTGACCGGAATTGGTGGCCAATTGTAGCTGTGTAGGATGGGATCATTCGTTAGATGAGATAGGTCGGGTAGGTCCAAAGTAGCCAAAAAGGGAAGTTGTTGGTTCGGTTGCGGATATTGATAGTATTTATATGGACTAGTGGGACCTTGGATCGACTGATTATAAGGTGTTCCCAATGGGAATTGACCATAAGGGGGTGGTCCTCAGGATGGTGGACCATAGGTAGGTCCGTCGCCATAATAAGGTGGTCTGCCGCCGAAAGGTGGGGGTCCCCCACCGCCGGAATAAGGTGGACCTCCAAGTGAGGTCCTCCGCCACCAGCGGAAGTTGGAGGTCCGCCACCTCCGCCGCCAGAATAGGGTGGGCCACTACCTCCACCACCAGGATAGGATGGGCCACCGCCTCAAGAGTAAGGTGGGCCGCCTCCATAAGGTGGGGGTCCGCCACTTCCAGAAGTTAGTGGTCCTCCTCCAATGCTAGAATAAGGTAGGCCACTGCCGCTGGAATGAGGTGGGCCTCCTCCATAAGGTGGGGGCCGCCACTACCAGAAGGTGGAGGTATCTCCTCCGCCGCTAGAATAAGGCATCCCTCCGTTGCTGGAATGGGGTGGGCCCCCGCCTCCACCACCAAGATAGGATGGGACACCGCCTCCAGAGTAAGTTCGGTCACCTCCATAAGGTGGAGGTCCGCCCCCTCCAGAAGGAGGTGGACCATACAGTGGTGGGAGTGGTGGGGCATGAGGAAGAGTTGGTGGGGGTCCAATTGGTGCAACATTAAATTGTCCTCATGGAGTGTATGAGTTTCCGGGATAAGGTATCCCATGGAGTACGTTTCCGGGATTAAGTTGTCCCAAAACAGGGTTAAGATAACCTGGATACGCTTGACTCCATGGTGGTTGGGTTGGGTTGGATGGTCCCCCACCAGGGGGTAATCCCATGGTGGATCCCACAACAGGTAAAGAGCTTCTAAGGGAATGGCCAATTGGCAGTCCTCCACTCAAATTATGGCTAAAAAGTTAGGGTTGCCCCCCAGTGATAATGTGTTGACCGCTAGTGGATGGTTGACTCATAATGGGTTGTTGATTACTTATTATGGGAGGAACATTATGTGTGATAAAACCAAGAAGTAAAGAGTATCCTCCCCGTGAGTTTTGGGGTGGGGGAGGGGAAGGTAACGTTCCAGTAGTAGTAGTGGTGGGGGTGTTGGACTGTTGTCCTTCAACACTCTGAGTCACTTGCGGTGTAGAACCGATCCCCTGACTGAGAGGTGTGCTCGCATGGAATGAAGTTTGACCAGGTTCATAAGTGGTCACGTTGTGAATGGATGGTTTCGGTGAATCATAAGATAAAGAATGAATTGGGATATGTCGAAAGATAGGAACCTCCGTGTCTTCGGCCCTTTGTAAGAGACTTTGTCTTCTAAGTTTGTCGTCGAGGATGCGTAATCGGTCCAGGCGATTACGAAAGGGTGTGAGAAATACTTCGGGAGAACCCAAACTACAAGGTGAGATGGCAAAATGAGCCATTTGTTGACCTAGATATGTTTCCCAAAAGGATACAGTTGGACCAAATGCAGCGGATACAGGGTCGTCCTGGTATAGATTTAACCATTATATGGATCCAGGTTCGCCCGACATCACGCGATCGAAGGATATGTCTTGTGAAGTGGAAGGTTCTCCCTCTTCATCCCTTGAAGGGTTAGAGGTTGGTGAATTAGGAGGAAACATGTTCGCTCCAGACTCCATAGTGGATTTTTCTACTTCAGGGGACACGACCGTAACTTGTGTGGCCATGCTTACCCTCAAAATTACCTCCTGGTTAAGGGGATATTCAGGTGGTAAGTTTAAAATTCTGCGGGACCTTCTACAAGGTAATTCAGCCAGAGTGACTGAACCAGAATTTCTCCTAAGTGTGTACTAATCAAAAGAAAAGCAGTCCAGAAAAATCTACACAAACTAAGGACGCAAGCAAACTTATGTGATAGGTGTGGATTCAAAAGTTTGGAAACTCACGGGATTGTCAAGGCTTCGCAACTCACGATATACTCCAGGGTCCAACAGTTATACTCAGCCCAATTTTTCAGAGCACTAACTAGGGAGGATTTGGACCGTACCCCTGACCATATAACCCGACTACCTGATAGTACATGCGTAGTAGCTCCCCAAGTGTTGTTCTCGGTGTATTGCTTCGCCAAGACGGCCAAATGGTTAGCTCAGTTGGTTTCAGGAATCCTAAGAGTGTCTCCCGATATACTCAAGGTACGTGGGAGCTCAAATCCGTGTTAGTGTTGTCTAATGCACAATCGTATGGCAAGAGCCTTCCGATATACTACCGAGTACGTGAAACACCTTTCGATATACGCCGAGTATGTGAAGTTCCTTTTGATATACCCTAAGGTACGTGAAAGAGCCTTCGATATACCGGTTGGTACGTGAAAGAGCTTCGATATACCGGTTGGTACGTGGAAGAACTACAATACCCTCGGGATGCAGTGTAGGAAAATAATGACAGCTGCGATGTTTTAAGACGCTGAAACACGTCTCTAACTTAACACACAAGTTACTAAAGATTTTAACCTAGTTCTACTTTTAATTTTATCTGGACGGTTAAGTGAATGCATGAGGTGAGTACATAAACGTAAACATAATGCAATCCCTAACTACATAAAAAAATGCACTCTTTCTTTTGATGAAATCTATATATGGGAAGGATAAATCTTTTTCCAATGGTCTCACAAACAGTAAATTTCAACAACACTCTCAATCTACCAAAAATGATAATGAAAGCACTCTTGTCGTTTTCCAAGCAAAACATGAACATGAACAACACGTCAAATCCAAATAAAAAATTTTTCTTTTTGTCTTTTTCAATTTAGAATGAAACTAAAAATGATCAAAAAGAGAGAATCTCTATCTAGAGCACACTAGCTTTTCAAGTTCCACAATGATGACCTAAAAACATGAAAATCAAAAGTGCATATAACTTTTCAAGCATGGAATCACTTTTTGCAAAAATTTGACTAAACTTGGATTTTTCAAGAAAATGAATGGTTCATAATTCAAGAAAAATACAAATGATTAACTCTTTTTCCAAACTTTCCAAAAGATCTATGATGAATTCCAGTGCATGAACCAATTTCTACAACAATTCTCAAATGCACTTGAAAATGGTAAAAAATTAAGCAATTTTAATTTTTTCAATGATATGCCAAGACTAAAACTTGATAACAATAATGCTTTTAAGTGTAAATAGCTGAAAATAAATACTATTTGCAGCACTCTAAGCACACATAAATTCTCAAAGAAACGACAAGCACTTCAATGACCTAAAAACACAAAAATCACTCAAGAAGATCAAATGCAAGCCAACAAAAGATCACCAAGCTCAACAAGGGTTTGGAAGCGCATCTAGGATGTTGTATAGATCCAGTGAGGTGATTGGGGAGAACAAGATAGAGTGGATGATCGTGGGGGATTGAAATTTCCCACCACTTCAATCAAACTCACTTGATCAAAAATACCCAAAAACCAACACAAGCAAACCAAACAAAACACCGCTGAATAAAACAGTCTATGCCTAGAAGATACAGTGCATAGATGTTTGTATATCAACCCAAAAAATCACAAGTTTGGAGCAAAAGACCCAAGCATCAAGTTTGAAAACTCGGTGCAGGTTGTGTTTGGGCACAGAGCGCCCGGCGCAGGTTGCACACAAAGGAAAAGCATCGGTGGTGCAAGATGTCAAAACGAAAAAAGCGTCGGTGGCGCAGTATAAACAGAGGAAAAAAGCGCTCCTGGGTGGACAAGCGCCCTGTATGTACTGCCGAGGTGCGTAATGCGAATAACTCAAAGCAAGCAAGGAAAAAATCCAACCAAAGATCGAATAAATGGACTGAGAATGGTTCTACAAACCCAGAGAGACCCAGAGAAAGTCAGTAAACTCTCAGAAGAAAGAAACTAATGGTGAAAATAGGCCTATGAGGCAAAGTAATGGCTCATTAAAGAAATCAAGAATAACACACTCAAACTTGAAATCAAAACTAATGTAAATTCCCAAGTATGGTCGCCAGATTTGTTATTGGACAATCTACTCGAGTGGATGCGAGCCAGATCTCCCTAGTTCAATGTGAATCTAGAACAAATGAGACAGAATATGAAACTGCTTTCCTAGATCTAGTTAGAGAGAGATCGAGAGATAGACTTCTTACCTTTAGATCATAGATCTTCTTCTTCTTGTTGTTGTTACTTTAAATCCCGTGGTCATCAGATCTATAGCTGCAAGACCTGCCAAGACATATGGAAACAATGCAAGTGGTTAAGTATGTCTAAACAATAATTGATCTAAGTAAATGATTAAGGAAGTAAACTACAAATAACATCAAACACAATAACATTTGCAGAAAGAGTTTATATTACTGTATAAAAGAGGGAAAATACAATATAGAGATATGATCACAAGCCAAGCCTTAACATCGCAATCCTCCTCCAACAAGCCAAGTCAATGCCTCCAAAGGAAGTATGAGTCTCCCAAAAGATGAGTAGGGATCTCCTAAGCTAATTTCACCAGCATGTAAGTGCTATAGACTCCCTCCCCTTGGAATGGAGAGGGGCCTTGTATTTATAGGACCAATTGGATAGAGTAGGTTGAGGATTATGGGGAAAGGGATAAGGGATCCTCCCTTGAGGTTAGGGAACCGTAGGATAGCTCACCTAGGAGTTAGGGATAGGGATCCACCTCATAAAAATTCTAGATCTTGGTCGAAAGCTCCCTTTATCCCATTTAACCAACCCCGGCACAGGTTGCATGAAGACAACAAGCGCTTGAGAAGGAAAACGTGGGTTGAACAAAGGAGTTCTGCGCCGCCGGCGCAGGCTGGCAGAATACATTCTGCGCCGGCCCTAGTTGGGTGCTACTTGCTCAAGGACATCATGCGTCGACCCAACTAGAAATGTGGACAAAGGCATCAACTTGCTCTAACTGACTCACTTGATCTTAGGGAACTTCAGAGAATTAGGCATTGAGTTAACAAGGGTGTCATGGTGACGAGATTTAGGTGTAACAAATGGATCAACATATGTGAAGGCCTAAGGCATTTTGTAATCCTTGGTTAAATCTCTAACATGGTAAGCAATAAGGTGGTATTCAACCTATTTACCTAAAACTCCAAAGCCTTACCTCGGTTGATTGGTCCATATACGCAACAATATCTTTGTTGATTTATTCCTAAATCTTGATGATCCTACTCTCAGTATCACTTAATTGTATTTATGTTGGTGAATCTTAATGTTTAGGACCTATTGTTTTCATCTATCATCAAATAGTTGAACCAAATGTAAATGGACATGTCTTATCAATTAATGGTATTTATGTTTGTGAATCTTAATGTTTATGACCTATTGTTTTCGTCCATCATCAAATAGTTGAACCAAATGCAAATGGACATGTCTTTTCTTGTACTTCAAACAACTCACTTTTCCTTACACAATTTTTATATGAAAACCATTGCTTCCTTGCACATAGCCTAAAATCCTACTCTTCTTTTTTCTAGCATAATCAACACTCTCTTTTAAACCACATGGAAATAGATGGACATTTTGATGTATAAGTAAACGAGCTTCATCGAAATAATATTTTTAAAATTTTGGTTTTCAAGGAATAACCTCGTGGAAAACTCTATGAGTACTTCCCCACGTTTCTTGGATGGTAAAGGGGATAAATCGTCGGTGTTGATTGCAGAGCTTAACCCAAGGGGATCAAGAGAGTTGAACCTGTGACCTCCTCAACTTTGGGGGGAGAGATATCACATCTAGCCCATGACCACTTGAGATAACCCTTGAGACTATTCTAAACATTCTTTTACAATAATAAACATATTTGTTTCAAAAAAGGGAAGAGTTGGAAACTTTAATTTATACCTCTGACTTTAGTTTACAACATATTTCCCAAATACTCCAAAGATCGAAGGTACTAGTTCTATCATACATGAAGAGAAAGGGCACCCCACTGATTCACATAGAATACCTTACCTCTTCATCATTTGATTAACATTCACATGTCCTTATCTGTTATAATAAGTTTTGTCTCGGCAACAAGATCCAACTCCAACACTAAACATGCTACGTGGTAGCATACTCCTTGCTAAAGTAGAAATATATTAATTTTGCAAATGTTTTGAAAAACAACTGCTTCGTGGATTTTATTTATCCAATTAGTAATCCTTCTAACAGTAAAATGCTCCAATATATTGGATTTAAGGAATGGAACTAATAATGTACAGTAAGTAACAATAAAATGTGCCAATGTATTGGATCTATGCATGTTCATGCATCTCACTTCATTTTCACCATATTTTCACTCCATAAAGTATACTTGTTTCTTGTTGACGTGGGTCCAGAGTGACCACTTGGAGTCTCTCGCCTTTTGCAGAGAGGAGCAGCACTGGAGGTGGGTCCTGCAGTCCGTGATGCTCTGGAGGAGCTAGAGGCAGTGGAGGATAACCTGCAGAGGATGACCGTGGACATCCCAGATCCGAGCGTCCATGACCTACCCCATTGCTATCAGAAGCTGATGGTTGGAGTATCAGTTCGTTTCGGCACGCTTCTCCAGAAGGCGGCGAGGGTCATAGTCTGCTTTCATGCACAACAGCCCGGGGCTTCGAGGCCTCGGGATGTGCGGCCTAGGGCTTAGGCGTATGTTTTACTTATGTGTATACTGAAAGCTTATGAGATTCATATTTTGTAGAGATGACTCTTACTGAAAGCTAGCATGCTTCATACTTTTGTGTCAGCACTATCGTTTTGTATCGATTTATATATATATATATATATATATATATATATATATATATATATATATATATATATATATATATATATATATATATATATATACAGACACTTCTGGTAGTTTTATACATCTTGTGTTCTACGGATGATTAATGAGATCTTGTTTACATGTTTGCTTATACAATGGTTGATTTACATGTTATGTTTGATTTTATATTTTATGAATATGTTATGTGTGTGCAATGTACCAATCTAGAATGAAGTTGGCCATCGAGTCACCAATTGTGTTCATGTCTCATGGAATGTGCAGGTATTGAATAGATTCAAGGGACTTTTCCAGAAGACGAACTCGTCGGAAGAGATGGAGTAGAGTAGGGTCGCGGATAGCGTAGACCCGGTTAATATGAGAAACCACTACTTGTGAATCCAAGTGGATGACAACGTGGCTCATACCCAAGGAAAGAGCATCAGTTAGGGTTCCAATCATCGCCTGGTATTCCGCAGAATTATTGGTTGCGTATCCTAGACAACTTCCTCCTGAGCTGATAAGCTCGCCGGTGGGAGAATAAAGTACCCAGGCTGCCGAAGCAAGGTTGCGAGTATGCCGACTAGCACCGTCCGCGAATCCATAGCCATTTTCCATCTGCACATGTAGACAGAACATGGTATAAGAAGCGAAACAAGATCTAGACACACTAAAACAAAAAGCATCACACCACACAAAACACATGCCATGTATAGTATATACAAGGTATCTATGCGTGAAAAAACTCATGCTTAGTACCTCTTCAGGTAGAGCCCGTTTCGGGGCTCACCCAAAGATATACCACCATAGTCCTCTAGTTCGTAGGCTCCCTCCTCCAGAACACGTTTCACTATGTACGGTTCGTGCCGCATGTACTCGAACTTACCTGCCCCCAGCTTATTGTGCCTTTGGTCGTATGTGAGGACCAAATTACCCTCGTTGAAGGTATGAGGTTTAACGGAACTATCATATTGAGCTTTGATGTGCTTCTTATGTGCCTCGTTGGCAAGAGCAACATCGCGGCGGGTCTCGTCGAGTTTTGCTAGGTAGAGGAAGCGTTCTTCCTCGGCAGTGGTGTTCGGAAGAAGTTCGACTGAAAGTTTGAGAGATAGAATCTCACACTCTATTGGTAGGATTGCCTCCAATCCGTAAACTAACTGGAACGGTGTAAATCCAGTGGCAGTCTTAACGGAGGTTTGGTTTGCCCATAGCGCGGAAAAGAGCATGTTATGCCAGTTCGACTTATGTGTACCCACCATGCGTTGGATCATGGTTTTCAAGACCTTGTTAATGGCCTCTACTTGTCCATTGGACTGTGGGTAGTAAGGGGTTGAGTTTTCATGGCGAAAACCCAGTCTGGCGCTCAATTCATCTACCATATGGTTTTGGAAATGAGATCCATGGTCGGTAACTATGGCTTGTGGAACTCCAAACCGTGAAATGACATGATTGAACATGAAGAGTGCGGTGGTTTTTTTGTCGTCACTGTAAGTAGGCATAGCCTCGACCAGTTTAGTAAAGTAATCCACAGCTACTATGATGTAACCATGCCCCCCGGGCGAGGTAGGCTTACAGTGCATGAAATCTATGTCCCATTTCGCAAAGGGGCCCACGGCAATAACCAGGTGTAACGGGGCGGGGTGGGAGCGTGTTTTTGTGCGAAAATGCTGGCATGGGGGACATTTTTTAACAGCCTCAATGCAATCTTTAAAGATGGATGGCCAATAATATCCCACGCGTAGTATCTTCTGGGCCATAACCATCCCAGAGAGATGACCGCCACAAGTCCTAGAGTGACAGTCATTCAAGACGTGTTCAACCTCCTTGTGTGTCAGACAATGTCGAAGAACAGAATCAACACCACGGCGATATAGGATATCGCTAACAATCAAGTAATACTTGGCGTGGTGACGTATACGAAGGCGATCGTCACGAGACAGTTGGGGGTTGAAACATTGGGTTTGAAGATATAAGGTAATATCTCCATACCATGGGTTGGACGTGCTGATGAGGAACAACGACTCATCTGGAAGAGAATTGTTGGGCTTAGATCCTAGATCAACACGAGGAAGATCACAAATGAGATCGGCAAACACCAAAGACTTCTTAGACTTGGCCTTCTCGAAGAGGAGATCGAATTCCTGAAGTATCTGTGAAAATCCTCACAACAGATCTAAGAGATGATGTATACCTCACAAGAGAATGATTATGATTAAGCAAGAAAATAGAATAAGAGTGGTCAATACAGTATAATGAGCAACATAATAATATGGTACAGTAGAACTCGGATAGAAGCAATAATACTTCACACACACTAGTTAATTAATCACAATATCGACAAATAAATAGTACAATGGTAGAGAGGATTCAAATGCCTAAGGTGGCAATTCGAATTAGCTTGTCAGAGTGATCATAAGATCAATAGAGTGTCATCGGAGCACAACTAGAAGTCTTCATCATCATCAGTGGAGTCATCAATGCTCAAGTAACTGTCAACCATCATTCAAACTAACTCTGGTAGGTGTAACTGAGTGTAACTAAGTGTAACTGAGTGTAACTGAGTGTAACTGAGTGTAAATTGAATACAACTGGACTAGTAGGTGAAGAAGGGCGAGTTGCTCCCTAAAATCAAGGAAGAAGGGCGCATTAAGCAACTGGAGGGCTAAAACTGAATAGTGAGAAGCTCCTGGGGGCTGGCTAACTGAGGGCTAGGTTCTGGACTAATGACTGGGATACATGCAAAATGCATGCAAACCCTAGAATGCATGCAAACCCTAAAAGTGCATGCATGACTAAAAATGTAAATGATAAAAATACTGGTGGGACTAGGATGGAGTATAGGAATATCCTAACAGTATCACAATCCATCGTGAATACTTTCCCCCTAGTACTTGATGTGTCAAGATGTGGTACATGGGGTCCGAGTCGGCGATAATGGTGGTGGTGCGGAGCAGTATGTAATGACGGAACTTTTGGACGGAAATGACTGTTGTGAGAGCGAGTTTCTCGACATGTGAGTAATGAGTTTCAGTGTCAATAAGACCCTTACTAAGGTAATAAATCACATGTTCCTGGGCATTATTGTCCTCCTGGACCAGGACCATGGCGATCGTGGTGGCAGAAGCAGCGAGATAAAGGATGTAATCCTTATATTAATTGGGCGGTTGGAGCATAGGGGCATGCATAATGGCATGTTTTAGACTGTCGAAGGATTGTTGCGCTTGCTCGTCCCAAATGAACGGGATGTCCTTCTTCAGCAATCTCATGTAACCCTGTGTCTTCTGAGTGAAATTACAGACAAAATGTCTTAAATAAGTTGCCTTCCCTTGAAAACTTTGTAGTTCTGTAATATCAGTAGGAGGTGGGAGAGCAACAATGGCTTCCACCTTCAAGGGATTAATGCGGATCCTATCTTTCAAAACGATAAAACCTAGGAGGCGTCTAGACTCGAAGTAGAAAATACACTTGTGAGGATTTAGGCGGATGTTGTACCACCTGCATCTGAGGAAGACGGCTGTCAGATGATCAATGTGGAATTCACACTGCCGGGAATGAGTAGGAAGATTGTTAAGATAGGGTTCCGCAAAGTCCTTCACATCATAAAAAGCGTATGACATGGCCCGCTGGAATGTGGCACCAGCATTTTTTAGTCCAAAAGGGAGCTTGTTATAAGAAAATGTACCCCAAGAGCAGATGAAAGTTGTCTTATGTTGATCAGTCGGGTGGATCTCAATCTGGTTGTAACCGGAAAATCCATCCATGAATGAGAAGATGAGACTTCCGGCATAATTGTCTATGATCTGATCGATGAAGGGAGTGGGGTAGTTGTCCTTAGGATAAGCCTTGTTCAAATCCTGATAATCGACACAGACCTGGATGGTGCCCTGCTTCTTAGCCACAGGGACGACATTTGAGACCCATTTTGTTAATGGAACAGGGTAGATGAAGTCGGCCTTCAAGAGCTTTTCAATTTATGCCTTAATCGCCGCAGTTTTTCGAGGGTGTACTGGTCTTAACTTTTGGCGGATAGGTTTAGCATTGAGATAGGTTTTAATCTCATGCAAAATGATAGCAGGGTCTATCCCAGGCATTTCCTTGTAGGTCCAAGCAAACACGTCTCAGAATTGCTTGAATAAGGCCGTAAAAGTACTAATCTCTTCAGGGGAACATTTCTGGCCTAAACGAATATGTTCCACTACACCAGGGGTAACCAAGATGTCAATCGGAGTGGTTGGTTCAATGTTTTCCAGGTTTCCCTTAGTGTCCATATGACACGTAAGTATCGGTGACTGGGGGCAAGGATAGACATCCGGTGTGAAAATTGTGGCGATGTTGTTCTCTAAAGAATCCAATGGGGGTAGGAAAGATGATCGGTGGTGGAGGTCTTCCCACGGAGGGTCATCCACACTCATGATCTCCATGATGGACTCGTCAGAATGAAAAGTCCGGAGCAGAGGATCCAGTAGGGATGATGTCCGCTGTATAGAAAAGGATGTAGAGGCCACAACCAAGTGGTCCTCTGGTGCTGACTGGATAGCCTCATAAGTGATTTCAGCAGGTGAAAGAGGCATAGTATCTCCAATAAGATGCATGGTGGATTCCTCAGGTACGAGCTATGGATCGGTGAAGTTGGGAAAATAGGATATCATGTTCACCGTGGAAACATGGTTAGGGGGATCTGAGGTTGGAAAAACACCCATAAGAGATGAGTCTTTTATGAGGCCGACCCCCATGCTCTCATATGGTTGCAAAGATTTCCCGAGTAATGGGACATTATCGCCGAGATGAGTAGCGGTTTCCGGTGTATAGAAATCCAGTTGGTCGACTGTGACAATTCGGCCTTGGTGGGGGAATTGCACAATGCGGAAGATGGATGATGTGACCACAGTCATGGCATAAAACCAATTACGGCCAAGTAAAAGATTATAATCCAAAGGGGCTGCGACTACTTCCACATTAATGGTTGCGGTCTTATCCCCCAACTCTACTGCCAAGGCTTGTAACAGCCTATGGGGTTGAAAGCCACGACTGTCGAATGCCTTCAAGGTAGTGGGAGAACGGTTTAACTCGGGAGAACCAATGGCTATCCAACACGATATCGACATGACTGAGGTAGAAGCACATTCGCCTAACATAGTACGATGGATTTTCTTCCCGACAATATTCGTGGCAACTTGAAATGCCAGTTCGTGGGAAAGCCTCGGTTTAAAGTACTTGATTTGGAATGTAATTGTATTAGAGGAATCCGGATCAACCACACCAATGGCAGCGAGAAGAGTCTTGCGCTGGTTATGATAGTTCCGCACAACCTCTAGCGTCGACATAGCACAAGGAGCTTGTGCCAAGTCCTCTACAATGTTGTAGTTTTGATTTGCCTGAGCATTAGGATTGAAAACTTCTTTTCAAATCGTGCTCTTAGGCGGACGCAACAATGACTCTAAAGAAGGCTTCTCAATGGTGAGAGAGGTCGGTGGCACAGTGATGTCAGGAATAGAAGTGGAAGCTTTTTTAGTATTACTTCCAATGGGTTCCTTTGTAGGGACTGAGTCGTACGAGCGTGAACGTGTGTTCAAGTTAACTGTCTCATTGCGCATCATGAGAACATGCGTGGTAGAGGATGCCTCTCCATGTGAAGGAGAGTTTTGAGCGATCAGTTGCTGGTTCTGAGTGGGGAAGGGATCGTTGAGAACTGCATGAGTGGGGTTTCCCTTGAGAAACTTCTACACTTCGTCTCAGTGAGGACATTCCTTTGAGAAATGATCACCACCACACAGTAAACAAGGATACTTCAACTTCCTCTTCTGTTTGGTGTCTTCAGGGCTGGGCTTGGGCTCCTGTTAGTTAGAAGATTTCTTAGGTTTACCTTTGTTTTTATTCTTACCACCGGTTTTCTGAGGCGAAGCTGACTAAACAGAATTCACCTCTTCGGTGGAGGCAAGAGTGGGTGACTTGGTGGTGCTGCTTCCAGCCCGTGGTGGGGATGGGGAAGAACCCTGGGGGTTCGATGGTCCACCGGTTTGAGTAGAAGGCTGGGAGTTAAGGGAACCAATGATTCCATAGGCCTGAGGTCCCTTAGGTGGTTTTGCAGGGTCGTATGTAGGGCGGGGTGTGTCAGGAACAATGTCGTACAACATGCCAGATTAAGCATAGACCAGGTCTAAGTAATGGGCACGGGCAATAGCTTGTTCCTCGATTACGGCCCCTCCCATGGCCACATCTCGAGCTACGACAGGTAAAAGGGACTTCGTAAACCAGTCAGCTAAGAGTTGGTCTGGAATATGATCCTTAATGAGACGTCATCTCCTCCGCCACTCATGTATATGATCAGAGATATGAGTTGCGGTGGTTTGACAGAGCGAAGTCAGAAGGTCCGTACCAATTTGATAGTGTATGGGTAACTGGAAATGAGTAAAAAAAGACATAGCAAGAGAGCGAAAATTGGGAAAGGAGTGCGGTGGTAATTCGATATACCACTTGGCAGTTGGGTCGGTGACGGTCCTTTGAAACAACCTTAAACGGATCAAGTCGTCCATCAAGGAATTATATGAGCACCATAGATGGTAGGTCATCACATGGTTTTTCGGGTCCTCACCAGGTTTGCCATCAAATTTGGGAATATCCGATGGTAACTTGACCGGAATTGGTGGCCAATTGTAGCTGTGTAGGATGGGATCATTCGTTAGATGAGATAGGTCGGGTAGGTCCAAAGTAGCCAAAAAGGGAAGTTGTTGGTTCGGTTGCGGATATTGATAGTATTTATATGGACTAGTGGGACCTTGGATCGACTGATTATAAGGTGTTCCCAATGGGAATTGACCATAAGGGGGTGGTCCTCAGGATGGTGGACCATAGGTAGGTCCGTCGCCATAATAAGGTGGTCTGCCGCCGAAAGGTGGGGGTCCTCCACCGCCGGAATAAGGTGGACCTCCAAGTGGGGTCCTCCGCCACCGCCGGAAGTTGGAGGTCCGCAACCTCCGCCGCCAGAATAGGGTGGGCCACTACCTCCACCACCAGGATAGGATGGGCCACCGCCTCGAGAGTAAGGTGGGCCGCCTCCATAAGGTGGGGGTCTGCCACTTCCAGAAGTTAGTGGTCCTCCTCCAATGCTAGAATAAGGTAGGCCACTGCCGCTGGAATGAGGTGGGCCTCCTCCATAAGGTGGGGGCCGCCACTACCAGAAGGTGGTGGTATCTCCTCCGCCGCTAGAATAAGGCATCCCTCCGTTGCTGGAATGGGGTGGGCCCCCGCCTCCACCACCAAGATAGGATGGGACACCGCCTCCAGAGTAAG
Source organism: Larix kaempferi (assembly GCA_027924585.1). Classification (NCBI taxonomy): domain Eukaryota; kingdom Viridiplantae; phylum Streptophyta; class Pinopsida; order Pinales; family Pinaceae; genus Larix; species Larix kaempferi. The sequence continues at coordinate 6,256,049 of BSBM01000762.1, read as the reverse complement.
GTCGGTCACCTCCATAAGGTGGAGGTCCTCCCCCTCCAGAAGGAGGTGGACCATACAGTGGTGGGAGTGGTGGGGCATGAGGAAGAGTTGGTGGGGGTCCAATTGGTGCAACATTAAATTGTCCTCATGGAGTGTATGAGTTTCCGGGATAAGGTATCCCATGGAGTACGTTTCCGGGATTAAGTTGTCCCAAAACAGGGTTAAGATAACCTGGATACGCTTGACTCCATGGTGGTTGGGTTGGGTTGGATGGTCCCCCACCAGGGGGTAATCCCATGGTGGATCCCACACCAGGTAAAGAGCTTCTAAGGGAATGGCCAATTGGCAGTCCTCCACTCAAATTATGGCTAAAAAGTTAGGGTTGCCCCCCAGTGATAATGTGTTGACCGCTAGTGGATGGTTGACTCATAATGGGTTGTTGATTACTTATTATGGGAGGAACATTATGTGTGATAAAACCAAGAAGTAAAGAGTATCCTCCCCGTGAGTTTTGGGGTGGGGGAGGGGAAGGTAACGTTCCAGTAGTAGTAGTGGTGGGGGTGTTGGACTGTTGTACTTCAACACTCTGAGTCACTTGCGGTGTAGAACCGGTCCCCTGACTGAGAGGTGTGCTCGCATGGAATGAAGTTTGACCAGGTTCATAAGTGGTCACGTTGTGAATGGATGGTTTCGGTGAATCATAAGATAAAGAATGAATTGGGATATGTCGAAAGATAGGAACCTCCGTGTCTTCGGCCCTTTGTAAGAGACTTTGTCTTCTAAGTTTGTCGTCGAGGATGCGTAATCGGTCCAGGCGATTACGAAAGGGTGTGAGAAATACTTCGGGAGAACCCAAACTACAAGGTGAGATGGCAAAATGAGCCATTTGTTGACCTAGATATGTTTCCCAAAAGGATACAGTTGGACCAAATGCAGCGGATACAGGGTCGTCCTGGTATAGATTTAACCATTATATGGATCCAGGTTCGCCCGACATCACGCGATCGAAGGATATGTCTTGTGAAGTGGAAGGTTCTCCCTCTTCATCCCTTGACGGGTTAGAGGTTGGTGAATCAGGAGGAAACATGTTCGCTCCAGACTCCATAGTGGATTTTTCTACTTCAGGGGACACGACCGTAACTTGTGTGGCCATGCTTACCCTCAAAATTACCTCCTGGTTAAGGGGATATTCAGGTGGTAAGTTTAAAATTCTGCGGGACCTTCTACAAGGTAATTCAGCCAGAGTGACTGAACCAGAATTTCTCCTAAGTGTGTACTAATCAAAAGAAAAGCAGTCCAGAAAAATCTACACAAACTAAGGACGCAAGCAAACTTATGTGATAGGTGTGGATTCAAAAGTTTGGAAACTCACGGGATTGTCAAGGCTTCGCAACTCACGATATACTCCAGGGTCCAACAGTTATACTCAGCCCAATTTTTCAGAGCACTAACTAGGGAGGATTTGGACCGTACCCCTGACCATATAACCCGACTACCTGATAGTACATGCGTAGTAGCTCCCCAAGTGTTGTTCTCGGTGTATTGCTTCGCCAAGACGGCCAAATGGTTAGCTCAGTTGGTTTCAGGAATCCTAAGAGTGTCTCCCGATATACTCAAGGTACGTGGGAGCTCAAATCCGTGTTAGTGTTGTCTAATGCACAATCGTATGGCAAGAGCCTTCCGATATACTACCGAGTACGTGAAACACCTTTCGATATACGCCGAGTATGTGAAGTTCCTTTTGATATACCCTAAGGTACGTGAAAGAGCCTTCGATATACCGGTTGGTACGTGAAAGAGCTTCGATATACCGGTTGGTACGTGGAAGAACTACAATACCCTCGGGATGCAGTGTAGGAAAATAATGACAGCTGCGATGTTTTAAGACGCTGAAACACGTCTCTAACTTAACACACAAGTTACTAAAGATTTTAACCTAGTTCTACTTTTAATTTTATCTGGACGGTTAAGTGAATGCATGAGGTGAGTACATAAACGTAAACATAATGCAATCCCTAACTACATAAAAAAATGCACTCTTTCTTTTGATGAAATCTATATATGGGAAGGATAAATCTTTTTCCAATGGTCTCACAAACAGTAAATTTCAACAACACTCTCAATCTACCAAAAATGATAATGAAAGCACTCTTGTCGTTTTCCAAGCAAAACATGAACATGAACAACACGTCAAATCCAAATAAAACATTTTTCTTTTTGTCTTTTTCAATTTAGAATGAAACTAAAAATGATCAAAAAGAGAGAATCTCTATCTAGAGCACACTAGCTTTTCAAGTTCCACAATGATGACCTAAAAACATGAAAATCAAAAGTGCATATAACTTTTCAAGCATGGAATCACTTTTTGCAAAAAATTGACTAAACTTGGATTTTTCAAGAAAATGAATGGTTCATAATTCAAGAAAAATACAAATGATTAACTCTTTTTCCAAACTTTCCAAAAGATCTATGATGAATTCCAGTGCATGAACCAATTTCTACAACAATTCTCAAATGCACTTGAAAATGGTAAAAAATTAAGCAATTTTAATTTTTTCAATGATATGCCAAGACTAAAACTTGATAACAATAATGCTTTTAAGTGTAAATGGCTGAAAATAAATACTATTTGCAGCACTCTAAGCACACATAAATTCTCAAAGAAACGACAAGCACTTCAATGACCTAAAAACACAAAAATCACTCAAGAAGATCAAATGCAAGCCAACAAAAGATCACCAAGCTCAACAAGGGTTTGGAAGCGGATCTAGGATGTTGTATAGATCCAGTGAGGTGATTGGGGAGAACAAGATAGAGTGGATGATCGTGGGGGATTGAAATTTCCCACCACTTCAATCAAACTCACTTGATCAAAAATACCCAAAAACCAACACAAGCAAACCAAACAAAACACCGCTGAATAAAACAGTATATGCCTAGAAGATACAGTGCATAGATGTTTGTATATCAACCCAAAAAATCGCAAGTTTGGAGCAAAAGACCCAAGCATCAAGTTTGAAAACTCGGTGCAGGTTGTGTTTGGGCACAGAGCGCCCGGCGCAGGTTGCACACAAAGGAAAAGCATCGGTGGTGCAAGATGTCAAAACGAAAAAAGCGTCGGTGGCGCAGTATAAACAGAGGAAAAAAGCGCTCCTGGGTGGACAAGCGCCCTGTATGTACTGCCGAGGTGCGTCAGGCGAATAACTCAAAGCAAGCAAGGAAAAAATCCAACCAAAGATCAAATAAATGGACTGAGAATGGTTCTACAAACCCAGAGAGACCCAGAGAAAGTCAGTAAACTCTCAGAAGAAAGAAACTAATGGTGAAAATAGGCCTACGAGGCAAAGTAATGGCTCATTAAAGAAATCAAGAATAACACACTCAAACTTGAAATCAAAACTAATGTAAATTCCCAAGTATGGTCGCCAGATTTGTTATTGGACAATCTACTCGAGTGGATGCGAGCCAGATCTCCCTAGTTCAATGTGAATCTAGAACAAATGAGACAGAATATGAAACTGCTTTCCTAGATCTAGTTAGAGAGAGATCGAGAGATAGACTTCTTACCTTTAGATCATAGATCTTCTTCTTCTTGTTGTTGTTACTTTAAATCCCGTGGTCATCAGATCTATAGCTGCAAGACCTGCCAAGACATATGGAAACAATGCAAGTGGTTAAGTATGTCTAAACAATAATTGATCTAAGTAAACGATTAAGGAAGTAAACTACAAATAACATCAAACACAATAACATTTGCAGAAAGAGTTTATATTACTGTATAAAAGAGGGAAAATACAATATAGAGATATGATCACAAGCCAAGCCTTAACATCGCAATCCTCCTCCAACAAGCCAAGTCAATGCCTCCAAAGGAAGTATGAGTCTCCCAAAAGATGAGTAGGGATCTCCTAAGCTAATTTCACCAGCATGTAAGTGCTATAGACTCCCTCCCCTTGGAATGGAGAGGGGACTTGTATTTATAGGACCAAGTGGATAGAGTAGGTTGAGGATTATGGGGAAAGGGATAAGGGATCCTCCCTTGAGGTTAGGGAACCGTAGGATAGCTCACCTAGGAGTTAGGGATAGGGATCCACCTCATAAAACTTCTAGATCTTGGTCGAAAGCTCCCTTTATCCCATTTAACCAACCCCGGCACAGGTTGCATGAAGACAACAAGCGCTTGAGAAGGAAAACGTGGGTTGAACAAAGGAGTTCTGCGCCGCCGGCGCAGGCTGGTAGAATACATTCTGCGCCGGCCCTAGTTGGGTGCTACTTGCTCAAGGACATCATGCGTCGACCCAACTAGAAATGTGGACAAAGGCATCAACTTGCTCTAACTGACTCACTTGATCTTAGGGAACTTCAGAGAATTAGGCATTGAGTTAACAAGGGTGTCATGGTGACGAGATTTAGGTGTAACAAATGTATCAACATATGTGAAGGCCTAAGGCATTTTGTAATCCTTGGTTAAATCTCTAACATGGTAAGCAATAAGGTGGTATTCAACCTATTTACCTAAAACTCCAAAGCCTTACCTCGGTTGATTGGTCCATATACGCAACAATATCTTTGTTGATTTATTCCTAAATCTTGATGATCCTACTCTCAGTATCACTTAATTGTATTTATGTTGGTGAATCTTAATGTTTAGGACCTATTGTTTTCATCTATCATCAAATAGTTGAACCAAATGTAAATGGACATGTCTTATCAATTAATGGTATTTATGTTTGTGAATCTTAATGTTTATGACCTATTGTTTTCGTCCATCATCAAATAGTTGAACCAAATGCAAATGGACATGTCTTTTCTTGTACTTCAAACAACTCACTTTTCCTTACACAATTTTTATATGAAAACCATTGCTTCCTTGCACATAGCCTAAAATCCTACTCTTCTTTTTTCTAGCATAATCAACACTCTCTTTTAAACCACATGGAAATAGATGGACATTTTGATGTATAAGTAAACGAGCTTCATCGAAATAATATTTTTAAAATTTTGGTTTTCAAGGAATAACCTCGTGGAAAACTCTATGAGTACTTCCCCACGTTTCTTGGATGGTAAAGGGGATAAATCGTCGGTGTTGATTGCAGAGCTTAACCCAAGGGGATCAAGAGAGTTGAACCTGTGACCTCCTCAACTTTGGGGGGAGAGATATCACATCTAGCCCATGACCACTTGAGATAACCCTTGAGACTATTCTAAACATTCTTTTACAATAATAAACATATTTGTTTCAAAAAAGGGAAGAGTTGAAAACTTTAATTTATACCTCTGACTTTAGTTTACAACATATTTCCCAAATACTCCAAAGATCGAAGGTACTAGTTCTATCATACATGAAGAGAAAGGGCACCCCACTGATTCACATAGAATACCTTACCTCTTCATCATTTGATTAACATTCACATGTCCTTATCTGTTATAATAAGTTTTGTCTCGGCAACAAGATCCAACTCCAACACTAAACATGCTACGTGGTAGCATAGTCCTTGCCAAAGTAGAAATATATTAATTTTGCAAATGTTTTGAAAAACAACTGCTTCGTGGATTTTATTTATCCAATTAGTAATCCTTCTAACAGTAAAATGCTCCAATATATTGGATTTAAGGAATGGAACTAATAATGTACAGTAAGTAACAATAAAATGTGCCAATGTATTGGATCTATGCATGTTCATGCATCTCACTTCATTTTCACCATATTTTCACTCCATAAAGTATCAATTTCAAGGGGCTTGTTGAGCAATTTGTTGCCCTAATTTCTTCAAGATACATAGTATAATTTGATTCAAGGTACGTAATTGTTTTCCTATTGAATTTCATGTGTTTTGGTTATTTCACTTTTACAAACAAATATACATGCATTGTCCCTGGCATGTTTTTGTGCTATCTTGTTGCAATAGATAGTGTTGAATACATTCAATGGGATAGAAATAGGTTGAATCAATGCATTAGCAACATGATTGTCCCACCCTATCATTCCAGGGCTACTTTGGCCCTCTTTTCTTGATGTCCTCTTACTATAGGTTTCAAATGGGCATCGTTCATATATATTTTAGTTTATATTTCATTGAGTGGTCCTATAGCTTCATGGTATGACCCCAACTCAACTGGTCCAAGCATTCAATGTCATATCATTTTGTAGACCCAACCACATTGATGCTCCAATATTTTCTCCACCTTCACCGATTGACTCATCCGAAGTTGACAAAGGATACCACACATGTGTTGGCATTTAGTGATATATTATAGTCTAAGGAGGAAATGCTCTAAGTTTGGTTTGCACAAACAACAAATCCTCGAAAGAGCCATCCCTTGAGAATAAGGAAGGGGAAGGACTTGAACCAAAACACACCCATTCAGTAGAAAGTTGGAAAACCTCAATTTTCTCTTGCTACTTAAGCTTATGAATTTGCTCTTGTTGGCATTTATGCTCGTACAACAAGTGCCAAGTCAATCCATAAATCAAAAGATTCATTCCAACATATAAATCCTCTAATTCATTTGTTTTTGCAATTGAGTGCCAAATGCATCCATTTGGTTGACGTGTTAGTGAGCAAAAAATTGGTCGATATGCAGGTGCCCAAGGAGAGGCTGTATAACCAGAATGGTGAGCTATTCTGATAGATTGCACCACCAAATGTGAATTATGTGCATGCAGGTCCTTCTCACATATAATCAACTCCGATGTCCCTAGTGCCATTTTGCATGTGAAACGACTGTTACATGGGAGGCAATGTGAAATCACTTTACACTTATCACGCCGATAGTTTAGATTGCATATGATAATGCTACTTGACAAATTTCTTTAAAGGAGTGTGACCTCAAACGTCTAGAAATGGGATCAGTGCCCTGTCTTGCGCCGTCTGGGTGCCTCCCAGTTGATTAATTATCTCCATGGAGAGGTGACTTGTCAGTTGCATATTACACACAAATAAAATATTGAGCATGATTTTAGTTAACAAAAAAGGGGGGTAAGGGCGAGGAATTTTGGTGGGGGTCCACATAAAGCAATCAATTGAAAATGCCCTAAGAACCTAGCTAATCTAACTTTGGAAGAGACTATAAATCCGATCAGAAGAAACCATAGTTTAGGCCCAATTCATGCAGAAGTAGCTACCTAGCCAGGCTTTCTCACTCTTATTGGGGCATTCTTTATGTGGCTTCGCAAGAATGGGTGGATTAACATAATGAAATTTCCATGTCACATCTTCATTATGTTGGTCACTGAGTGCTGCTAGCACTTGGCTTCTTACACACATCGGTTTGATGGGATGACATCATCTGGTTGGTTTTCCCTTGTTTATTATAATTATTACACTGAGACAATACATGGATTGACATGGCTGAAATTGATAGAGAACATATTATTAAAACCATTAAATTTGATGTTTGTGTTTTGGTGCTTGAGGGAGGATAAATATGAGTTGATAGGAAGGTGGTGTCAATTTATGTTTCTTTCTGTGCACAATTAAAGGTTTGGTTAAATGTATTTCAGTTTCCAGTCATGCATTCCTCTTTCGTTCCCAGTGTTATCTCTAATTGATCAATGATGAATATGAAAAGTGTCATGTCCCAAATTTGGCATTGGGTCACAATGGCCTAATCACATTGGCCATATTCACTAGAGTTTGTCAAATTGATGTTAAGGGTCAAATAATTGCCAAGGAGGAAAATTACTAGTTTCCTAGGTTTGGAATGGGAGCTTTGGGATTTGGAATAAGGGGGATAATAAATGATGTTTGAACATTAGAATTGCATAAATATTTAATAAAGTAGCTAAATAAATATATACAAGTGAAAATCAAAGTGGCATTTGATCATGAAGACACATGGAAGAAGTGGGACCCACATATGGCTAGCTTTCCCCACTACACTTGGCATCATTCTCTCACCAATTCGAATTCAAGGTAAATGGTAACATACTTGGGGGAGTTCAAAAGGTATTATTCATGGCATGAATCATACAAGGTCGAAATATAGAGGAAGAGTAACTCCCATGGAAGAGGAAGAGGCAATTTGGAGCTAGTGAGACACTTGGGCTAGATTCCCTAGCTCAATGACAACAATGATGAAGATGCTATGACACCTATGACACAAATCAGACCTGAAGGCTGAAAAATAACATATATGACATGTCAGGGCTAAAAATAGACTCCAAGAGGGCACTCAAGGGAGTTAGGGCAGCTAAGATGCTTCCACATGTGATTTGGTGGAAGTGGGAAACTAGGAATTGTTGTACAAGTGGTGTTCTTTGGAATCTCTTCCCAACTTGAGATTGCATGAGTCTCTTGGAAGAAATTCGACCCATAGAGGACATTAGAAGTTTATAAATTTCAATAACAAATAATGAAACCAGCTTTTGATTTTTTATAGAATTTGCAATTGCATTTGTGAAGAGGGAGAGCAGGTGGATGACTAGTTTCTTGCCTTAGCCAATTTCGAGGGTGAAAGATTCCTATCCAATTTGGTAATTGGAAAGGCCATTCAGACCTTTCATTTGGAGATTTAATGGAGTCTTTATTTGCAGGTGTAAGCTACAGGGCAGCTCATGGTTTCTTCTATTGCAGCTCACTCCTTCAACCATTTCCAGTTTTGATGGCATATTCTTGATCCTTGAGGGAGGGAGTTTTTGGTGAGCTATTGTAATCTTTGGGGGAGCTTCCAACGCCCCATTTATTTTTTAATATGAATTAAATACTCTGTTCTTCCTCTCCAGAAAGTTTCACGTCTAAATTCCTAGTAGAAATGTATAAATCTCATTTTTAATGAAAGAACAGTGTCATTTCCCCACTACCTTGTTGTGAACCAATGTAATGTTGATGGATTCGAATGGATAAGTAGACTACTGATGGTTTATTTATGAATGGAATTTTATTGATGTATTATACAAGTTTAATGTTAATAACTTAAGCATTTGAATTCATTTTGCTCAGTTTATTTACATTTGGAGAAGATTTGGTGCCATTTCCCTAAGGGTTGAATTAGTGATTTTTGCTGCTATTTGGGAGAAGGTTAGAACAGACTTAATAATTGATTAATGGTGCACATGAGACCTAAATAATGTTCCTTATACATCCCCTACATCTGTTTAGAATTTCGAGTGGGTTTGGAGGCATTTAGAGAGCCATTTTCAGAACTTACCCTGGGGGGATTTGAACCTCAAATTGCTAGTTAAATTCCATACTTTGTCCATAATATTAAACAAGTTTGTAGAAGTATTTTGATGGTCATAAATCATCCTTGAACATCATAATCATGTACAAATATCAGTCATACACCTTTCTTGAATATTTGAAGGCATTTGGAGCCAATTGGAGACCTAGAGACCAATACTAGTTAAAGGGAAATTACTAGTAAAGTTCCCTACATTGGCCAGAATTGAAAGAGGATTTGCAAAAGTATTTTAAAGGTCCAAAATCATCCCTGAAACACATATTTATGTTCTAACATCATCCATATACTTTCTTAGAAGATTTGGAAGCAATTGGAGCAATTTGGTGACCTAGAGATCAAAACTAGTCAAATGTCGAACTAGGAAAAAAAATTGGAAAATTGCAATTTAAAAAAAAATCCTAACAAGGGTCATTACAGTGGTATCAGAGCATGATCTTGAAACCTAATGTGGTCTTATATTCATGAGAACAAGAAGTCAGAGACCACCATTAGATATTGAAACCAAAAGTGTTTTTGTTAAAGAGGAAAAAGTGAGGAAAATAAACCAATGGGTGAGCATATTTTCTCAAGCACAAGACCCCATAATAGAGCAAATGAATTTTAGAGAACACCAAGGCCTACTATACCAAAATTTATTGAATCCAAATATGTGGAAGAAATTCATCTCGAATGGAAAAATTTGAGTGAAGGTTTCAGAAACACTATACCATTTTATGAATACCTCATTATAAAAAACAAGCTCAAGATGAAGGAAGGTAACAAGAATCCATTTCAAAATAGAGAGTCCAACGATATTGATCCTAAGAAAAATAAGGGTCAAATTGCATCAGCTTGCTTGAAGGAGCAAAAGGAAGAGACATCATTAGAGCATGAAGAAGATTCTATTGAAAATATGGAAGATCATTTCGATACACCTTATACCTTAGACATGAACCAAAAAGCATCTACTGGTGGATGCTTGAACTATGAAGAAGTACCTACTGATGGGTGCTCACACCTCTATGTTGGTGACATAGAGATCACTTTTGAAAGTGTTGTTGCAAGCCAAACTTCCATTAAACATTAAAATGAATACCTTGTAGCAGTTGAAGAAGAAACAAGATCAACTTCCCCATCACCACTTGAGCTTCATGAAGTTGGTCCAAGCAAGAAAGAAGAAGATAAGGAGGTTCATTTGCAAGAGCCTCGTTATCTTGAAGGGTCCTTAAATATGATTGAAAAGAAGATCCAAGAGTCCCCCAGCATTCTCCATGACACTCAAGCATTGGTGTCAAATTCTTGTTGGAGAGCTACTTCATTGGAGGAAACATCCTTCCTTGAACACATGGAGAAGACTCAAAGAGCAATGTGCCACATCAAAGATAATTTCATGTCTTTGCTTTTTGATAGAAACCATTTGTTTGAGCTTAATGAATTGTTACATGATGCATACTTGAAGAATAATGAGGATAATCATTAGCTCATAATTCAAAATGAACAACTTCTTGAAAAGTTGCAAGACACTTGTTTTTTCTCCTATGTTTCAGATTGTCAAATGTTAGATTGTTTGGAGGATTCTCATGACATGGTGGATCATGAGAAATGTGGAAAATTGATTGTGCTTGATGTGTTTGAATATGAACTTGAAGAGATCCAAACACTTGATGTGGTAGAAGAGGAACTTTAATTGTCTCTTGATGAAGGTTATGCAATTTTTAAAGAAGAGCATGATTCCTCTACATTGGAACCAATCTATGACAAAGGTTTCACACTTTTGAAGGAGCTGCATGATACTACCCATATGGATCCTTCCCATGATGAAACTTCCACACTTTTTGATCATTTGGGTGAGTTAGTTAATTCTCCTACATCCTACAATTCCATGTTTTGCATCATTAGTCTCAATGAAGAATGGGTGAAAGGGTTCTTTTTGATGGTGCCACATGAGGAGTATGGAACTCCTAGATTTGCTTTTTATGATGATATGGTTGTAGCACATTCTTATTCACATTTGCAGCAGCATCCTTTGTTACTTTATGATGATGCACATCTACATGGATGGACCTATGATATGCATTTGAGTCACTTGAAAACTCATGGTTTTTCTTGCTCAACACTTGAATCATTTGATGTTGGAGGAACTTTGTCCAACACTTGGGTGAATAGATTTATGATTGGAGAACATTTTTGTTGGCAGCCACATACTTTGTTATATCTTTATGATTCTCACATTCAGGGATGTATGGGTGAGACTTCTTTGAGTCATTTGAAGTCTCCTTGTTTTTTCTGCTCATTATTTGGTTCAGATTTTAGTGGAGATTCTTCATTCACTTCTTGGATGAAAGAATACATGGCTGAATATTTTGATGCATATAAAATCCTTTTGGAGCAGCATTATGTTAAATTTTGAGCATTAATTCACAATACTCTAGGATCTTCACTGAGAGAATAACATATACAGTATATCAATGCATAACAATCACAATAAGCATGACAAGCATCACAAGAATCAAAAGCATGAGAGACAAGAGACACAGAGTTTCCGTGGGGAAAACCCTAAGGTGAAAAACCCCACAACTTCCTCAGAGATAGAGAGAGTAATGGCTCAACCAAAGTACAACCAAAATACACTGAGATAGTCTCCTAGTAGCAGATGATCCTCTTCCTCACTAGTGCGCCACTTTCTAAGTGAGAGAAGTATGACTTTCCGAATGATCCAAATAGAGATCTCCCGATCTCTATTTATACTTAACCTGTTTGCCCAATTACACTATGGGGCCGACTTGTCTATCTAGATACATCCACAATATAATATATATTTCAGGGCCGACCCCACACATGGTGGTCTAATAACCCATTGGCAAGTACACACACTTGCGACACTTGCCAATCCACATGACGACACTTCCTTATAGAGGAATAACACATCTCTAATAAGGGTACAATAAATATATATGAAATACATCCCGAAGTTACACATACATCAACACTCCCTCTTAACTAGGAAGGTATTTCTCAACACAGATCTGCTAGACAAGTCTTCTTCTCGGGATCATCGTCATCGATGTGTCGTCGTCATCATCGTCACTGTTGCTGTTATCTCAACCAATCTATGACTCTACTCGTCATAGGAAGTTCTACAGAGCCAGTCCTTTTTCATACTGGATGTAGGCCCACCACCTGCAGGTCTTCGTCATCACTGGCCATACTGTGGAATCCTCGGGACTTATTACGTGCATCACAAAACCTCGAAAGAGCATCCCAGGCTGTTACGAGCACACAGCTCTACCTATAAGATCTCCCAGGGCCATATTATATGTGACCTCACCAAAAAACCTCGCAAGAGCATCCCAGGCTGTTACGAGCACACAACTCTACCTATAGGATCTCCCAGGGATTGATTATATGTGGTCACCACAAAACCTTGCAAGAGCATCCCAGGCTGTTACGAGCACACAGCTCTACCTATAGGATCTCCCAGGGATAAATTATATGTGGTCATGGCAAAACCTCACAAGAGCATCCCAGGACTTATTACGGGCACATAGCCTAACCTATCAGATCTCCCAGGGACATATTATATGCCATAGGACAAAACCTCGAAAGAGCATCAGCCAGATGTCCCAGGGCCAGATTATATGCCATAGGCAAAACCTCGAAAGACTATCTGCAGATCTCCCAGGGCCAAATTATATGTCCTCCTAGAGCAAAACCTTGAAAGAGCATTTGCTAGATATCCCAGGGCCAAATTATATGCCATAGGAAAAACCTCGAAAGACTATCTGCAAATCTCCCAGGGCCAAATTATATGCTCATCTGCACAACCTGATCCACGGCCATAGTGTATCAACCTGATACTCACCATACATCATCCTGATGTACACATGATCATCCTCATCATCATCACTGCAACATCCTGCTGCATGTCATCTGGAGCAACATCCTGAAGCTCGTCATCCATGATCATCCTGATCATACAATGCATCTACTTGATTCATACCAAGTATCTACCTAATACATATCATCATACATGATCCACCTGATCATACAATGTATCCACCTGATACATATACAAATACATGATACATATCTCCATACATGATCCACCAGATCATACAATGTATCCACCTGATACATATACAGATACATGGTCCAAGCATCCAACATGATGCATATACAAAATACATACAAATGATCCTACTGATCATATCCAACATCCAACATGATGCGTACATAGATATAGATGATCCAACTGATCATATCCAGCATCCAACATGATGCGTACATACATATACATATAAATGATCCAACTGATCATATCCAGCATCCAACATGATGCGTACATACATATATAAATGATCCAACTGATCATACAAAGCAGAAAGTAGAACATCATCCTGATGCTCATCATCCAGCGCTTACATCCACATCCATGTGAAGGATCCTCCTTCCAACATGCTTGGAATGGCTTCAGCAAATGTGTCCATCACTTCTTCCTCGAAGTGTCATCAATCTGAAGAACACCAAGCCTCTCTCTAAAGTACTCGAACTTCACTCTGGCTAGTGGTTTTGTCAGCACATCTGCAATCTGCTCGTCCGTTGCAACATACAGGAGCTTCACAGCTCCTCTCTGCACCATTACCCTGATATAGTGATATTTGATCTCTATGTGTTTCGACCTGTCATGAAACACTGGGTTCTCGGACAGCTTCACACAACTCTGGTTATCACAGAAGATACTAGTAGCATCCAACGGGAGATCAAATAACTCGTACAGTAGCTTCCGTAGCCATACTGCCTCACAACTAGCTGAACAGGTTGCAACATACTCTGCCTCAGTTGTACTCAGTGCTACGCAGGACTGCTTCCTGCTAAACCAAGAGATCACACCTGATCCCATACTGAAGCAGCACCTAGATGTGCTCTTTCTATCTGCAGCACTGCCAGCCCAATCTGAATCAACATAACATTACAGGTTAAACTTTTGATTCGCTTCATACTTGAGCCCAAAATCCACTGTACCCTTCAGGTACCTCAGAACATGCTTTACAGCAACCAGGTGAACACTCCTTGGATCTGTCAAGAACTGAATCAATGTGTTCACAGCAAAGCAAATATCTGGTCTCGTGTTCGTCAGGTACATTAAGGACCGAATCATCTGACGATACATAGAGACATCAACCGGCTCAGATGAAGCATCACATAGAAGCTTCAGATTCGATGCCATAGGTGTGGCCATGGCCTTGCAATCCATCATCCCGAATCTCTTTAGGATATCTACTGTGTACTTCCCTTGACCAAGGAAGATCCCACCTGCACTCTGCCACACCTCCATACCTAGGAAATAATGCATCATTCCCAAATATTTCATATCGAACTCGGCAGCAAGCTTCCTCTTAGTATCTGTAATCAATCTGTCATCTCCTGTTACAAATAAGTCATCCACATACAGGAGTAGAATCACAGGATTCCTTTCCTCAACCTTGTAGTAAAGGTTGGAATCCGCTTTACTCTTGGTAAAGCCCAAACTAGATAGGAAACTATCCATCTTACCATACCAAGTTCTGAGAGCTTGCTTCAAGCCATACAAGGCTTTCTTCAATCTGCACACATATGACTCCCTGTCATGTATTTCGAAACCAAGTGGCTGCTCCACATATACTTCCTCTTCAACTACACCATTCAAGAAAGCAGTCTTGACATCCATCTGGTGTATTTTCCATTTCATCACTGTAGCCAGGGCAAGTACTGTTCTGATGGAAGTATACCTGGATACAGGTGCAAAAGTTTCTTCAGAATCTATTCCCTCTTTCTGAGAGAAGCCACGAGCTACAAATCTTGCCTTGTATTTCTCTACACTGCCATCTACAGCATGCTTGATTTTGTAGATCCATTTGGAAGTCATAACAAACTTCTCTTTAGGTCTTGGGACAACATCCCAAACATCATTCTTCATTATTGATTGGTATTCCTCAACCATGGCATCCTTCCATTCTTTCTTTTCCGTTGCTTTTTCATAACTAGAAGGTTCTTTGTTCATAATGTCACAGAGTAAAGCAACATAGATTGTATGTGAAATGGTTCTCTTCTTTGCTCTGTGTTCTTCTTCTGGAATGCCAAATCTTTCTGTGTCTTGAATGAGCTCTATAGCCCATGTAGGTTTCCTCTTGTGAGAGTTATCCTCACGGGGTGGATCTACAGGTTCTTGCGGATCTTCAAACTCACAAACAACTTCTGGAACTGCTTCAATCATGGTAGTGTCTTGAAATCTAGTTTCCTTAGGTTCTTCATAAACTTCGATAGGTGCCTTCCTTGATTTGATGAATGCTGAGTTTTCATCAAATGTTACATCCCTACTGACATCAATCTTCTTGAATCCTGGAAAGTATATTTTGTAAGCCTTCGAGCTTTCACTGTAACCCACAAAGATACCCTTCTTTCCTGCAGGATCTAGTTTGATCCTCTTTTCCTTTGGGACATGAGTGTATACTGGACAACCAAATATTCTGAGATGGCTGACTTCAAGTTTCTTACCAGAAAAGACCTCTTCTGGTGTCTTGTTGTCCAATATCTTGTGGGGTGTTCTGTTCTGCACATATACAGTTGTTCTAGCTGCTTCTGCCCATAGATGAATAGGTAGATCCTGGTCATGCAGCATTGCCTTTGCTGCTTCCATGATTGTTCTGTTCTTCCTTTCTGTAACTCCATTCTGTTGAGGATTATAAGGAGCAGTCAACTCCCTCTTAATCCTTGAATCACTGCAAAGCTTCTTGAAGTCACCTGAGGTGAATTCTCCACCATTGTCGGATCTGAATGTTTTGATCTTCTTGTTAGTTTGATTCTCCATCAAGGTTTTGAATTCCTTGAACTTATCAAACACCTCATCTTTGTTCTTCAAGAAGTATACCCAAGTCTTCCTGGAGAAGTCATCAATAAATGAGACATAGTAAACATACCCACTCAGAGAACTGGATGACATAGGACCACATACATCTGAGTGGATGATTTCCAGGATATATTTTGCCTTGTTTTCACTGCTTGGGAAAGCCTTCTTAATGTTCTTACCTTTTGCACATCCTTTACAAACACCTTCATGTTTGGTCTTGATTTCAGGAATACCTTCTACAACCTTGCTTGCAATTGGAAGTGCCCTATAATGCATATGAGCAAGTTTTCTATGCCAAATTTCACTTGGCTCCATGGATTCATGCACCATGGCATGTTCAGGTTGTCCCTTCAATTTATACAAACCTCCCTCTTGCTCTCCAATCACTACTGCATCATCTATGGTCTTTCCCTTTGGCCACATTAGGACTTGGCCATCCACAAATGCAACCCTCATACCTTTTGCATCCAATGCAGAGATGGAGAGTAAGTTCTTCTTGAGCTCAGGTACATAAAGGACTTCTTTCATCTTCAAAGATTTTCCAGAATCTAGGTTATAGGAGGCTTCACCACTTCCTTTGATTGGGTATTGAAAATCATCCCCAAGTTTCACCTTATGAGGTGATTCATGTTTAGATAGGTTTACAAAAGATTCCTTAAACCCAGTCATGTGTTTGGAAGCCCCACTATCAATCAACCAATCATTACAAGCATGGAAGATAGTACCCGTGAGAGCAGAGATTAGAACATACTCTTCTTCACTTGATGAGTCATCATCACTATCATCACTTTTTTCCCTAGCCTTCTTCTTTGGAGGTTCATCATCCTTGGCAGCATGAGCATGGAACTTTCTTTTGCTACCCCTTTTCTTCTTGCTGGAGTTGTTGTTATTATCCCTTTTGTTCTTGGGACAATCTGAGGTAAAGTGACCCTTCTCATTGCATGTGAAGCATCTTAGATCCTTCTTATTCTTTTGATAGGATCTCTTGTAGCGAGAGTTCTCCTTCTTGGGCTTACTTCTTTTGGTGTGAGCTGCAAGAGCTTGATCTTCACCTCCCATCTTTTCCTCACGAGCTACAAGTCTAGCTTCTTCTTGAGAGCATTCCTCCCACAGTTTACTGAAAGAGATCAATTTCTTTCTTGCATAGATTCCTTGAATAAAGGAGTCCCATGACCTAGGTAGGCCATTCAGGGTGGTCATAACAACTTCACCATTGTCCACTACTTCATCCACAGCTTCAAGTTGCTCCTTGATCTGAGAGACCTTGGAGAAGTAAGATTGAATGGTTTCTCCATTCAACATATTGACCCCTTTCAATTGATTCCGCAGAGTCATCTTCCGATTTATGTTCTTCCCTTCAAATAGCTTGGTCAAAGAGTCAAATATCTCCTTGGGTGTCTTTAGAGAAGACACATGGGGTATGAGATGGTCTTTGATAGAATCAGCAATGATTCTCTTTGCCTTGATCAAGTTCTTCTTATGCAATACCTTAGCCTCTTCATCCTCTGGGATAGGGATGTCTTCTTTTATATATGAGTCCAACTCATTCTCTTCCAGATTCACCCAATCCTATACTTCCAAGCTCGGAAGTTATCAGCCCCTTCAAGCTTATCCTCAAGCTTGGTGTGGTGAGACATCTTAAAGAGTACTTCAAATGGAAATAGAAAAGATTTAGGTCTTACCACTTGAAATGCTGAAAACTGGATCTGGTCCCGGATTAGGGTTTGTCGAAAAAACCCTAAAAATTCAAAATGTGAATTTAAACTTTCTGAAAGGATAAAAAGATGCGCCTTGATGAGCTGATCAGCCTGGTGTATTCAGAATTTGAGATCAGCAAAGCTTTACCCTTCATATTTGTCTTTTTGTCCTCCCAGGTTCACTAGGGAGAGCCCTAAATTAGGGTTTGAGTTTCTCGGAGATCTACCCAGCCAAAAATCTCGATCCAAAGCTCTAAACTTCGATTTTTGAAAGGAGCTTCCAGCTATGTCTTCAGATTCCAGAAATTCCTATTTTGTGGAAACCCTAATTTTTAGGGCCAAATCTGAAAATGCTCAAAATTGAATTCTGATTGGAAAAATAGATTCTCTTTGATGAGTAGAGGCAATCTACTATACTGCTTTTCCAAAATCTGTGGAGAGAAACCCAATAAACAAGAAACTCAAGTTTCCGTCACTGCAAAATGTCTTCTTCTCAGGTTAGCTTTGATACCATGTTAAATTTTGAGCATTAATTCACAATACTCTAGGATCTTCACTGAGAGAATAACATATACAGTATATCAATGCATAACAATCACAATAAGAATGACAAGCATCACAAGAATCAAAAGCATGAGAGACAAGAGACACAGAGTTTCCATGGGGAAAACCCTAAGGTGAAAAACCCCACAACTTCCTCAGAGATAAAGAGAGCAATGGCTCAACCAAAGTACAACCAAAATACACTGAGATAGTCTCCTAGTAGCAGATGATCCTCCTCCTCACTAGTGCGCCACTTTCTGAGTGAGAGAAGTATGACTTTCTGAATGATCCAAATAGAGATCTCTCGATCTCTATTTATACTTAACCTGTTTTCCCAGTTACACTATGGGGCCAACTTGTCTATCTAGATACATCCACAATATAATATATATTTCAGGGCCGACCCCACACATGGTGGTCTAATAACCCATCGGCAAGTACACACACTTGCAACACTTGTCAATCCACATGACGACACTTCCTTATAGAGGAATAACACATCTCTAATAAGGGTACAATAAAAAAAAAAAAAAATACATAGATGAAATACATTCCGAAGTTACATATACATCAACACATTACAGGACATGGGATCCTCACCTATGTCATTGGAGTAGATTTGATTGGTCACTTGAAGCTTGTATGCACTTGGAAAATGGTGGTCTACTTGCTTGGAGGTATAAGCACTTTCATGATTCTTTGATGAAGCACCTCCTTGATGTACATTTTCATTATGTTGTTATGTACTTTGATGATATATATTTTGTACTCATGATGTTTGGAAGAATGCATACAAGAAAATGGGATCCAGGAATCCTCTTATCTAATGGTGTGGGTTGGAAAGCACTCTTAATTGTTGGGGTGCAATACAAGCAATGGGACCCTGGAATAATTTTTATCTCATTGGTTTCAAATTTTGTGGGGAAACAAGCAGTATGGGAGATGGATTTCCCACTTAATAAAGTGATTTTTATCATATTAGTGCAGCAGCAAACATAGTGGTTCCTCTCTAAAATCTTCATGGAAACTCAAAGACTCAAGGTTGGGCAATTCAATGGCAACTTCAAAGAATTATACAGAAAGCAGGTTCTTCAACACCCATGTTTGAAATTGCTTGAGGACAAGCAATATTGGGAAGGGAGGATTTTTCATGTCCCAAATTTGGCATTGGGTCATAATGGCCTAATCACATTGGCCATATTCATTAGAGTTTGTCAAATTGATGTTAAGGGTCAAATAATTGCCAAGGAGGAAAATTACTAGTTTCCTAGGTTTGGAATGGAAGCTTTGGGATTTGGAATGAGGATAATAAATGATGTTTGAACATTAGAATGGCATAAATATTTAATAAAGCAGCTAAATAAATATATACAAGTGAAAATCAAAGTGGCATTTGATTATGAAGACACATGGAGGAAGTGGGACCCACATATGGCTAGATTTCCCCACTACACTTGGCATCATTCTCTCACCAATTCAAATTCAAGGTGAATGGTAACATACTTGGGGGAGTTCAAAAGGTATTATTCATGGAATGACTCATCCAAGGTCGAAATATAGAGGAAGAGTAACTCCCATGGAAGAGGAAGAGGCAATTTGGAGCTAGTGAGACACTTGGGCTAGATTCCCTAGCTCTATGACAACAATGATGAAGATGCTATGACACTTATGACACAAATCAGACCTGAAGGTTGACATATGACATATATGAAATGTCAGGGCTAAAAATAGCTTCCAAGAGGGCGCTCAAGGGATTTAGGGCAGCTAAGATGCTTCCACATGTGATTTGGTGGAAGTGGGAGACTAGGAATTGTTGTACAAGTGACGTTCTTTGGAATCTCTTCCCAACTTGAGTTGGCATGAGTCTCTTGGAAGGAATTCGACCCATAGAGGACATTAGAAGTTTATGAATTTCAATAACAAAGAATGAAACCAGATTTTGATCATTTGTAGAATTTGCAATTGCATTTGTGAAGAGGGAGAGCTAGTGGATGACTAGTTTCTTGCCTTAGCCAATTTCGAGGGTGAAAGATTCCCATCCAAGTTGGTAATTGGAAAGGTCATTCAAACCTTTCATTTGGAGCTTTAATGGAGTCTTTATTTGCAGGTGTAATCTATAGGGCATCTCATGTTTTCTTCTATTACAACTCACTCCTTCAACCATTTCCAGTTTTGATGGCATATTCTTGATCCTTGAGGGAGGGCATTTTTGGTGACCTATTGTACTCTTTGGGGGAGCTTCTAATGACCCATTTATTTTGTAATATGAATTAAATACTCTGTTCTTCATCTCTAGAAATTTTCAAGTTAAAATTCCAAGTAGAAATGTATAAATCTCATTTTTAATGAAAGAACAGTGCCATTTCCCCACTACCTTGTTGTGAACCGATGTAATGTTGATGGATTCGAATGGATAAGTAGAATAATGATGGTTTATTGATAAATGGAATGTTATTGATGGTTTATACAAGTTTAATGTTAAGTACTTAAGCATTTGAAGTCATTTTACTCAGTTTATT
This sequence comes from Larix kaempferi, assembly GCA_027924585.1. Classification (NCBI taxonomy): domain Eukaryota; kingdom Viridiplantae; phylum Streptophyta; class Pinopsida; order Pinales; family Pinaceae; genus Larix; species Larix kaempferi. The sequence continues at coordinate 6,235,263 of BSBM01000762.1, read as the reverse complement.
TATATTTGGAGAAGATTTGGTGCCATTTCCCCAAGGGTCGAATTAGTGATTTTTGCTACTGTTTGGGAGAAGGTTAGAACAGACTTAATAAATGATTAATGGTGCACATGAGATCTAAATAATTTTTCTTATACATCCCCTACCCCTGTTCATAATTTCGAGTGGGTTTGGAGGCATTTGGAGAGCCATTTTCAGAACTTACCCTGGGGGGATTTGAACCTCAAATTGCTAGTTAAATTCCATATTTTGTCCAGAATCTTAAACAAGTTTGCAGAATACTTTTGATGGTAATAAGTCATCCTTGGACATCATAATCAAGTACAAATATCAGTCATACACCTTCCTTGAATATTTGAAGGCATTTGGAGCCAATTGGAGACCTAGAGACCAATACTAGTCAAAGGGAAATTACTAGTAAAGTTCCCTACATTGGCCAGAATTGAAAGAGGATTTGCAGAAGTATTTTAAAGGTCCAAAAGAATCCCTGAAACACATATTTATGGTGTAACATCATCCATATACCTTCTCAGAAGATTTGGGAGCAATTGGAGCAATTTGGTGACCTAGAGATCAAAACTAGTCAAAGGTCAAACTAGGGAAAAAATTGGAAAATTGCCATTTTAATAAAATTCCTAACAAGGGTCATTACAAAAATCTTGAGGATGATCAAATGAAAATTGAATGAAAATAGAAGTGAGATCTGAAATCATATGGAGATGGAGAAGAACAACAATACTAAGAGAAACTGGGGGACATGGGAGGAATTAGTTATGGGAAGTGAAGTGAAGAAGCATGGAGCCAACAATTGGGATAGAGTTTCACTAGAGCTTCGGGATAGAAATATCTCCCCATATTTTTTTATCTTTAGAGGTTAGCACAACTTAACAAACAAAACAAATGTGTCCCCCATGTTTACGTTTTGATGTGCTTTTTTATTTGGCTCTACTTGCTTCTATTACATGGTTTTGTGACGTTGTTCGTTTGTAGGATTGCAAGGGCGCGTATCATGCCTTGCAAGGCAGATTCAAGAACAACCATCACAATAGTTGTAGGTGGGCATGTTTTATGAGTTGGTTTTTGTGGGGGTGTGGGGTTTTTGCTTGTTTTTAGGGCTGGGTAATTGAGATTTGTTTTGTGTTTCTAGGTTTTTGTAGCAATAACATGCCATGGTTGGAGGAGTTGAGGAAGTTGAGGGTGTTTATGGGTTTGTGCCATGGTAATGTATACTCACTATGATTATATAAGATTGATATTTACAGTGATAATAAATTCATTGTATCCACAGTGTAATTAGTTTCTTTGATATTATTATCCATATCAACAGATGAATAATTCCTAAGAGATTAATACTTTCCTAATAATGCATATACCAATGAATTTATCAAGCTATGTATATATTAGATGCTTATTCATTTCCTTATAATGACATTTTTCAAAGAAATAACTGGATATTGATCAAAACCCTACATGTTTCATGCTTATTGTATCAAAGAAGTAACTAGCCATAACATTAAAACTTTCAACATCAAGAACAACCTCTTCGGCATCAAGAACATCATCAACTTTAATTTCATATCCACAACATCTTTGCCACTCACAACTATTCAATTTTAAGGGCACCTTCAACTTTAAATTCAAACTATATTACAACTAACAATTAAGATTTGAAATGGCCATACTAATGTAATAGCGGTTATTAGTGTTAGTGTTTCATACAATTATAGCATAATAATTCAAATGCATAAATTTAATAGGATCACTACAAGAAAGACAAAGCACAAAAACAAGAACACAATAATTTATCTTGGGAAACCCAATCGGGAGAAAACCAAACAACCTTCGTATAATGAATAATTATGAGAACAGAGTACAATGATGAGAGAGAAAAGATGGAATTACTTTCCAAGTAGAAACCCCAAAAATGTCTTCTTCTAGCTGCAGGTGCGAATCTCTCTTCAAGTGATGTGAACTTCTCTTGAGTGGATGAGTGTGTCAAATGAGGAACATAGCCTCTCTATTTATACACTTGCCAAACTGGACTTTTCCCTAACTGGGCCAACTTGTCTAACTTGATTGAGTCGACCTAACTTGGGGGAATATAAAAATGCATTTAATAATTTATTTCTTTACTTGATTACATACTGGAGGTTGTCAACACAGTCTCAGTCCTTCGAGAAGTGTCATCATGTATCAACTCCACCCGTCCTTCTGTGAGTCCAAGAGAGTCTTTCCATCCTACCTGGATGTCCAAGAGATGGGATTTTACCATTTGCTTTACCATTTGCTACATGTTTGTCTCATATGCCAATGGGATCCTCCCATACCTGGCTAAGAACCTGGACGAGCGGAGGTGCATGACCATCTACTACATGTTCGTCTCATCTTCTGATTGGTTACTTCCATACCCGACTGAGAACTTGAACAAGTAGAGGTACCTGTGCAATCATCACATGACCATCTACTACATGTCCATCTCATCTGCCGATGGGATTTCTCCAATACCTGGCTGAGAACCTAGATGAGTAGAGGCACCTGTGTGTAACCTGACCATCTAATACCTATCTTTCTCATTTGTCGATGGGATTTCTCCCATACATGGATGAGAACCTGGACGAGTAGAGGCGCCTGGGTGGAACCCGACCATCTACTATCTGCCTGTCTCATCTGCCATTGGGATTTCTCCCATACCTAGCTGAGAACCTGGACGAGTAGAGGATCCTGGGTGAAAGCAGGGTAAACATCTCTATGTCATCTCTCCCTCTCAAGGAGGGACACATTCTCTTCTACTCCAAGTATTCTATGAAAGTATTCAAACTTCATCCTGGGAAGAGGCTTGGTGAGAACATTTGCAGTCTGTTCGTCTGTCGGAACATACTGTAACTTCACCAGAACATACTGTAACTTGAACGCACCTTTCTGCACCATATCACAATTGAAGTGATACTAAATCTCTATATGCTTCGACTTGTCATGGAATACATGATTCACTAACATCTGCGCACATATTTAGTTATCAAAGTGAATCATGGTTGGCTCTCGAATCTGGAAAAACAATCCCGCAAGGAGTTTCCGAAGCCATATTGCTTCTTGGGCTGCTGTAATAGTAGCCATATACTTGACCTCTGCAGTACTGAGTGCTATTGAGTTATGCTTCCTGCTGCACCAGGAAATCACTGCAGAACCCAAACTGAAGCAACATTCGGAAGTACTCTTTCTATTTGCAGCACATCCGGCCCAATCTGACTCTGTAAACCCATGCAATCTCAATTCACACTCTGAAGCATATCTCAGGCCATATCCCACAGTGCCATGTAAGTATTTGAGCACATGTTTTGCAGCAATCCAGTGAATCTTCCTCGGCTCATAGATAAACTGGTTGAGATCATTCACAACAAAACATATATCTGTTCTAGTGTTCATCAGATACATCAAGGACCCAATCAGCTAGCGATACATAGTGGGATCAATCAAATTTGAATATGAAGCAGAATCCCTCTTCTTCAAATTTGCATCCATCGTAGTGGCCATGGACTTGCAGTCCAACATTCTGAATCTCTTCAGTATATCTATGGTGTACTTTCCTTGACCTAGGAAAATATCCTTCTGCCTCTACCATACTTCTAATCCCAAGAAGTAATGCATCAATCCAAGATCCTTCATTTCAAACTCAGAGGCAAGTTTCTTCTTACACCATACGATAAGTTTCTCATTTCCAGTGAGAAATAGGTCATCAACATATAGTACCAAAAACAATGGTTCATCATCTACAACCTTGTAGTAAAGGTCGGGGTCTGCATCACTCTGATGCAACTTCCACCACATGGCTGAAGCAATAGAAATGATCAATATGATGGAAGTATATCGAGCCAAATGAGCAAATGCCTCATCATAATCGAATCCCTCTTTCTGAGAGAACCCTCTAGAAACAAATCTAGCCTTGTGTTTTACAACACTCCCACCTATTCCATGCTTGATTTTGTATAACCACTTCGAAAGTACCATGTGGAGCTTGATGCCCCTCTGCATCCTGCAAAGTCTAATGTGCCCATCTAGGCCTCTTCCGACCTACTGCAATATCTCTGGGAATATCAACTAGCTCAACTGGATCAATGGAATCGATGGGTTCATCCTCTTCTGCTAACTCCCTCTGAACTGCTGGAGGGGGGTATGATCTCATATCCTTTGGTTCTAGCACTTTATCTCATCATTGATCTCCTTGTCTGATCCCCTGCCTTTCCTGGCAGCCATCTCTTCTTCAAAGGACACACCCTGCTGACTTCAATCTGTCTGGATCCTGGGATGTAGATTGTGTACGCCTTTGAAGACTCCCTATATCCCACGAAAGTTTCCTTCTTTCCTAAAGGTTCTAACTTCGTCCTCTTTCTCCTTGGGCACATATATGTAGACTGGACAACCAAATATTCGGAGGTGGCCCACTTCTGGTTTCACTCCTATGAAAGCTTCTTCCGAGGTCATCCTTCTAGGCTGAGAGTCATACTCTTGGAATATTTCTGCTGAACATCAATGGGATTCGTGTGTCCACCACTTCTTCATCATAACAAGTCTCATCATCCTTCTCTTGTAGGACATATCACATGGTATTTTCCCTACAAGTCAAATCCCGCCTGACGATTAGTGACATTGCATAATCAAATTTAACCAACTTCTATTTCTATGCAATGATAATAGTTTACACAGGCATCTTGGTTAATACTTTAGCACAAAAATCATAAACATGTATTCCAAACACATCTAGGAACTATCTAGATGTCTGCTATATCCACTAGAACATGCCATCAAGAGTGTGCACTACTCTAAGCATGCAGGAAGGAGATATCATCTAGACTAGCTCCATCATTTGTTCATGGAATGTTGTGTATCTCATATGCATAACAAATACAACAAGAGTCTACAGTACATAAAAAAGGTAAACTATATCAACTGCTCAACACACTTCCTGATAGATATGCATATAATGGTTATGAAGACACATAGGACAAAAAAAATCTATGTAAGCAAGAAAACCAAATACTTATCTCTTATTATTTTTGTGTGTGGGTTCCCACTGCCTTCTTGTGGGAACCATGAGAGACCTCTGTTCTTGCAGTCTGGATCTTCGTATCTCCTCAACATATGGAGAGCTAAAAGAAGAACTCTGAACGATCATCATTTCTTTACTTCTTGTGAGGAGTGCCTTCATTAATCAGCAGTTGAGGCTTCATGCTTCCTTTTGATTGAGCTTCGACAATTACTAGCATAATGACCATATGCCTTGCACCTGTAGCATTGTATCTGAGACAAGTCCTCATTCTTATTCTTCTGATATGGAGGAGGACTTGATCTCTTACCTTGGTGCTTGTGTTTGTAAAAATTTCTTCCCTTTCCCTTGCCTTTCTTGGCATGGGACAATAATGCTTGATTCTCCTCAGGTTGAGTGCCACGAAGTCTTTGCCATGCTGCTATTCTTGTCTCTTCCTAAGTGCAATCTACCCATAGCTTATCAAATTTGGGTAGCTTGGATCTACCGCTTATACTTTGAATGAATGACTCCCAAGATGGTGGTATACCATTTAGAGTAGTAATGACAAGCTCCTTATCATCAATGGGATCTCCACTGGCACTAAGCTTGTCCCTTAGTTTCGTGATCCTCATGAAATATGAGGCAATGGATTTTGACTTGGACATCTTCATATTTGATAGTTGGTTCCTCAATGTGAGTGTCACATTGATACTACTAAGTTCAAATAGCTTATTTATGGTTTTGAACATCTTTCTAGCAGTCTTCTTTCCTAAGATTTGAGGAACCAAGTGATCTATGACTGAGTCCCCCAAAATCCTTCTTGCTCTGACATCATTCTTCCTCCAGCGAGATTTGTCTTCTCCGGCTTTTAGTTATGGGACCTTCTCATTGAAAAAATGCAAGAGATCATTTTCTTCTAGTAAGAGAATAACCCTAGACTTCTAAGAGATGAAGTTGGAATCCCCTTCCAAACGATCTCCAACCTTCATTCTAATCATCCTGACTGTAGATCTGAAGCAAAAACCCTAGCAGGAGCTAGGTCAAAAATGAAAGTTCGATTCTTGGAAAACTAACTCCATGGGGAGATGCGCCCTAGCAAGGTGAGTTGAGAAAAGGTGGGGTCGAGCCAAAACTGTGGAGGAAGTACGTCAAAAACTGAAACCCTAATTTATATTGCAGCTATAGAATTAGGTCAAAAATTGAAAATTATCAAAATCGAGTTCTTCCTTCACCAAAAGATGTGCCCTCCTTAGAGCGAAATTCCCATGGTACTTTTCTTGCCAAAATGTTGAGTGAAGGCCTTGAAAGATGAAACCCTAGTTCCGGCAATGGCTTCTTCCAGTACCGCTCTGACACCATTTTAGTGTTTCATACAATTATAACATAATAATTCAAATGCATAAATTCAATAGGATCACTAGAAGAAATACAAAGCACATAAATAAGAACACAAGAATTTATCTTGGGAAACCCAATCGGGAGAAAACCTAGCAACCTTCGTATAGAGATGAATAATTTTGAGAACATAGTACAATGATGAGAGACAAAAGATGGAAGTACTTCTCTTGAGTGGATGAGTGTGTCAAATGAGGAACATAGCCTCTCTATTTATACACTTGCCAAAATGGTCTTTTCCCTAACTGGGCCGACCTAACTTGGGGGAATATAAAAATGCATTTAATAATTTATTTATTTACTTGATTTTCTCCCCAAGGTTTACATTGTTCTTTCTAGGGTTTACATGATTAATTACATCAAGTTCATCTCCCTTAGGAGGTACAATCAAATATAATAAAATACAATAAGAATAACTTATGGAGTTGCACAAATTCCAATAATTAGGTGGTGCAACAACATAGTAGTAATTATGAGAAGGCGGTCCAACAATGTGAAGGCGGTGCAACGATGTGGTCATTAAAGTTTGTCACTATGCAATGCAATTTCCTAGACTAAGTTGCCAACTTGTCAAATTTCATTACAATTTGTCAGATTTCATTACAATTTGTCAGATTTCATCAAAGTTTGTCAGTATGCAATGTAGTTTTTGAGAACTACACTGCCATTGCTAGAATAAGATTTCAAGTTCTATAGCCGCTATAAATCTTAATAACTAGAACTTATCGAATATTTAAATAAAATTTTACAAATTATTATACAAAACTTTGAGTAACATGTTATATGCCTTCCGATGGGGACTAATAAATATATTATGTTTTCAAGTTCTTTTTATGTGATAGCTTTAAACAAACTACGATTCATAGCTTTATGACAAAATTGATTTTGAGAATTTACATAAAAATTGTATTTCTATATTGTGATGGACGTACCCTTTTGAACTGCAAGATGAGCATAGTTTTAGATAGTTAAGACATCTCTTTTTGTTTAGGTAATTGGATTGTTTTTTTCTTTGGAATATAGATTTGTAGGAAACTTTTAAGTATTTTTTATCATGGGAATTGTATTCAATGTAAAGTGGACAACATATATTTAGTGTACTTGATCTAGTAGGGACATTGACTGAGGGTTACAACATTAAGTATATCACAAAAGCAACCAACCAAGAGACTTCACCCTTAAACCAATTAAATGCAATTCACAACACTTAATCAATCACTCGAGCTAGATTGTTGAACTTAAACTGGGGTAATCAAACACCCCACCCTTTAGCGTGTAAGCAAGGGTGAAATACTCTTCATGGCTTATGAAGAGCCTTAACCAAAATTAGGCTCACAAAGAGTGTCACAAGCAGGATTTGAACTCGACTAAAAAGGATAACATTTTCCCTCTCAACCATGTAAACTTAAACCCAATTGAACAACAATCGAAAAGTTTTTTTTTTAAGATGGAAAAACCTATCATAACTCTTTTGTCAAACTGACAATGAGGACAACCATCACTAGCTGCTATATACAAATGTTAGTTGACTCATCATTGTTATTTAATGAAAACCACGCCATCAGAAATAACCTGTTGGTGGTCCATAAGGGGTAGAGTTCCACCCCTACCAGATGCCTCTAAGTCTTGAGTTATTAACATATTTCCTTACGTCTGAGGAAGATGAACTCTTAACCAATCGAAATCAATTTTAGGTCTTAATCCAAGACCATTTTTAAAGCTAGCAAACTTATCATAACTCAGTTGTCAGATTGAAAGTGATGATAACCATCATTGACTACGATCTATGAATGCGAGCTAACTCATCACCATTATTCAAGGAAAACCACACCACCTGTGATAACCTGCAGGTGGTTTGCAAGGGTGAAGACTTCCACTCTTGGTAGATGCCATTGGGTCTTGGGTCATGAACTTGTTTCCTTACATCTAAGGAAGATGAGATCTTAACCAATCATAAGCAATTTTAGACCTTTAATCTAGTACCTATTAGGATGATTTCAACCCCTTATAATATCCCCAAGATGCCCAATATCCCATGTTCTCCATTATAGTTGAAGTTAGGCAAAGGTCGTGTGGTATAAGTATCCACTAAGTTTTAGCTTCATACATAAAACCATAAAACAACAATTGAAAAGATGTGTTGCTATGTAGTGGAAATTGATAAATCACAAGACACAATCAATTAAACAAGAGCCACGAGGTAGCAATGTCCTGACATTGCACCTATAGGAGCCGCTTGTATGAAAATGGAAGTACAAATGAGAGAAAACTGCAAACAACCTATTAATAGAACAATGAAAGCATAGATATATTTCTAATATTTATTTTCAAAGAAACATAAGGAAGTTCATATGGTTAGTGATATAATAGTGTATAGTGGAGAAAGCAAGATGAAAAAACTTTGCAGAAAGCAGACATGTGAAAATGTGCAATAATTGCATTGCTTTCATCAAAGTTAGTATTAGATTAAAAACATGGAAAAAAGTTTAATTTTCTCTAGGCAATGATCGTAAACTGCTTCTAACATTGTGAGCAATATTAAATATCATTTAAACAAAAAGACATAGTAAAAGTATTGAGAGATAGAAGTTGTAGGCATTTGCATACATATAGTGATAGCATTGTATTTAAAAAAGCTATAAAACTAAAACTGGGAAAAAAAGTTTGCACCATGAAACAATTGACAACATTGAAAATTGGAAATTGTGTTGTATTTATCGAATGTTTTGTCATAGTCCCACCACCTCGGGGGGTGCCAAGCAAGTTGTCTACCAAAACAGCAGTGACAAAATCGAGTAATTTCTATAGAAGTCATTTAGTACATTTAAGATAGATCTCTTTCAATAGCCTATAGCATTGGAAAGCATGAGTGTTTCTTTGCTTCCCTATCAAACGAAAACAAAAGAAATTGCAAAAAGGGGACTGTAGGAGCAACGAAGTACAAAATTTTGAAAGAGTCTTTTTCTTTTTTTTGTTTCTTATACAAAATAGTCCAATGTGCACAAGCTTTTTTCCTGGATAATGCATCGTGGTTATTTCCTTTGTATTTTGTTCTTCAAAGATGACAGAACAAAAAAGGGAAAAGTGGCTTCAATTTGGATAACAAAAATGGAGGCCATGCATAAAATTGCATTTGATAGTGTCATAAATAAAAAAATTCACATTGGGTCAGCATTGTTTCCTACATATTGCAAATAGAATGGTGTCATATTAATTAGAACAATGGCATTAAAAGATGTATGTGCAAAAAGTAAAAGGGAAAATTAGTTTTGAATTTGCATACTTACTGGTTGCTTTGTCCGAGAAAGCATAAAAGAAATTAGATAATTGTCAATAAAGAAATATAATCTGGAAAATGTTTTTACAAATTTCATCATTTTATCTGAATGAGCTATTTTTCACAGCTCTTGTATATATCCAAGAAAGAAGAAAGAAAAAATATTGTACATATAAAAAAATCTATTTTTTTCTTTCTAGAAAAAAATACCAAATGTGCAGAATAGAAAAAGCAATGGCCAAATACATGTTGTCAAGGAAAAATGCAACGACAAGTAAAACATGATTACTTGACAAATCATTGGTATATGACATATTCAATAAACATATTTATGCCAATTTATATAACAACTGAATGATGCTATTGAACATGATAAAAGAGCAGGGAAAGGAACATGTATCTATAACAGGCCCCTAACACTGTTTATATTTTCTTTTTTTGTTGTATTTTTGTTTTGTATTTTGTTATGGGAAAAAAAGAGAAAAAATGTGGTTGAAAGATTGATGAAATGTCTATCTGATGATTGCAAGGGAATATTGCTACAATTATGTAGAAACAAGCATGTGCAATGAAACAGGGAACGTTACCTGGAGATTTGCAAACCTTTCAGAATCTAGTGTTGGGTTTATTGAAAGTCTTGTTTAAGTCCTGCTTAAGACACTAACAATTATTGGAAGTTCGATTGCTTAGGTATCAGTATGTAATGTTAGGTAAGTAAAAAGGATTTTAGTAATTATGGACTATGCTTGAAGCTATTGGGCTTATTTCTATGTTAACATCATAGCTTTTGAATTCTTGCTACTAAGAATATGTGGAAATCTGTATAGTGGGTTGCATGAGGAGTTTGTCAAAGTCTTTTGTGACATGCAAAGGGCTAGAAGAAGGAAAAAATTGAATCCGCTCATTTTCTCAATTGTCAATAGAGCATGCATTAGTTAGGTTAATATGAAGGTCGGAAAGCAATTCCCTCAACAAATGATCAAATCCAAATGTGAAGCTTGACAATGCAATACGTAAAGGTCGAAGGGAAGAAGAAACTGTAACCACAAAAAAAAAAATATTTTCTAAATCAATATTTTCAAAGTTTCAACTCTGTGGAGCTCAAAGCGAAGTGAGCAAAATAGGTAGTAGAGAAGCCTGAATTTATGCAAAAATAAATGTACAAAGAAACATGTTGAAAGGCCATCTTGAATTTTCAAATGCAAAAAAGAAGAACTGTGAAAAGAGAAATTGTTTATACCTTTTGTTCAGAATATTTTGAAATCCATAATCATGTTGTTCATTGCAAGAGTAAAGAGTCCTTGGTAATTGAACTTGTGAAGATTAAAAATTGTTGAGGACACGGTTTTTCAATATTGTTCATAAGACACTGTTGTAATTAGCGGACAAAATTCTATTAATTGTTTCCCTCATAGTGTACACTCAAGGACCCCTTCCTCTGTTTCCAGCTTGCAATGTAAAATGTGCTCGTACGTTGTCGGTGTTTCGCGGTTGTAGAACGAGCAAAAAGTTGTGCTTTGAATCATTGGAAGGTTGCATTCTCCACAGGTGCATTGAAATGGCGGTGCAAAAGCATTTTTTATTTTCAATGTTCCATACACCTGTTAGAATTTTTGGGAGAGAGAACAGGTAAAACATTAGATAAAAAAATGTGTTCTTGGAAAGATTATTGCAAGGCTAAGAAACACAAAAAAACATAATCTAAGATAATTTTACCAAACCATAACCTTTTTCAATTATCAACTGAGATGATGTGCATGTTGTTGCAAAGAAGTCAAGGCATGATGAGTTTTGGGAAAAAGAAAAAATGTGGGAAACATGTGCATGTTCATGTTCAGATTTAAAAGTCTGCAGGAAAAACTCAATGCATTTTATGAAAATAAATTGATGAGAAACCATAGTAGTTAAAACGTTTTCATGGACATGTATTTAGACAAGGCAAAGAACAACTTCAACAATTGTAATTGGACATACACAGAAAGTTTTTTCTTCTTCTTTTGGTTTTTGTTCAAAGCTTTGTTTCTAATCGTAGAAGAAAAAACTGTACTAAGTTGGCGATGTCTATAACCATGGCAATTGTAAGGAAAAGAAATTCAACATTGCAAAGGTTCCAACAATAAAACGATGTACTTTTTTCAAATACGATGAACAGAGAAACTGCTTTTTTTTAAAGCAATTTTTTTTAAAATCAGAAAACCAAAGCGCCTGCAATTCCAACATGTTTCAAGACTGTGTTTGTTGTTTTGGAAACTTTAATGGTGGGCAAAGAAAAGAAGCGAAAGATAGGGTAATAACAAACTATATACAGGTTGACATTTAAAAAAACAACTACAGGCATCACCATGGCATCACTATGGTCATACTGGCCTTTTTTTCCAGTTCAAATCTAGATATTCTGATACTTTTCCTGGCATAAGGAAACTACCAAAGCGATTTATCAGATTATCATTCAATGTAGTCGTTATTGTCTTTAGACCATCTTTGTCTACAAGATCTGCATGCAAAATATTTGTCTTTACATGTGACTTTAGACTACGATTCTATGCAGGGCCATAGACAACCAAAGTATTCCTCTCAAAGACATTTGTATGTGACACAGTACATATTTGTATGACGGACGATGTTTCAATCATTATTTGCTTCAATATGTATACAGAGTGAAATTGAAGTGAAGTAGATAAATGGTCAGTTTTTTCAATTCAAAATTTAAGCATGTAATTGAACTTTTACAACAAAGACAATTCAATGGCAAGAAAATCCAACTAGAGCAACGTATCAGTTTCTTAATCAAGCAACAAAACATATGTCTATTGATGAAAAAAATGATATTAATGGATGACAGAAATACCTTTTGGGTTGTTTGCCGCTGCGTTTGTCAGAGGAAAATAGGTTGTTGCCATTGAAACAGTCTCTGCAAAATCTTGCGAAGAAAGACAAATTTTTTTCACTTGATGGATTGCTAGATGACGTTGTCATCGCAATTATGCTATGCTGATCAGAAAACTGGTTTTTGCTTCGCTGTGTTTTTTAGTATTATTTTCTTTTTTTGCTAGCAACAATTGCAATGAGACCTGGAAAAGAAAAGCAGGGTTGAAATCTATGGTATAGCAGGAAAAACTGTTCAATAGCATAGAAGAATAATATATGTATACGAAAAAAAAGATTATGTTTCAGTTTTTTTTCTCCTTAAATGTTGATAGGCAGTTGAATTCTGAAGCATATGGGAGACAGATTTCGGCATATGCATGTGGCAAATGCAATCGAGATCAGATTCAAATGCTAATGTCGGTTGCAAAGTGGAAATCATGGTGGTGAAATAGAACAAGAAAAACTTATTATGGACGCTTTGACACTGACAAGCTTGCATGGTAAAGAAATACAAATTTAATTTGAAGGTACCAAGCACAAGAGCATTGGCATTGCAATTTTTTTATACAAATCACACAAGAAATATGACTCAAACATTGTGAACCTAGAAAAAAGAGGGGAGATTGTTGTTGAATGGATTTTTCAATAGTCATCGTTTTTTGCTTTTTCTAATCTGTCACATAGAAGAGGCGTATGATATCTATTTTTTTTTCTTTTCTCGATGGTAGGTGCACCGAACGACCTAAACATATCCATTGAGACAAAAGCAAAGGCTAATTTACAATAACGAATCTTGGAAAATGTCATGCTTTGTTTTATATGATAGTTCTTGAAATATTGTTGGCAGAAACTCATTTGGACTATGAAGCATACAAACCTCAAGTCAGAATCTGTCAACAACAAAAATAATGTCAAAATGCATTGCTGCCAATGTAATGAAGAAAATTTGAAAAAGATAAAGCAAAGAAAGTGACAAAGACAGTTGCAATAGAAACATACAAAGAAAGAAGATTAGAAAGAAGCAAATACAATTGATAGAAGAATAGCAAAATGTTTAGACCAATACTGTTGACTCAAACCCAGTCGACGGGGGTTCCCATCATTGTCGACACTAACCCACCGCGATCTCCCTGAGCACCGGCCCAGACAGGTTTTACCCTGTCCAGCAACACTTGCAGAGCAAATGAGGTCTCACCCAAGATGTTCAAGGGAGAGTTGACGGAACCATGTTTCCGCCCAATGAAGGAGGATATTGTGGCTTAATCACTTAACTTGTTGCAACATTTCAGAAATAGATCTATGCAATTCACTCAGGCATTGTTTATATTCATAGCATCATTCAACAGAACCATTCATCATCGCATCAAACATAACAGTAAAACAATTATTGCAGCAAAGAAACATTACATCATTCGTGGATTCATATCGCAACATGCATTACCATAGACAATAAGAAGAAACACAGGGATTGCGCAAAACAACTCTTTCACATCATATTAATCCCGCAAAACCCAGATACAATATCTCCGCAAAGTACAAATCTCACAGATAACTTTCGATCTCAGATACACAACCAAAAGACGCATAATCCTCGATCTATATCTGTCAACACATACAACTCTATGACTTTATATAGGCTTTTGCCTTTACATTACTTATACACTTGCTAACAACTTCCCAACTAACACTTTGAGCAAATGACCCAAAATCTAACTGACACGGTCCAAATGACCTAAGATCTAACTGACATGGTCCAAATGACCCAAAAACCCGCATACCGCAGTATATTTGACCCAAAAATACATAAAATATTCTCCTTTGCGCCCAACTTTCTGCCTTCCGCAATATCTTCTGACTTGTCGCAGCATCTGTGATGCTGCGATGCTAAATTACCAAACCGCCTGCCAACAGGCCCCCAACACAGTCTTGTGGCTCGCCCTCAAGCCACGTCAGTAGGACATGGTGTACTCACTGGTCTTGACTCTGAAGTCTTCATACTGTTGTCGGATTTCGCTGACCTGCTGCAGGAGTGTTGCAGCAATTTCCTTACTGTTATCGAGGTATGTTGCCAGAGGGTGGTCACACAGGTGTGTGTCAACTCTTTGCTTTGCTTCCTGCACCGCATAGAGTGCAGAACCAGTGGCGGCATTAAGCTCGGCACCAATTTCCTGAAACTCTTCCAACTGTGCAGAGCACCGCTTCTATCGTTCTTCTGTTTTGGCAACTCGTTGCTACAAGTCCCTGATCTCAGCCCCCGTTTACTGATGAGGTACTCAAAGGAGTGCGGCCAGGAGATGTATTCTTTCACAGACGAGTTCTCGGGCTATCATCAGATCCGCATTGCGAAGGAAGACCGCCGCAAGACGACTTTGGGACAGAATGGGGATGTTTTCAGTACACAGTAATGCCATTTGGGTTGAAGAATGCCCCTGCGATATTTTCGCGGGTTGTTGTTGCTGCGTTCAAGGATTTCATTCAGAAGCTTTTGCAGGTATACATGGATGACTGGACAGTCTATGGTTTGATCCGCGATCATCTGGAAAACTTGCGGTTGATGCTAGAGCACTGTCGACAACATCAGATATCGCTGAACTTGAAGAAGTGCATCTTTTGTGCATCGTTCGACATACTACTAGGTCACATCGTATGCAAGCAAGGATTGTTAGTCGATCTAACAAAGATTGCGCTCATTCTGAGATTAACCCCGCCGACCAACGTTAAGCAGTTGCGAGTGATATTGGGACATACCGGGTATTATCGAAAGTTCATCAGAGGTTATGCAGCGATCACCACCCCTATGGAGAAGCTATTGAAGAAAGATGTGGTATTTCAGTGGAGCCCCAAATGTCAAGATAGTTTTGAGATGCTGAAGGCTAAGATGGCTTCGACGCCGATACTGGTATTTCCGGACTGGAGTAAGGAATTTCATGTCCACATCGATGCATCATCGATCGCATTGGGAGCGGTGCTTGCCCAGCTAGGAGAGGGGGATCTAGAGCACCCCATTGCTTTTGCAAGTTAGAAGTTGTCATCAGCAGAAAGAAACTATACCACTACGGAGAGGGAAGGCCTAGCGATGGTGTATGCACTGCAGAAGTTTCGACATTACTTATTAGGAGGACACTTTAATATGTTCACCAACCACTTTGCATTGAAATACCTAGTCAATAAGCCTGTGTTGGGGGAGAAGATATGTCGATGGCTACTTCTTTTTCAGGAGTTCAATTTTGAAGTGATTGTGAAGCCAGGGCGGTTGAATGCTGGCCCTAATCATCTATCGCGGATTGAAACAGGCGAGGAGCCAACTAACATTGAAGACGGGTTGCTTGATGAGCAACTTTTTAAGGTTGAAATCGATGATGGCTACTTTGAAGACATCATTCAGTTTCTGACGACGGGTACTGCACCAGAAGAGTTCACCACCGCCCAGAAGAAGTAGTTGGTGGTTAAGGCTGCAGATTTCCATCTGATTGCCGGAGAATTATACAAGTTGGGCTCGGACGAGATCTTGCGGCGGTGTGTTCTGCCTCATGAGCAAGGGCAGATCTTGTCAGAAGTGTACACAGGAGTGGCCGGGGGGCACTATGGCGGTCGTGTGACTGCCAGGAAGGTGTTTCGTACGGGGCTTTGGTGGCCCACGCTGCACAATGATGCGACAAACTATGCGCGGTCCTGCGACATTTGTCAGCGAACTGGGAAGCCATCCAGGAGGGATGAGATGTCGCTGATGTCTCAACTAACACTGTAGCCATTTGACAAATGGGCAGTGGATTTTGTGGGACCCATCAACCCACCAGGGAAGCGCACTGGTGCAAGATACATCATCACGGCGACAAATTATTTGACAAGATGGGTGAAAGCTGCACCAGTCAGTGATTGTTCTGCGGCCATGGCCGTGCGGTTTTTGTTTGACAACATTGTCACTCGATTCGGCTGCCCAAAGATATTGTTGAGTGATCAAGGCAGCCACTTTCTCAATCGCACCATCAACGCATTGACGGAGGAACTGCAGATACAGCACAAGAAGAGCACGCTATATCATCCGCAGGCCAATGGCACAGTGGAAGCTTTCAACAAAATGTTGGAACATGCGCTGACAAAGGTGTGCAACATGAACCGCGATGACTAGGATCTGAAAATCCTAGCAGTCTTGTGGGCGTATTGCACCACGTGTAGAAGGTTGATGGGACAGACACCATTCAAACTGGTGTATGGCCAAGAAGCGATTATGCCTATGGAGTACATTGTTCCGAGTCTGCACGTAGCAGCAGCGACAGGTATGGATGCTGGGCAGCATTAGAAGAAGGTCTAGCGCAGTTATTGCAAATGGAAGAAGATCGATTTATCGCAGGATTCCACCAAAGTGTGGAGAAGGATCGCCACATAAAAAACAAATAGTTTCAGCAGGGTGACTTGGTGTTGTTGTATGACAATAAGTTTATGAAACACCCAGGAAAATTGCAGATGCATTGGCTTGGTCCATATCGCATTAGTAACATCACTTCAGGAGGCACAGTACAGTTGCAGCAGTTGGACGAAGCGATGCTCCCAAAGTTGATTAATGGTAGTAGGTTGAAGCCCTATCGGTCGGGCTTGTAGCAACGCGATGCCTGAGTTGCATCGGGGGGAAAAAAAAAATTATGCAGGTTGTTTGGTGATAGGATGGCGCACCAACAGGACAAGAATGCGCTAGCAGGGAGGCTTGTGCCACAAGTTAGGAGTGGTCCACAACAGTGGCAGGGTCGCGACTAGTTCAAATCAGGAATCATTACGCATCATTAGCAAACGAAACTTTTTCCTTTTGGCAGGTATGATTGTTAGTCGGCTCGGGTTGCCTCCAGAAACACGCACGTTTGGCACGAAGAGTACCCCGTGGCAGCATGGTCGATGGCACCTGGGGTGATGGTTTGCACACTTTGCAAGAATGGCAGCCGGCGGCAGTATGGTTGCCACGTCGCACGTCAGAAGTCCGGTTCATACTCACAAAGAACAGCGAAATGATATGATTAGCATCTTACGTGAACGGGTTGTGCAAATTATTGTTGAGGCAGCTGTCCGGACGAAGGCGATGCATAAATGTAAGAACCAAAGGATCGCAGAGCAAAGAGGTATTTCCAGTCGAGAGGTAGTTATGTTGCGAGAGGGTCAGGAATCTAGCTAAGTTAGGAATTCCAAGGAGGCTGTGGAAATGATCCATTTCATT